>CM022483.1:6167121-6306365 GCA_011952105.1 Coreoperca whiteheadi
CAAATACTTCGGCATCTCGTGCGCCCCCTCGAGGCAGGGGACAGCCAAATGTGACTTGGACCTTCTACAGAGGGGTGGGAGGAGGACAGGAAGAGGCGATTTAGAGGGGGTGGGGGGGCGGTGGGGAGTTGGGGTGGGCAGGAAGGAGGAGATGGGGAAATTGAATGAGAGGGAGACGAAAGAGGAGATACGAGGACATGTGTAGCGGCGAAAGAGTTTTAGATGACAGGTGGATGGAAGGAGTGAGAAACTGAATCCCTTTAAATCATAAGCAAATGTTCGCAGTCCCATAGCACCATGTCACTATAACAAATAATAGTGACCATTACTTGGCGACTTTTCCAGCGCATACTGCTTATTTTAGTATTAGATTTAGTATCGTTTTCATAGTTATGAAAACAAAAAGCATCCTCACTTTTCTCACCAATAGAGATGGATAAAAGTTTTAGAAAGTTATAGAAGTACTTCAAGAATCATATTGGCGGTCATTTTGGTGCATGTCCACTGAATACAAATAAATGTCTTTTACGTTGCTGCTGACCAGTTTGACCAGCTTTGGAAAATGGTGGACAGTAATTGATAGTATGTTTTGTAGTGCTGAATTATTACCGGTGTGGGGTTTTACTCTGAAAAACATGAGAAATGTCGGGAGTTTGATTGACCTGAACTTTTAAATGTGAAAACCGTAGCAGAGTACAACTGACAAAACTGCAGGGCATAATGTTACTGTAGCTCCATCAACTCAGATGGCAAAATAATGTGGAAAATGACATCCACAGAAATGCAAATAAGAATTTAAGCACTTTTCCACATTTTCACGCAAACTATTTCCTGGTGAGTATTAGAGGATGTTTTTCCTCATTTGTTCTAATTACATGCGCTGAAACACACACACACGTAAAATTACCCATCTCAATTACGATCAGTAATGTTTCTATGGAAGTCAGTCAGACATACAAAACCAAAGAAACATTGTTAGAAAGATGTTTGTTTTTTACCAATTAATTTCCTTTACTCTTTTCATCTTCTTGCCTACCTCCCCCCACTCATCTCTGCCAGTCCCTTGTGTCCTTTGCTGCTTGTCCTTGCATGGGGGGACGAGTGGAAGACAAGGACAAGACGTCTGCCTCCCTCACACACAGAACATGTATTCATACAGTAGACTGGGAAAGATATAAATCTGCTGTGGTCATTTTTAATAGGAAACACTCACTTCAAGTGTGCCTGTGTGTACATTTGTGTTTATTTGTAGATGAAGGAGTATGAAAGGATAAAAACACAATTCTGGTTCACAGCTGCTGACACACACACATACTTGTAACCTTCAGCTTAACCCTAATTCCCAATAGAGCTGCACACACACCCAGTGTCTACTATAGTCCCCTGAGTGTCCTGTCACACTGGGGGATATACAGTATCGAACAAGGATTTACAGGGAACACACACATGAATAGAAACAATAGAGCGGCCTTCACGCTTTTATTCTCCGATTGATCACAACATGAACATTTCTGCACTGATTATGGGTCAAGTCCACAGAGAGAGAGATTTCAGTGTGAAAAAATATTATTCATTGCAGACAAAAACAGAAGCTTTTATTTATCTTAACAAATTTGTGTATTTTGGTGTATTTTTATACTTTTAGTTTCATTTATTTAAATCACTTTTGCTCCCAGATTACAGCGTCTTCAGTGGCTAAAACAACTCTGTTAAAATGCTGGAATAATTCTACATTAGAAAGGCAGGTAACTTAGAATTAGCAGTAGGACGGAGTGTGTAATTAAATGAGTTGACATTCATTTACAATCCGATGCATAATTCAGGCAGCCGTGCACATGAGAAAAGAATGAACTGGCTGTAACTAGTAGCTAGCTCTCCAAACAGCACCTACACAGCAATTACGGACGAGCGATAGGTGTGTGTGTGTGTGTGTGTGTGTGTGTGTGTGTGTGTGTGTTCTCTGTGTGTATGTGAGTACATCCACTAAGTTAATGGCTGTGTGGCCGCGACAGTCGAAAAGTGTTCATCTGTAACATTTTATCCTGGTTCACCTCACTCAGCCACTGTCACGCAGCAAACACACACTCAAACACACACATGAGCTCACAAAGCAGGAAAGGGTAGGAGGGTGAGAGCTGGAATAGGCAACACAGAGAGAAGAGAGAGAGGGAGGGAGAAAATGATCTGCCAGCATGAGTTCATTTTCCACAGCAGTTCATTTTCCCAAAACTCTTTTTCAAGAATTCAGGGACCCCCCCCTCCCAGACACACACACACACCTTTTTAGATTGGTCATTTGTCACAGTACTGTCCTAAAAAATAAAAAGGTAATGGCCAACAAATATCTCAGCTTCACACTGGTCATTTTTAAGTATTGGCAACCCGCTGACTGGACCAAGTGATGGCAAAGTACATTTTCAGACAGGGAGATTCAGAGTTTGGAAACAGCAATCCAGAATGAAGAAGTCTTTCAAAAAACATCTAAATTAGGCTCTGCCAGGTGTAACTCAAGAAATTAAAATAGAAATGTAAAAAAATTTAATCGCAATAATTCTACTTTATATTTCATTCACGTGTTTCCCTCTTTCACCCCTCCTCCTGATTTAACTTTAATTGTCACGGTCTCTGAGGTGTGCTCAAGGAACCTTTGTACTCCCTGAACGTTTAGAGAATGTTTGAAATCTCTCGGTCTCAAGCATTATGACCGGTGTGTGACTAAATAATCAACAATCCCATTCTTAGGTATTATGTGTTAATAGTTGTACAGTAACTAATATGCTTCATCAGGACCGTGTGGGTGTGGTTTGATCAGATTTAATTCACGGTGGCCTGGTAACATAATCAAACAACCCCACAACTGCCGTCAGATTAAGATTCAAATATTGCTAACTTTTGATTGGTGCACGGACGTATGTGACATCACCTTTTCCCAATAATTCCCTGCCCACTAAAAATATGTGAGAAGAGCACAGAGAAAAACACAAATACAGAAACCTCTCAGGTTAAATAACCAAAACAAAAATGGGGTTCATGTAAGACGCTGTTTGAGAAGATAATAACGGGCCTTTAGGTTCGCATTTCCTTCAATTCTGTTAGCGGAAAAGGGTCCAAATAAGGATGATTTTCCAATTGGACATCCAAATACCTGTTTAGTCGTGTCCACGCACACAAAGGACTAAACCTTATCTAAGAATGCATTGTGGGTAGATGCAGGATCCATTGAGCTGTAGGATTTGAGCCACCAGAATCTGATAGAATTTCCTGAAACGAATGGAAATCCTACAAAAATTTAAATTCTAACTTAACAGCAGAAATCTGTGTTAATGAGACATTGGCAATAACGAGGCTACACGTGAATCAATGAATCTATGAAAATATATACTGTATATATATATATATATATATATGTGATATTTTACAGATCCTCATTGGGGAACTCTTTTCTCTCGACCCTTCAACAGGATGTCAAAGCTTTTAGCTGCAAACTGAAAATCATTTTCTATGATAGATTAAGCATTTATCTGATGCTTTCTAATGCTTTTTTCCCCCTCCAGAGTGACTTATAAAGGCCATCTTGAAAATACCAAGAAAGGCCAGCAATGCAATTGCAAAAGCAGAAAATGAGAGAAATGTTTCCCTTTGGTGTCAGTAAAAGTGAATAAACTCAGGTCTTTGTGCAGCTATTCAAGACTGTGACTGGATCACCATCATCTACATACCCCAAAACACACAGACTTCAATCCTCATTCAGTACAAAATATTGATGTACACTAATTAAGACTTGAATGGTGTTGTGGGATTCAATTAATCAGCATTTTGAATATAGTTTATATTTATGAAAACGTTCAAAGTTAATAAAAGTCTACAAAGTGCCTCTTTTCAGCATATTTACCCGCTATTAATACTTCATTTATTAAGAAGAGGGAGACAGGGGGATCATTATTGGATGTTCACTTATCTCCACCGTGTGATTTTTCCCTGCAACTACAGTTCGGTTACAGTTTAGTACATTCAGTACATGTATAAATAAATATAATATATAAATATATATATATGTTTGTAAAAGTTCAAAGAGAACAACTGAAAACATGACCACCAGAAATATATATATATATATATATATAAAATTCTATTAAATTAATAAATAGAATAATATGACACAAAAAAGAAACAAGGAGGCTACAACATAAAATGTGTGAGAAAGTAATTACTACTTATATGTCTGAAGGATTTTAGAGAGATTGCGAATCCATTTTTAAAAACTTCAATTGTGGAACTAATATTTTGCCAGCAAAGTCGTATTGTCTGCAATAAAATCACCATTTTTCCTGCGTGAAGATTCACAAAAAAAGGCATACGGCCGATGTTGGACCCAGTTCCAATTCGTAAATCGGGGACCTCGGAGGGACACGCGGTGTAACTTAGGTGAGGAACTTTCATCTTACAGCAAACTTTTAGTGGGAAATAAGCACCAATAAGCACTTTTGTGCTATTCCAAAAGTAAAGAATATTGTAATTTCGCCACCGTGTTGAATGAGATGACATACTGTATAATCTACCCGCGGCTCTTGATTGCGTCCGATCAAAACAGGAAGTTTTCAGAGTTTACAGGCTAGCTAACTAGCCTGCGAGGTACATACGCATTTTTTTATGTTTCAACAAATGTTTGAATCGTGTGGGCCACCTGTCAGTGCCACCGATGACAAACTGTTAGCTCCGCAGCAGTTGTGGGTGAATGTGCTCAACGGCTTCTGTTTGTGGTATTTCACTTCAGCGGGTACTGCGTCAGTCTGAGGCTGAAGTTTAAGCTAGCTAACGCGCTAACGTTAGCTTGCTCGCGAATCACATTGATTTGTGTCAGGGGGATCTTTCTGCGTGGTTAGCTACAGGGTCTGGCGTCACGTTACAGTGCTATCTGCGGCGTCTGGTGTCCGCTTTAGCGTTTTACTCTCTCTCTAGCTAACCACACAGCACCGTAACATGAAGTTATGGAGGAGCGAAAGCTAAAACGAAAGAGTCCCAGGATCTCGACGGGCACGGCGGCTCCGACTGGTGGCTCTGGCCGCAAAACCAACGCTTCCTCCGGGGGACGACACGTAGGCTACAGCCACAACATGGGGACTCACTCCAGCCAGAAGAGCAAGAGTAGGAGGTGACAACCGTACAACTGCGATTATTTTACTAACAATAGATTTTTATCATGTTTTCATCTAACTCAGAAACAAAGCAATTAAGGTGTTTTTAGGTTGCTAGTCAGATTACCAGGAACTGTAATCACTCCTTTCTGACTGTGCGTGTTTCGTGTTGTTGGTCTCTTTCCAGGGGAGTTCGAGAGAAACCCAGGCATCCTGTGGGCTTGGGTGGTAAAGCTATGCAGAGCCAGGGCCAGGCAGCACCTGCCATCCAGCACTCCTTTCTGACCGATGTTTCAGACGTACAGGAGATGGAGAATGGCCTGCTCAGCCTTCTCAACGACTTCCACTCAGGGAAACTACAAGCCTTTGGTAATTCAGGCTTTCAGCCAGAACACACGTCGTCCCCGCATTAAGATGAGAACAACCCTGTACAACTTCAGAGAGCGTTGTCATAGATCCAGATAGCAGTGCACACACAATGTTAACTGGACCAGTTGATTGAGAGATTGTAAGGAAAATAGTGTTTCAAACAGGGTAATAGTAAAAAAAAAAATATATATATATATATATATATATATATGAAGACACCTGTACATGTTTTCGTTTTCCTGCTCTTTGTGTCAGGCAATGAGTGCTCCATTGGCCAGATGGAGCATGTTAGAGAGATGCAGGAGAAGCTGGCCCGTTTGCACTTTGACCTCTATGGCGAGGTGGACGAAATGCCCGAGGATCAGAGGAAAACGGCCTGCGACACCAACATGGACAAATTACTTCTCAATGTAAGACTGTAGTAGCAGAATTTTGTAAAAGTGTTCTGAATTTGTCCATGCTGTATTTGTACTTGTGTTTTGTGTGGTAGAATGCTATTAAGATACCCAAATGTTATTGCATGTGTGGTAGACCGAAGCACAATTTGCTGAATATTGCTACAGATCAGAATATTTCTACAAGTCAGTAACGGTATTGGTGATGCAGCGCGTTGAGCTCATTGTGCTGTTGCTTGCGCGTTATGTCATGCTGGATAAAGCTGTTCATTGATGTGGTGTAACTGCTCAACATCCGAGCGAGGACTTAGCTGCTTATTCCCCTCCCAAGTGTTTAACTGTTGCATGTCAAACAGGATAAAGTCTCGAAGGTCCTTTACAGCGACATAATAAGATCAAAATGTTTTTTTCTCCACAGCTTGAGGACCTGAGCTCTTCTATGTATCCTTTTGAGATTTAACATTCACCAGTCTTCAGGCATCATATTAGTCCTTGATTGCTTTTTACAGGCTTTAAAGTGAAAGCAAAGCGTCTTTGCCTTCAGGTGTCCTGTCCGTCCAGCACTGATCTTGCTAAAAACTTCAGATTTTGGCCTGTGTTATTGCTTGACTCTGCTTGTCCAGTCAGAAACTGAATCTAGCGGACTCCCAAGAGATCCCGAGGACTGCCAGCATGTGACTTTCTCTTCACATCTCTTCCCTTCTCAACCTCATCTGACCCGACAGTTTGTTTTATGCCACCTAGAGGTGCTGCAACGGATACGGTGGCGTTGAATCAAGTGTTAGGCACTATTTCTCTTAAGTATTACGGCAGAAATGGCAACGAAGCTGTTCACCGGCGTTCCCTGTCTGTAAAGGAGGGCTGGATGACATCCCTACAGGGATGCACCGACAGCCTTATTTTCCACTAGTATCGCTGAGAAAATAGTTCTAATCCTGTCTTCTGTCTCAGCAAGCGGGCAATAATTAACTTACTGAGATATGATTGAATTTTCCCACCTCTTCTGATATAGCGGATACAGTATATTCTCTTTTCTCTCATATTCAGTTATATAGATCTATGAGACCGTAAGCGACTCTCTGACCTAAAACGATATACTTTACACACATTGGCATTGGTGCATCCCTGTCACGGCCTGTTTTAAAGTCAAATTGTGGTCAGTTCAGTAATATTCAAACAGTCTACATTTGCAATACGCTGACATTGATATAAAGCACTCCCCTCTTTTAGTCCAGTAGTGGATTAATTTATTCAGAAGTCCTTGAAATTAAATCTTCAGTGTTTGTTTATCGGCTTTAAGTCAACTGACTGCAAACTTGCTCCTTCAGCTGTTTTCATATATAATCTCATTCTGTTGCACTTTGTCTTATCTATGGTCACAGGTCAGGCAGTGTCTGTATTGTCATGAACTGAAGACCCAGAGCTAGTCTTATCAAAATATAGATAGAGATATATGTTTAGAACTGTTTCTCAACATAGAGCTTTAATATTCTCTGATTATATTAATTTATTGTTAAATTGATAAAATCGTCTAAAAAAAGAACCTTCAAATGCACAGTAGATTCTGCGCCGTATGTTTTGGGTGAAACAAGTAAGCCGTGACCCCCAGTTTGTGATTTTGCATATGATTTCTCGCTACGTGTGAGTGGCCTGATGTCACCTCCAACACCTTGCTCAGTGTTGAATATATTTGCACATATCCATGCAACATGTGCACATTACCACTGGTCTGTTGGTTTGACGCTGGAAAAGAATAATCCAAATGTTGAACCCACGACCATGCCTTAATTGTTTTGATTTAATCATTAATGCCTTATATGTTATAACATTTTCATTGACGTACATAGAACATGTTGATTTTAGGTTTGGATTCTGTGTTTTAAGGTAATATAATCATTTGATGCTGCTTTGATTGTAAATCCTACTGTATTTTGTCACTTCTTATTTTAAACAGTGTTGTGTGTGTGGGGACAGGGTTCAAGTGTTTTACAGTTTTAACCGTTTGGCGATTTTGTTTTTATTAACAAAATAAATGTGTTGTCTGAAAATCTTGGCGGTGTTACAGTTTTAAACCATTCAGAGGGAAGAATGCTGACAAAGGACTCAAATTAAGGAAGGAGAGAGTTACGGAAAAAGGACCCAAAAAAAAGAAATGTAGGCTGCAATGAAATCCCTTATCCACCTCATATCCTCCCCCTGTTATGTCAGAACTTTGTACTTGCATCAGGAGTTAACCCACAGCCAGACACATAACTTTGGAGCATCTTTGTGCATTAATTTGCATATACATTTTATTGAACCTACAAATTTAAAGAGTCCTGTACTGCAGTTAAGAATGTTCTCTGTGTCGTTTCAGGTTTTCGGTCCACATACATTTACAACATGATTGACTTTTGTTTATGCTGGCACCCTTGCTGTTTGTTTCCTGATCACAGACTTGAGCCCGTCCTGTTACTTATTGATGTGCGGTGCCGTGTGAAGGAATGTGCTCATCCTCTTGTTGATGCGTCTCTAAGGTTACTGGGTGCAGCCGGCGGCGCAGTGGCAGCCTGGTATGTGGTAGTGGAAGGTGGAAATCTGACCGTAAGTGGGAGTTCGCGGATTCTCAAACGGGGTTTACCTGTGTGAGTGCATGGAGACGAGCCTGAAGCGGTGGCAGCTCGGCGGGACGGACTGTGACCCGCAGCAAGCCCGCAGGCTGCGGGGCGAAACCCGCTTCAGCACCTGGACTCCCCTGAACAACAAGACGAGCAACCTGCAGGTCAGTGCCGCAAACACCGGCAGAGCCTGGTGGGATAGCGTATGGAGCAAACTTCCAAGTGATATTAGATGCATTTTTAATAATAGCCACTAGATGGCAGAAATGGCCAAACTGTGTCGTTGAAGCGTTGCACACAAGCCTTGAAATAAGCTTCATTTCCTGCGTTATCAATGATCCTAACGTGAAATAACGCAAACGCTCAGGGCTTCGTCCGTTGGCCAATTAACCTGATTTGCGCCAGGTGTAACGGAACAAAAGGTCGCCTCTTTATGCTTCTTGTGACTGCGCACGCAACAGGCGATACGCCAAGGTAAAAGATTTCGTTTGTAATTTATCCAGCATTGTTAATTGTGTGCAGTGGTGGTTTTGGGGCATCCAGGTTCAAGTCCCCTAGCCTGGGGTAAATGCCTACTGTAGCTCCATCCATATTTGCCTGTTTTCTCCCATGGGCCTTATGTGCTTCTCCCATCTCCAAATTCCACTGCATATAGTAAAACTAAAGGATAAAGGATACTTTTGTAAAGAATAAATTAACACTGAGATGAAGCCTCCAGTCCCCCCCACACACACACAACAGAACATTAAAAGTCAGAGTTCCAAACAACACTGTTATTACACCATCAGGCTTACTCTTTTGTTCCTTTTTATTAATGATCTATTAGTGAGGTCAGTTTTGCAGCTTTTGGCAGAGCAGCGACACTTGTGCATTGAGGTTCCTTTCCCCATGTACTCCCAGTTATTTGAGGAGAGGATGAACCTCGTGTTCCACTGGTTTGATCTGTGGACTGACAGACAGAGGAAACACCTGTTGCATTCTCTGCTGACACGCTGCACCAAGTCACAGCTCAAGTAAGGTCTTTTTTCTACCCCCCTTTTCTTTTGTTTTTGTCTACAGTCTGGTGTATCACCTTGCTGGGGCTAAAGATGTTTTGGCGTTACCTTTTTTTCCCCCTCTGCTTTCAAGTCAGACCCACAGGCTTTAAAATGAAAACCTCTGTCAATCTGAGCAGGTACTGTAGGGATTTGCTGATCGAGTCGGTCCCTGTGACTCAAGCGGACTTCACGACGGTGCTCCCACGGTTCCTGTCCCTGTATGTGATGTCATTCTTGTCCCCTCGTGACCTCTGCTCCGCCGCCCAAGTCAGCTGGCACTGGATGGGCCTTGCTGAGCAGGTGAGAGGTCCAGCAGAGAGAGATTTGAATTTTTACTTGTGGGCCATTGGTTTAGAATAATAGAGGATAAGATCAGCTGATTCTAAGGAGTGGTCTTAAATTATTTCTTGCTTTCCCTCTGTCTCTCTCTGCCCAGGATTGCCTCTGGGCAGGCCGGTGCATCAGAAGAGGCTGGTTCCTTCCCTACACTCCGGGAGAGAAAGAATTCGGAGCGTGGAAGAACCACTATGTCTCCTGCGTCTCCACGCTGGACTGGCTCACTCCGAGGGAGGCGGCCGAGCAGTATGGGACCCTCAACACACAAAGCACGGGGATGACGGAGGAGGAGGAAGGGAGGAGGAAGGAGAGGAGAATCAGGCAGATGATCAGAGACAAACTACAGGAGGAGAAGAGTGAGTGGAAGAGAATCTACTGTACTTGTACTTTGCCTTTTTCCCCTTCAGTGACCAGTGCTTGTATCTGTGATATTTGCAGGACTATCTATGAGAACCAGGAGAGCCTGGGGCAACTGCTCAAAGCCAGAAGGGGCCAGCGGTGGGAGTACCCAGACAGGGAGGCCCAGCTTTGGAATAACATTCACCTCTTGGCCCTCTCTCTCCTGGCCTCCAAGGACTGCTGGGTCTCCCAGCCTCGGCCTTAGCCTGGACAGGGGACAGCCCATGACTGCAGTCCAGAGCTTGGAAAGAGTCTGGGCCTCCAGTCCTAGCAGGTGATTGTCTACATATTTACTTACCTTCAATGACATCAGTTACTGTGTTTTAAGATGCCATAGATTGAGGTACCTGTTTATTAGAAAACACTGTATAATATAATGCAACCCAACTATCACTATTCCGTGAGCTTCAGAGCTTTTTAATAAGCTTATTTTAAATAATAAGGCTTTTTTATGTACTAAAGGTGTAATGTGAGCATTAATTAAACCTCCGTCTTATCTTTCAGCGAAAGAGTGAACAAAGCCAGTGGAGCGCTGTCGTCCTTCACATACAGACCTGCACTGCCACGCACAGTTTCTCAGATCCATCTGCCCACTCCTGCCCTCTTACTGCTGATCTCCAATAGAATTCCTGCCTATGAGGTAAAAGAAAAATAAAGAGAGTAAAGAAAGATCGGGACAAATCACCATGTATATTGTATTTGCTAAAAAAGAGCAGTGATGAAGAGAATACTGAGAGTGTAAAAAGAAAAAGTCATAGCGGGAACATGAACATATAACAATTCTCCCTGTCTGCTCTTTTTCTTTCACCCTGTGCTCAATCTAGCTGGTGCTGAGTGGTGTGAAGGCAGGAGTGATTGTGGTTCTGTATGACCACAGAGGGACTCTCTCAGCTCTGTTAACCCAGGTGGAGAGGGCTATTTCTGGGCAGAGAGCTCAGAGGCTGGGCCTACTCGCTCCAGGAGGAACGGAGGAAATCCATCTGCTTCACAGTGAGAATTAATAATCCTGTGTATCTTAATGTGTGGAAACACTGCCAGTGTTAGTTCCAGTCCAACTGGATCCTAGAAGTTTATCTCACAGGATACTGTGAAACACATCTGCTAAAACACTTTCATAGCTCATTTTATTTTGATAGTACCTTTTTTTTTTTTTCAAAGACCATGGCTATCATCGTCCCTTGGCTAAGAGTTGGCCCAAGACTAAATATCATAAATCTTGAATTTACATTACGTATGGACTCACCACACTCCAATTCAGTGAGGCCTGGTTTTAATTTGATAATTCAAGACTACCTTATTTTTAATAGCACCTTTTTTTTATATAACACATTTAAAACACTTCCTAATTTCTAGATACATACAAAGGGCTTTATAGATTCTACGTCATAACTCTGTGGCACATTGATTATTTTACTCAGTTATACTTTTTGCCCATGAATTCGTCATTCAGGAGCATATTTTACTGGAAAATGATGTTGACTAACCATTCAAACCTGATTGGTTTAAGTTAAAAATGCATGTAGTTCAAACTGAAAACAGTTTAAAATCTTAGTTTCTGAACAGTTGACTTATTAGGGAACCTCATTTTATGATGTTTATTTTCAGTTTACTAATCCACTTTGTTTTACCTTTGACCCTTCAGGTAGTAGCCTGTCGGAGAGGACTCTACTGACCCCTGACCATAGAGAATTCTGGGAAAAACTGTGTGGCTGGGTGGCACCAGCTGAAGAGGGAGGAGGGATTGACATCTTCTCCCCACTGGCTGCATCTGGTATGTAGACACATATGTTAGGACACACACACTTCTCTGCAAGCTGTATTTCTGTCACTGTTATGCTGTCACATGCTTCCTCTCACTTCCTCAGCATCAGGAGTGGCTCTCATCCAGACTCTCTCTACTCTGACTGGTCTGGAGGTTCGGGCTTCAATGGGTCTTGCCACCGGAAGTTTCCAGAACAGTGAGTCACCCATGCACAAGATTGACTCAACTAACCCTAAAACCTCCAAAAAATATCTAAGGCAGCAGGCGCCTGATGTGATTCCAGGCACAGTGGGATGACTTTACTTTCTAGAAAAAGTTATAATCCTTAATATTTTCATGATATCAAACCCCATTTCTGATACTATTTATGGTAAGAATTTTTTCTGCAATAGCTGTTCAACGTGTTTACATTCAGTAATTACTTCTCTATGTAGTAGCTTTCATTGCTAGTTGTGGAGTTCCTGCACTGGATTCAAAATACCTTCACATCCATGCGTGCAATCCAGTGAATGCTTCCCATTTAAGGTGTTCGCAAAACAGGAGATGGCGTTTTATTGTGAAGAAGCCAGAGGGAAACGTGTTTGTCACTGTGGTTAGCGCTGTTAGCGATCGGTTATCAAAAATGTGTCTACAAAACAAAATATTTCAAATGTTCTGCAAGAGGTGTTTGCTGTAGTAGGAAACCACACATGCCTGTTACCACGGTAACCATTAGTGTTGCCAAATCAACCAGAACTGAATTTTTTATTATTCAGGAGACTACAGTACCCACCACCAAGTGTAAAATGACTGCTAAGCATCATGTTCAAGCCACATGAAATATGTTTTTGTTACCCTCTCCCAGTCCTCAGTGAGTGGTCTGACGGCAGTGTGTGCGGCGGACTCTCCAACCAGCAACCTGCAGCCCCGGCACTGCGGTTTGTGTGTGAGAGCGTACTGCAGGGATGGTGCAGACAGGCTCAGTGGATGGAGGAGGCTCTGGGGGAGCTGAGGGGCTGCCTGGGGCCACAGCTACAGCGGGTCAGCCTCCAAGCCAGGGGCCGAGCTCTGGGTGGGTTTCACATACATGTAGATTTACGTGCAGGCACACCCAGCTGCACCAATGGCATTTTTAAACAAATGCCTGCGTGCTCCGTGTCCTGTACACTTTCTGAAGAATCTGTTAATATATTTATAGGTCATTTTCTGTGGGAGAAAATCTGTCTTGAGGAGCTTTGTGTGTCCGAAGATCTGAATGAGGCAGTGGCTGAGGGACTCACTGCTCTCACAAGACAGGAAGAGGTGGGAATTAAAGGAGGTTTTGTAATACACAAGTACAAAGACGTTCTCTTCTACAAGCAGCTTTTTTCAAAGTTCCATAATATCATTAACTGTAGAACAGTCTGTCAATCAAAGTGTGTGTTTCTTTATTTCTGCACTTACAGCTTCAGACCAGACCTTTGGAGTTTCTTGCTGTTTTTCTGACAAGATGGAGTGAGGAGAAGGAGGGAGAAGAGAGTAGTGTAAAGGAGAAGTGGAGAAACAAAGGAGCCGACGGTTTCTCTTTAGCACCACATAGCTCTCAGAAATGCCTCAGCCCGATGAGACCTGAGCTACCACAGGTGTGTGTGCTTGTCCATTCACAGCAGGTTGAAGGAGCACACTTCATCTTTACAACTGCTTTCTTTCTTCCTGTCTTCAGACAGCGTTAGATTGGAGAGGTGCAGTTGCCAGAGAGCTGCACCACAGCGAGTGTATTTATCTGGGGAGACTGAGCGCTGTGCTGAAGGTACGGCTTCCATTTTTTTACTTCCTAATTGGTAGACTATAACATTAAAAACAAAACAAACATTAAATGTTCTATCATTCAGGAAATTATGACACAACTATCACAGTTTAATTGTTTCAGGTGCAGTCCGACTCAACATGAAGTTGAATTAGACTTAGAAATATTTTCTCTGAAACTGAACATATATTACGTAATGCTGTCCAACCTAGTCCAGAAAACAGGCACTAAAAAATTGCTAGGAACTGGGTTCTTTCAGCAAACTTTGGGGAGTTTATATGACGCCTTTTTAAACTAAAACTTTAGATATTAAAAAGGATCATGGTTCTGCAGCTGGATGGTCTTTTATTCTCCACTTTTGTATAAGAAAAGGAAAAAGTAGTTAAACTGTAAGTGTCCATTCAGGTGCAGAAAGGGTCCGTGTTGATGTCTGAGAGAAGAGGAGAACTGTCAGTATTAGGATACCAAGATACTTAATTGATACCTGTCCTTCCTTTGTACTGAAGGTGTACCAGGAGCCTCTTACAGCAGCTCTGAACTCCAACAGAGCCATTCTCAGCTATGCTGACATCCGCATTGTCCTCAGCCCTGTCACACAAATACTGGAGCTCAACAGGTACACACACAAATATTTGTATGATACTGTCTTGTTTGCCACAGAAGGGTGTCTGTGTGGACATGACATGGTAGATGTGTATGTGTGCATTGCAGGGTGTTTCAGGAAGATTTACAAGCCAGGCTGCAGCAGTGGGGTGCAGAGCAGTGTGTCGGAGATGTGTTGGTGAAACTGTGCTCAAAACTCCGAGCCTACACCAGCTATCTCAACAACTACACCACAGCCCTCTGTACCATCGACAAGGTAAAGTCAAACTTGTGTGTGCCATGCATGAGGCAGCTCAAGCAAACTAGATAAATGTTCTAGTGTGAACAGTCTGCGCTGCTTTTGTGTAGAATTCTGTCAAGTATATTGTGAGTTGAAGTTCACAAAGTCTGACTTTGCGAGACATCAGCTTTGTCCCTTTTTTTTCTAAACTAATAGTAAAACACATTTATGGCTTATTAAATTACAAGGTAGAATTTACTTAATTTAGTCAACAGCCAGGTTTGATTTAGACAAACAGTTTAGCTGTACGGTATGTAAGCAAAGGATGTTGTGTTTTGTGTGTGTGTGTCAGTGCAGGGAGACAAAGCCTCCATTTCGGGCTTTCCTGAAGAGAGCAGACAGAACCCTTGCAACACACATGCTGAGGTAACAGCACAAATATACACTTATATATTTTATTTGTTTCCGGGGCAGTTATTATCCACACCTGACCAAAAGCCTGGTAATTAATTAATCCATAGTGTTTAGAAACATGTTTGTATGTGTAGCCTGCAGGAGCTGCTGCTGTGTCCAGTGTGGAGAATAAAGGAGTATGTGACTCTGCTTCAAGCTCTGTCTTTACACACACACCCCGGCCACCCCGACCACACACACCTCTCCTCTGCCCTCAACACCCTGCTACAATTCAGAGAATTCATACACCAGGTAAACCACCCACGCAGAGTGAGTCCTCAAGTTTAAATGTGGAATCTGTAGCATTTCTGTGCTTCGTGCAATGCATAAACCGATGTTTTCCTCCGTTTCAGTTAAAGTGTAACTCAGAGAGAGACAGGCTGTTGGAGGAAACGCAGCAGATGATCCAACGCTGTCCGGTAAAAACACAGCTCTCTCTCTCTCTCTCTCTCTTTCATTTTTTCCTCTCTCAAAACAGCGTATAAAACATGTTACATGTTAAAGTATTTTAATATGAATATGCTGTGTTTCCTGTGTGTGTAGAACCTCAGGGAAGGAAACAGGCAGCTGATAATAACTCAGGATGCTGCTTTGCTCAGGAGCCCTGATGAACAGATTCCTGACTCTCTCAGGTAATAGCACATTATTTATGTTCCTGCTGATGGTATATATTGAGGACATTTCTATCAGTTTGTATCCAGAAATTTTCTTCTTTTACTTAACAGGTAATAAATCAACCTTTAAATATTTACCAAGCTACATACTTACATGCCAAACTGATGTTTCACTCTAAACGTTTGCTTATTTAATTTGAGCATACCGTTCTATATAATAGAAATAATCTTGTCAGAAAGCTATATTTACCTTGAAAAAAATTGCTAATTTATTCTCAAATTTGGATTTTAGTATTTGTATTTCTTTCTAGTAACATAAATTGGGAAACTTGTATATCTAGTCGAGTAATTATTGTCATTCTGTGTGTGCATGATAAGGACCTATGAGCAGGTGTCTGATGTGGGCCTGTTCCTGTTTAATGATGCTTTGGTGTTGACGCGGCGAAATGTGCATCACACACCTTTCACGTTGACTCACCGGAGCGCACACACTTTCCTGGCCTCTGTGGCTCTCGCCAGCCTGTCTGTCAGAGAGATCACACATTCACGCTGTGAGTTTTCATAGTTATTTTACTGTAATCATCAGTATATGACCATTAAAGTATGTATGGTCTTTTTTGAATAATTCTGAAATTTACAGGAATATTAATGTCCTCCTCTGTAGATGTGTGTCATGCGTTTGTCCTGGAGGGTCCTTGTCGTTCTTGGGTTTGTGCTACAGAAAGAGGTGACGAGAGAGAGCACTTCCTGTCTGTGCTGCGTTCAGCTATAAACTCTGCTTTGACAGGACATCAGTGAGGGCACCGTGATGACACACCGGCACGAGGAGAGGAGGTTTGGACGCCACTTTTGACCCTTTTTTTTTATGAAAAAGTAAAACAAAAAAGTTCAGGAAAATTCTGAAAAGGCAGTTATTTTTCCACTCCACGATGTGATGTACAGACATAGCACTCCTGCTAGTGGTGTTTCTGAGTGTTTTACTTCCACCGTCAAAGTATTTCCAGTAGTAATCCAATAGTCACAATAATTACTTTTATAAGTCAACACAAGGAAATCCAGTAATTTCTCTGTATGAGCATTATTTGGAAGTTATCAAGTATTTTGTCACTTTCCTGATACTGCGTGTGTCGTTTACTGACTCCAGAACAGTGTAGACTCGGTGTCAGGTAGACATGTTTGACCCCCTCTACGGATTGTTACAAAAAAACATTTTTTATACATGCATATTTTGATATAAATAATACCTGAACCAAAATACTGTTGAAAAATCAGCACAAACATATAATAGTTGTTAATTCTGTACTCTTAAGTTTAAAAACTGTTGTAGTGGTTCCATTACCTTTTTGTATTGGGTTTGCGAGTGCTGTTTTTTCCCAAATTAATTTTGAAGTAGCTTTGATTTCCAAACTGTATTACGGTGTTTATTTTTTATCAATATATATACATCATCATAGTATCACTATGATTCTTCGATTGTAAAAAAAAAAAAAAGACATTTCGCGTGTTCGAGGTATAAAAAGTCTTTATTGATAACCAAAATAACACAAATGTCACATTTGAGAGATTATCACTATCAAGGAGCTGCATTACAACACATCACGTATACATTTATGTACATTATTGCCACTTATTTAAAAAATATTCCTGTGTTCCATCCCTTGAAATGGATGAATGGCTGTCATTATCTTTATGTCTCAACAGTAAGTGTAAGAGTAACTAAAGATCAATACAAAGAAACATTTATTTGCATTCAACAACATAACCATATAACACACTTAATGTTCTAGTATTACACTTCGGTTTAATTTATTAGGATCACAGTGACGTCTTCACACAAATCTGCGACTTTCTAAGATGTTTTGTATGTTTATTTTGCAACTAATACAATGTGGACACATTAAACATGATATGGACACAAAAGTCAGTTTTTTGACAAAAGTATTCAGAGTATCACAGATGAAGTTTAGGTAATAGTGGATCTATTTTTTTCTTAAAAGACTAAAAAATAAAACGATAGTTTTGCAGATAGTTTTTATTTTAGATTTTTAGACATTCTGTTTAATATCTGAAGTAACTATGAGGATGTTTTTAGTGTAGGTGAAATATACTGTAAGCTGACCTATCACTGATGTCACAGTCTGCGGTTCACTAGATGTGGGTTGTTGTTGTTGTGTGCTGCAGGCAGCTCCTTCCCAGTGGCTTGATGAGTGTGTGGCGGCTGACTCTTGTTCTGCAGTCCCACGTTTGCTGCCGTGCTGTTTGTCCCTTTCTGGGAGCTGTAGCCCTTCGGTTTGGGGATTCTTGTCGGTCCTGGTCGTCGGAATGCTTCTAGAGGGATCTGTGGAAAAACATAAGACAAACAATGAAGTAAAGTCTGACAAAGAGTGGTAATACTGTAGTTTTAAAGACTGTACTGTGACTTACAGCAAAGGCATTGAGGAAGAAGTGGGGAGAAAATGGGATATACGGTTTACAGCAGAGGGTTTATGCACAAGAGGTATAATGATTTTGACTCAGTCAAGCTGTGATGCAATACTGATAATGACCACTAGATGATATCAAATCACATTTTATGGACAGTAAATTACAACAGTGCACTTTGGCTTTGTCCCTTTTTTTTTCAGTTTTTGATGGTCATAATAAGTAGTTATTGCACTTCTGGAATTAAATTGTAATTGTCATGGATACCACTATGGACAAGGGTAACGCTGTCTTGCCGATGGGGGGAAAAAAAACCTTTTTCAGTGTTGTCCCTCATATAGTGCCAGTTTATCCCATTATTAATAACAGTGTGAGTTTATTGCTTTGAAACCAGTGTTTGGCTTTAGAAGCACACAAGCATCTGCAAACAAGAAAAGAAAATATGGGAAACATCACGTTTTTCTGATTCTTAAACAACTTACTGCTCCGCTTACTGTGCAATCACTTGTTAATCAGTGTGTTTACGTGCGCAGCAACGTGCCAGGATACTGAGGTACATCACTTTTGGATCGGCCCTCGTACAGTAGAAACCATTTCCTGTTTACAGTAACTCTGATAAGATGTTTCCACAATTGTGAGTAACCTCAGCATCAGTTAGCATACGGAGCCATACGCTCCTCATTCAGTTCTAGGATGTTTTGTGTACTTCTTGCAAATTCTTGTTTTTATGTTGCATTTGTGTCTCTATTTCTAAATTAGCTCTATAAATCATACATTTAAGAATTATAGGAATCTTTAAAACCTCTGAGCATCCAGACAGATTAACAGTCAGATGTCTATCTACGTCTTTTCAAGCTCACAGTTTGTCTGCTCCGGAGACTAAATTACTCTGTGGCAGTAGTCAGCAGGCAATTATTTTCTTCAAAGCTATCAAAGGATTAAATTGGCACATAGTTAAATTTTTACTCACATAGTCACAGCGTGGCTCTTCCTTTTTCTCAGCACCTACTTTTGCAAGAGGTAATTGCAAAATGCAAGATGTGCTTGCCCTTGTACACCACCTCAAATAATCAATTTTCAATTCATAATACTGCAGCGTTTTAGAGATCTGGATGCCCAACGCCTGTTTGAAACAAAAAAGCAGTTTGACACAGAGACTACTTTTACATTTTTGTGCTACGGTATTAATTCGAGTCAGAAGTTGAAGCTCCCTCTTTGACAGAATGTGTCACCGATCTGGTATACATTTCTGCAGCTGAGTGAAACTGAAACCTTTCAGTATTTCCATTAGTTTCATCACACCCACTGACTTTATTCCCAAGCAACACACCGAACATCAAACCTCTTGCTGTGACTTGAGAAAAGCACTTGGATATTGTTCATGTGTGGCTTGAGGTACTGAGAATTAAGAAAATTTTGCAGTGAACTACATCCTTCAATATTCATATGGGGGTATACATTTCAGAATAAGTAGGTCCTGTGCTTCAACAGAGCTAATGGGCCAGAAAATCTGTATGGGCTCCACGTCATGGGAGTGTTGTTGATTTTACATGGAAAAAGGCCTTAATGTGCTGCTTTGTTCCCTCGTATATCAGCGGTGCAGCAGGAGTTCAACTAAGTACTTCCTCTGCCCTGAGCTCTGCAATACCAGAGCGGCTGTTTCCATGCCAACCAAACACAAGATTTGTTTTGGTGTGTGAGAGAGGCTACTTTCACACTGTCTACCCTCTCGCACTCAGTGTGAAGCCTTTTGTTTAGAGAAAGCCCCCATACCACTGTTAATTGTCCTTCCCTGGCTTTATTGTGCCTGTCGGTCAAGGTGAGCAAATTCCTCTGCGATATTTATCATTGTGGGCTAAAACAAGGAAATCCGCTCTCGCCTGCAGTGTGATACTCAACTCTTACTGGCATGGAGGGTAGTAATTAGACTTTCTTGGCAGCACTTGATTCACATCAGTAGCTGATTGTTTAAAATTACATCATGATGTTTGGTGTTTTTGATGTTCTATTTCACCCTAAAAAATGCAGTTGTTAATCAGCATTATCATTGTGATTTTAGTGGGATTACAGCCTCATTCTCAGCCAACAGAAGCAAGCATCCCTGTAGGCTTTTCAATGAAATATCCCTTGGCTTCCAGCGCGTCACTAGATACTCATTTTATCAGTCTGGCAGGGATACCATTTGCAGATCTGTCTTCCTTGGCTGAACCAGATGAGTACAGTTTAAGAATCGAGTAAGTCTTAAGTGAGTCAGGGGGTAATTGAGGTCGCAGACAGCAATCACAGCTGCTGGATGCTTTCTCAAGTAGCGGTCTAATGAATAGCATCTTGTTTAGCCCCTGCATCATTTCATCGCGCCCAGACTGCTTTGGATCCGGTTTCTCCAGCTGCACTCCTTCACACTCATTCAATTTAATGCTTGATTTAATCATCTTCTCGTCACACTGGTTTGTGTGTGTGCTTGTTGAACACTTTCCTGCAACAGTTGTCTTCCTCCATCTAAATGACACTGAAGACTTGGTACATGCTATATAGTATTTTGGAGAATTTATCATCTCTCAGCTTTATCCACCACAAACATATCCGTCTGTGTGAAGTCCATTAAAGAGTAATGTTGCATATAATTGAAGTTCCTGTGATTTTTTTTTATTTTTTTGTGTGATTTCCTCTCTGTTCCTCTCCCACATCCCTTTCATTCCTGTCTTTCACCCTCCGTCTGCTCATCATCTCGTTCTAACCTTCGGTGCAGATTTAATTTAAACTATTTGCACGTATGTGGTAACTTTTCCACTGTGGGCACATAAAACCACATGTAGAAGAATGCATATACATGCAGAAACATTTGTGATGACTCATTTCAAAGGACATGATGGGAGAAAGCAAAATTAAACAGTCATTTTGGGTTACTACCCAATGAAAAGTAAGCTACGTGAGTTTCAGCTATAAGAACTACCGAGGTTAAGCTATCAACAAACGCATTAGTGTTTCTGAGACCCAAACATGGGATGAGGTTTTTTGAAGGGGCTTTTTGATGTTTACAGTGTGTTTCCTGGGATTTCGTATTTGGTGGTAGTGCTCTGTGAAAAGGGCAACAAAGGGCGTTTTTCTTCTTAATTCCCAGCACTGAAAACTGAGATTTTTTTGTCATATGTCGATCCAACATGCATCAACAGTGTCATTTTCAGTGCAGTGCCAAAGCACCCAGTAGGGATAGTGTATCTTGCTCAAGGATACCTCAGCATGGTGGATGATGGTCAAGGTAAACTGAAAGTATAGCCTTGATAACCACTGTCTTGGTCTGCTGCTAATTTAGGTTGTCATTGAGGACCATAGAGAGATAAAAAAGAAAACTTTACATGTGAGTTTGAAATCATGTGATCTAGTCTAGTGAACACAATTTAAAACTGTCCGGTGCATTTAAGCAAGAGGATAATTGAAAGTTTTTAAATGTTTTTATGGTCCATTGCATTGTAACCATGTTTTAGTAATAATATGAAAGTCCACTGAAGAACAACAACTGTAAACTTTTATGGAGCACCACTCTGAGGTTTAAAGATATCAAGGAGAGTTTCCGTTGTATCATTTAAGAGAACACCAAGTTCACATCAGGCTTGTATTCATTCTCGGTCACTGGGTTTCTGTGCTCTGGATGTAAAAAGAAACTGTGAGATCAGTCTATGATTTTTACTCAAGCAATCAAACGTGAGAGTCCCAGAAGGTTTTTGTCTTGTGATCTGTTCAAGTAGGTGCACAAAGGTTTCCACTTGGGTATTATTTAATTAGGTCTAACAACAATGTGTTGACAGTCTTCATCTTTAAATCTGAGGGAGTGAATTGTAATCTTTTGACTACACACTGTGTAACATGAACACATTGGATTGACATCTCAAGTGTTAAAAATGACATGCATGCACCAAAAATCAAATCAAACAACTGATTTCAATCTAATTGCATTTTCCTCAGATTATTTTTAATTGTACACATTCAAAACATGCTGGATTTAGTGAATAAATGAAATTGGCAAGCATGGATGGCAAACCATAAAACATAACACTTTTTGCACACTTTAATTCTCAGAAAACCAAACAACGTAATCAAAATGCAGTATGTGTAATATGAAGTATAAAAACTGGTATGATACATCAGTGTGAATAGTCTGACTACATGGCAAATTGGCCACTGAGTATAATACAGTAAGTGCACATAAGTTAAAACCTGGTGTTATGTCAAATTAAATCTAATTTTCTAGTGCTTTCAAATGGTATTGTTTTCTCATGCGGAAGGCGATTGTTTGAAATAAATCACACAGAACCAAGCAAACCAACCAAAATATAAAGGAAAACATTCAAATCCTGGTTTAAGATCTTAAATCAAGTAAAACAGACAAGTAAATGCATCAAGGTATAGAGTTGGGGTACTGTATAAGGGTCTATGGTTGGATTGGATTCAGTAACAAAGGATGGGATGGAGAGTTTTGGTGGTTATCAGGTCAGTCATAGGCATTACTTACTGTAATTTGTGATGGCCTTTGGATTGGGCTGGAGGTGGGCTTAATCATGATGCTACTTGTGATTTTGCTGTTGCCTTTGGCAGTAGGAGTACTGCAGTTTGCAAGCACCTGAGTCCTTTGCTCCTGGAGTCCAGGCGTGTGACATGGACTCAGTGTTTGCGACGGAGTGCTGATACTCTGAATGAACGGGCTCCCTAAGTGAATGTGGATTTTGTTGTCCTCTGTAGTGATCACGTTTGGCCCAGAGCTGTTAGACCTCTGCACCTGCCAATTGGTTTGCCTTTCCGGGGTCACACGGAAGACGGCGTGCCCTCCAACAACCTCTACTGGCTCCGTGGAGAGGGATCGGTCAGGGGTACCTGTTGTGACTGACACAATTTGTATAGGTGACATGGCTCTGTCTGGTGTAACAGAGCCACAGGAGTCTGGAGTCATTGCTCTTGAGTATGTAGCCATAGTGAATGGTGATAGGGCCCTATCTGGTGAACACGGTTCATCAGTCATTGGGGAACCTCTGATTTTTGTTGTTGGGGAAATGGATTTTGTGGTAGGGGATATGGAAGCGTTCTGGATGATGGTAATTCTCTGTTTGGGTGGACCTCCACTTGTGGGTATGACAGCAGTGCTGGTGAATGACTGGGTGTTTTCTGTGGTCGGGCTGGTGATCTCGAGCATTGCTGTGTTATGTCCGTGGTCAGGAGTCACTTTAATGTGCAGAGGCTGCCCAGGACTGTGGGTCAACACGACATCTCCAGGCTGAACATGGTTGCCATTCTGCCGTGGTGGCACTTTACCATTCACCTGATGGGGGGTGTCTTTGTTTTTAAGGAACGGGACTTGCGCTCTTCTCAAGTTGTTGTTTAGATTATTTACGTTATTGATAAGTGAGGGGCTGCATTTGGTGAGCTGAAGCTCGTTGCTGTAATTTGCATTATGTTCAGGTTCACTCTCATCGTACAGCTTCCCGTTCACTACAGCACGTTCCAGTGGTGCCATTGTCTTACAGTTGGGAGACATGAGGTCAAGTGGCTCTGTCTGAACTTCCTTGGTGGAAACATGAAGGTCTGAAAAGCGTCTTCCATTCATGCCAGGGCGAAGACTTTTGCTAAAGCGTCTGTATCTCTCAAGCTCTCTCGTGAGTGTCTCCATTTCTCTGGCCAGTTCTTTGTTTCTGACCTCCTGCTGGGTCAGTTTTCTTTGCAGTGTCGAGTGGTCAGTTTTCATGCGGCAAATGGACTCCTCTGTTCCCATGTATTCATGGATCTTCTCTTTCAGAGCTGCTACCTCTCTGGTCAAATGACTAGACTTTGCCTCCTCCTCCTTCAAGCGTTTATAAAGAACATGCTCTTGGTTGCACTCTTTCTTTTCAGCCAGTTGATACTTTGAAAGTTCATTTCTGGATATTTCCAGCTCCTCCATCAAGACTTTAGCTTTCTCTTGTTCATTGGTGAATCTTTTTTCCAGTGATTCAAACTCCTCTGTTTTTAAGAGGTCATCTTCTACCACCTTCATGTCCTTTAATTTGCGTCTGAGGCGTTCAACCTCCTGCGTCAAATCCTTTACTTTGTTGTCTTCTTGCTGGAAGCTTTTAGCAATGGGTGTTTTGATGTGCTCCTCTTTAGCTTTGTTTCTCAAGTATTCTCTTTCTACGGTCTCTAGCGATTGCAGCCTTTTCTTCATCATATTGATTTTAGACTCCAGATCATTGCTCCTTTCCTCCTCAGCCCCCAACTTGGCCTTCAAGTCATCCCTTTCCTTTGTAGCACTGCACATTTTCTCCTCTAGCTCAGCCTTTGACCTCAGTGCTTTCTTGCTTTCCTCAATTAGCTTCTCAGTCACTGATGTAACTTTGTCTTGTTCAGCCTGAAGTTTGCCAGTGCTGTTCTGGACCTTGTTTTCCATTTGCTTTAGCTTCTCTGCCATTGCCTTCCTCTCATCCACCAGCATGACTGTCAGAGTCTTTAACTTGGTCAGATCTTCCTTCAGTGTCAGCTCTGTCTTTCCCAGTTGGTTTTCAGCAGCCTCCAGTTCTTTGACCCTGACTTTCAAGACTTCCATCTCACTGATCAGAACCTTTGACACCGTCCTCTCCTTCTCCAGGTTACCTTTGAGTGAACTGCATTCTTGTTTGCTCTTGCTGAATGCGTCCTCTAATTTCTCCAAGTCCATAATTCTGTGGTTCAGTTTATCGACTTCAGTCCTTAGGCTCCGGCTTTGATGGGCCTCTTTCTCCAGTTTCTTGTTGAGGTCCCTGCAGTGGTCCTCCATTCTGATCAACTCTTCATCCTTTCCCTCCATTTCAAGTACCCTTTTCCGCAACTCTTCAAGTTCAGACATGAGGCTAGAGTTTCCACACTCACCGCGGCTAATTTTGTCCCTCAGCTCCAGCAGTTCCTCCTCAGCTCTGCGCAGGGTCTTGTTGGTCTCCTCCAGTTCATCTAGCTGCCTGCTGAGAGTTGACAGTTTGTGGCGCAGCTGCCTGTTTTGGGCATCCTCGCTGGTCAGTTTGGCAGTCATGGCCTCTTGTTCCTGATGGTATCGACCGGTTTGGCCACGCAGCTCAGCTTCTAAGCGAAAGACCTTTTGCTCCTCTTCCTGCAGACGGGCATTAGCTGAGCTCAGCTCCTCCTGGGCTTGTGACGCACTGGCACTCAGTTCTTGGACCTTAGCTGTTTGTTGATTCAGCTGCTCAGTGAGACGCTGCTGTTCATCCACAACCATCAACGCAAATGACTTGAGTTTTGTCAGCTCCTCCTTCAGACTTGTGACCTTTTTATTGTTCTCTTCTTCCTTTCTTTCTTGGTAGGCCTTTTCCTGATCAATTAACAGCTTCAACCTGTAAAATATAAAAACAAGGCAAACGTGATCTTAGAGGAATCCAATTCAGAACTTGCACAGAGAAAGTACATACAAATAGAGAAAGTTTGGGACCAAAAATGTAACCGTTAATTATTGCAAAATTGTTACTTTACCACTGCATTTGGATTTTCCATTTGTTGTGCTCGATTTTTGCCACTGTACTTTGTTAAAAAAAAATTGATTTCAGATAACCTTCCAGTGTATTTTGGAGCAACACATATTATTTAAATCATTGCTAACCCTAAAATGTCTGCCTTTTTTCTTTGCTTATGTAATATATAAAAGGTGCTAAAGAAACTCTAAACCCCCACTGTCATTACCCATTTGGCCCACTTCTCCAAGCAATGACACATCATAAACACTGTTATTTTCCCTGCATTTCTGAGGAGGACTTAAGTTTTAATGTCATGGAAAATTTAACACATCATAAAAAGCATTACATTAACTCTCTCAGGTTGGTAATCTGAAATACCTGTGGTTACATTTATTTTTGTTCCCTTTTGGCTGCCTAATTCTCCTATGGTTTGGAAACCTGAGTTACTGCTATAAATACTGGACCTTGAGTTTAACAATCAGTGAGTTTCAAATAGTTTCCATAGTATTTGAGGGCGTACCATATAACATATTAAGTCCTCTAGGAAATAATGGGAAAAGACTGACAGCCAAATGTTGACCTCTGAAAATGATCTTACCTGATAAGGATGTTTCTGACCAGGATTTTTTTTTGATTAGGTTGCTGTTGTTTAATGGTAATTTGCTGCAGTTTTATCAGTGCATCTTTCATCAAACTTAAACTATGTGTTCAGGTGCAGAGTATGCTCATTAGATGCTGAATAAATACTAAAGGATAAATAAAGGGCAAGTCCTTGCACATGGAGGCAAAGACACAGTGTTTAAAATCAAATCAGTAAAAAAAAAAAAAAGAGGAGCACTTGTGGATAGATTTTTAAATAAATTACTGTTCTAAATTCTGCACTACAGACTACATCAAAGGCAGCAACGTAAATCTATGAAAACGGGGAGAATATGGGCTATTTATATTTCCGCAACTATTTCTATCACATATTTCTACATACAAAATTTAGATGGGGGTACAAATTACTCAAATGATGTCAACATACATTGCACGTGTGCCATGCAGTGCTTACAGTGCGTAGCCGGGGTCGGTGCGTCTGGCACATGCATACATCACCAGGCCAAAGTGCCTACAGCCCCAGGGGGAAGGTATGTTATGACTTCTGTGTGCGCAGCTGCCAGGCATTTCCACACAGATGGCCCACTGGTATGGAACAATCCTTTAATTAAGGGGTTCCTCTACTACCAACCCTCCTCCCCCTTACTAAAACCACCGCCACCTACCCTCCCCATTTTTTTCTTATACATTTAAAGGAATTCCCCCTGCTTCCCAAGGCAATTACAGACCCACAGACTCTATATAGAAATCCCCCCACACACACAAACACACACTCTCAGGGATCACTAATTCCACATCTACACTTGGGTTGTGGGCCATGATGTAAGTGTGTTAGGGTGTGCCACTTCTCAGCAGTAGAATGTATGTCATTTCTTTCTTCAGTAGCTGCTAAAGGGTGGGAGCGAGTAGGGTGACACATGTGACTGGATCCATGTGTTGCAATTAGATCGAGACCAAACAACATTCAATAAAATATTAAAAGGATTTGAATAATAATTCATTATTAGTGTGGCTTCAGTGGATTAGGAAATGTTGGGTTTTTTGTGGCCACATTTCAAGAAGCAAATACACTACTATTATTAATTTATTAAATATTTATGTAAACTGTATCCTGTTGAATCTTGTTATATTTTCCACAAGGTTCCCCCTTTCAACCAGGGCATAGTCACAGTAGTTTGAGTAGTTATAACCGCCTGTGTTGATTTGTTTTCAATAAAGTGCATTTACTCAAGTACAAATTATATGAAATTGTACTTAAGTATTTCCATTTTATGTCACTTTATACTTGTACTCTACTACATTTTGAGGGCAAATATTGTACTTTTCACTCCACTGCGTTTATTTAACAGATGTATTTACTAGTTACATTGCAGATTCAGACAAAATACAGTAAGTAATAAGTAATAAATAATGATGCCTTATCATAGATACGGCTACCCAGCAGTATATAAAGTTGTCAAAGTTACGTTGCCAGCTGTAACACATAAATGCGTCAATAATTATAATCCAGTGTCATTTTTTATGTTTAAATGGGCCGTACTTACGTACTTTTACTTAAGTACAAATTTGAGTGCATGACTTTTAGTTGTAACAATTTTTTTTAGACAGTGGTATTGCTACTTTTAATAAAACATTTTTTTAAAGATCTGTGTACTAGTTCCACTCCTGAGAAAGTTTTTTTAGTTTACCAGGTGCTCAGATTATCTTTCTGTCTAGCTTTGTTGAATCAAAGTTTGCGGTTGTTATATTCTGGCTACTAGACGTTTTGATAAAATATGTTAATCATCTTTCATACTTTTTTCAAGGACTTTGGATAAGGGTGTTGTGCAAAGGAAGTATGCCCAGCTTATCTAGAAACATACGTGTTGAAAAATTGCATTTCTTTCAATGGATTGTGTATGTAGAAACACTGAGTTGCTATGCGAAACAAGCAGACTTCTCTCTTGCAAACTAGCCTGTTGCCTGTAATCACTGTTTATTCAATCTCTTATCTCAGTCCCCACTGTGTTTCTAGTGATGTCATTAGCCAAAATAGAAAGAGAAATGTACTTTGTTCCCTAGTAGGACTGGAAACTCTGCCTATCACTCTGTTTTAAAGTCATGAACTGGATATTAATCCAGTATACTGACACAAGGGCACTGTGCACTAATAAAAGCAAATCCTTTGGGACTAAACTGCTTGGCTCCGATGCCCACAATACACAGCTCACCTCACACCAGTGAAATCACTTCTAGCTTTATGGGACTACATTACTCTATTCCCGATGTACTTTGTGGTACGTAAGGAAATGTTGGTCCAGATCACTTGCTCCTGAGCTTTTTCTCATCTTGGTCACACACATAGATGATGTTTATTTGGCCAGCAGAAGCCACATCTGAGACCATTTTATGTTGTACGATATAATGTAGTGCAGACTTGCAAGTCTGCATGTTATATAGTACATTATAAAGTACAGACAACAGACGGATTGACCTTTTGGCGATTAAGATATTATCCTGCAGCTGACCCTTAACTAATGTTGGAGACCAACCGCACATTAATGAGTAATAGTAGCTCAACTGACCAGCTTTCGCCATCTAATATAAGTCATTAGAAGCGGTTTCCATGTGCGTTCAGGACCAATAACAATAATTCTGATCTACGTAGCATGTATCCACATTTCCATCCCCATCATGTTTTATCTCAGCGTTGTTGGAGAGCACCTCTTTTATGCAGACATCTGTACAGCTTGAAAGAACATTATTTTGGAGGAATACGTTGTAAAGTGCTGCACATAGAGCTGGTGACATAACGATTTCATGGCTATCAACATTACAAGACACCTTACCACCCACTCTGCAGCCTGTACCTAAAAAAGGATACATGACCACCACCGCAGGTCGTTAATGTGTCCTGGAAAAATGGGCTGCACTGAGTCATTTGATGGGTTATGGTGCTAAAGTGGGATATCTTAACTTTACAGGATTGTTTCTGGCTTTGTTGCAAATATATTTTGCCTTTCCCTCAAATGTAAGCGAACATAAATGCCATTTAAAAAAAAAAAACAAAACATCCAGTTCGGAGCAGTCACAACTAGCTGGACCAGCACACCATTACAGCTTTACAGAGGGCTTCCCTGAAGCTGGAAACTGTGGCTCACCCGCTGCTTAAATCTGTGTTACGCGTTCCATATGTCAGGGTTGCTGTGCCATTTCCTAACCGCAAGTGATTAGGTCACGTATGTACAGACCGATATATCCTGTGCATACACACACAGACACCTCCGCTTTAACAGAGACCTGTGCATGGTGGGCCAAATGACTTCATGTGGGGCAGAGTTTGAAGGGGGGGGAACGCTGATTGATGCAGTGCATGGACTGTATTCAAAGTCCACACAGGCTAAGTGATATGCCCCCAGAGTACAATCCACATGTGTAAAATATGTAGTTCTGATACTTACTAACTTCCTGGCAGTGGTAATACGGTTAATGGAGTGGTGTGTTACCAAACAAGCCCTAGATGTGACTGTCGTGAAACAGTTGTATTTTTTGTGTGTCCGAATAAATTGGATTATACAATATTTCGAAAATGCTGAAAACACATTATGGAAATGTTGCCACCTGAAATCCCCCCTTCAGTATTTTAACACCCCAGATCATTCTTTCCTCAAAACATAGCTGCTGTTTAATGAAAAGAAGTTCTTCTGTTGACTCCTAATTTTATTTATATCCATGGAATGTAATTCAACGTTCATGTTAGCAGTAATCCGAGCCGTAGTCATTATTTTCTTATCTCATTTTGAAATAAAGATTTTCATCTTGATTTCCACTGCCACAGTCAATCAGGGAAGAATAAATTCGTCTGACAATAACAAGCCATCAAAAGTAACATAAGTAGAGTTAAAGTCCTAAAAAATAATGGGATGTACACACAGTATATATTTATCATATAGAAAATCACAGAATATGTGTAATCTAGTGTTTGCCATGCTGTATCGCTTACATTGTCTTTTTGCTCTACGACACTGTTCATTCTTGGTATCTTGTGCGTGTGAAACGGAGTTGTCAGTATTTCTCCAATTATGTTGCCTTGACATATTCCTGCGCGGTAAATTAGCAGGGCCACAAATGTTACATGTTTAAACACTTTCTGACAAGACTGAGATTCAAGCCTCATTACTGTCTAAATAGTTAATATCTTTAGTCAAGTTTGCAAAGGCAGACCAGTGAGTTGTGCTTCTGAGCATGTTAAAATAGCCTTCAGTTTCTTAATAACGAATCAAAATGTGCTTCGGCATTTCATAGATATGTAACATTGACTTTTTAACTGATTTTTCTGATGAGAAGTTCTCACTACAGTTAATATATAAGTTAATACATTTTAAGAATAATTTAAAACTTGAACTTCCTTAGATTAGTTAGTTTAAAACATTGAGGTACTTTTGTAACGTTGCCTTTTGTTGAAAACATTATTCTTAGTTTTATTAATGTCTTAGACTAGTTGTTTTAAACATGTGATCGTCAAACATTTCAGAAGTAACTTACAGTAACGCCACAACACATATTAAGTCTAAAGTCAAAAAGAAGTTCTATAAAAAACAAACACCATGAAAATTTGTGTTACAAAGTACACCGAACACCAGCATGAAATGATGCTACCCATCTGCTAACATCTGTACGTCTGCAAGCCAGTCAAAAGTTAGACAACTTTTTAAAAAGTTTTAAAGGTTTTCCCCCAAATTCAGAGTTTTGTTGTAATGTTCAGTGTGCCTACCTGTGCCAAAAGCTTTCCAGGCTTCACTGCCATAAGCTCATTATCTTGCCGTACAACACCCGACCCTCAACTCTTCCTCTGTGTGTGTGTCTCACTCTCTTAGTAGCTGTAATGTGGGCATTCCAGCAGTCAGACCAAACAATAAGGGATGTGCTCCCTGCCTATGGACCATTACATCATCAGCATGTCCTTATATGGCGCTTTGCATTGCAGAAGCTCGCATGAAGGGGGTGTGCTTGCTCATATGTGTAACAGTGTGGTGTGTGTGCCGGGTCTGAGCGTTTGAGCGAGCCTTCTGCAGTAAATGTTTAACTAAAGAGAAGAGAAGAAGGAAAGGCTTTTCTTGACGTATGTAACGTGTGAAATATCTGCCGGGTCTGTCACTGCTCCAGAGGCAGGGCAGTAGGTGAAGAGAGACAAGGAGTTCGCGTTACAGTATTTCCTTCTGGCTCTTGTCAAAATAAGTCATTTATTCAGCCAAGGAGGGAAGAAAAAAAGAATTGGCTTGCAAAGTTAATAAGAAATTCTTGGACGAGGATTTGCAATTGAGACCAATGTTGAAGAACAAGACAAGACATGTAACAGACATCTTTGACATGTGAAATGTATATTCACAGCCCACACCTAGAAGACCCCCTGACATTTTGACAGTTTCACTGAAATGGTTTGTTAGCAGCACCGCTCCTGAGTGCTACTACCTGCTAGCTGGCTGGTAGCATCCCCTTCTTAGTCTAACATGCTAGGGATGTTGTTTTAGTGCACACAGTAGCTGATTTAGTTTCCGGGTTAACGGTATACCATCCATCGGTAATGGAAGAAGTATTCAGATCCTTATTTAGCAAAAGTTAAAAATCACAATGTAAAAAAAAAAAAAAAAATACTCCATTATAAGTAATAGTCCTTCATCCATCTGTCTTCTTCATAAAGGCTGGAAACAAAGACAAACGGCTAGCCGGGCTCTGTCCATAGGCCAATAAAAAAAATATATATATATCTGCCTATCACGACCTATAAAGCTCACACTTTATATGTTGTTGGTTCCATACAAAAACCAAAGTATAAAAACAACACATTGTGGTTCTACCTGTGGACAGTGTCCAGTCTTTATGCTAAGCCAAGCTAACTTTCTCCTAGGTCCACCTTCATATTTAGCAGACAGATGTGAGAGGCATCGATCTTCTCTAACTTTCAGCAAGAAAATCAGCCCATCGCTTTTAATACCTTAGCATGTAAGCAGCTTTAATATGTGGCAGCCTGGTCGTAATGGATCTAATTTTAACTAACCCAATCTATGACAATTCACCATATTTTATAAAGTGATCACATGTTTTGTGTGTATAAAATCTTAACCTGCGATGTAATAAGTTACCAGAGGGGTCAATCAAATGCGGTGGAGTAAAAAGTAAAATATTCCCTCTGAAATGTTGTGGGAAAATGGTACAAGTTCCTCAAAAATTCCCCTAAGCACAGTCCTTGCGCGCATGTACTTTGTTACTTTCCACTACTGGTGGAATACAGTACATCTTGCAACATCAACATTGTGAGAATATCTGAAGTGAGGGTTGGGTAGTTAAACATCTTACCTGTGGGTGTAAAAGTAGCTTCACGCTAATGGCTCTACAAACAAATATGGATATTCATGCAGCAGTGTAATCATAGCTTAAGCCAGCAAGCATTGCTCTTTATCAGTGGCGCATTGTTCAGTCCACAATGCCTCAGGCTTTACTTTCATTATCAGATGGCTCTTACCTAACCAATACATTTCTCAGACTATAGCTGGTGACTTAATCCATCTGTGAGAAGTGTTAACATTGTGCGTCATCTATTGTCATATGATGGGAGCTAATTTCAGAGAATTTTCTGAGCGGTTATTGCTTAGCTGTCAGTGTCTCTATTGTTCTGAGAAAAATGTGGCCTGTTTTATTTGGAAAATGGGACTGGCGACACTGGTGCAGAAACATTTGTTCAACACAAATAGTGACATAAGTACTTCCTGACAAACACCGAGCAAGAACAGCAGGAGCTCGTTTAGTGTATGGCAACAATGCATGACATGCAATAAGACAGCAAATTAGTCACATATACATATCAGTCTGTAAAAACGCAAAGTGTATTCTGTCACTTGACGTTCTAACTGATTCCAGCCGTGTGTGAAATAACAAGGGCAAGACTCTTCCTGTCTCCTGCCCACTGAATAAAATATGTCATGGCATCCCAATGGCTGAGGTCACAGTTACTAAATGTTACGAGCTTTGCCAAACAAGCTGAGGGACGCAGAGTTCTGCTGGATTAATTTAAATCTGGATGAGGCAGGACTTGAATGTAAAAATACAAACATGGCATACAGTGACGAAGGTTAAACCCGTATAAGTGGTCAATCAACGCATGTCATCCAACCCGGCTTCATGACCCTTCCTCTCGACTGAATGGTGGCCAAACACTACGCGGCACAATTACAAGTCCCTGGTTGTCCCCTTTGTATGTACTATCATTAATTTCCAGCTTTAAAGGATGTAATTACACATCAAACTTACAGTAATGATAGGAAACCAGGCTGGTATGTTCAGATTGAGTCAGCTTTAAGTCCACAAGCATCTGCTAACCATCTTCACCAACTTCTGGACAGCTTTAAGTCCAGAAATGAAAATCAGAAATCTTCCATCTCTGGCCAACAGTGTACTCCGAGAAAAATTTAATTAGGTGTTCTCAAGATGCTGACAAATACAATAAATGCCAGCCTACATACTGTGACTTGAATTTTGTTCATTTAGTGGCAGATGGAGCAGCTTTTGTGAGTCGCAGCGGGAGTCAGACACGACTCGCAAGTTCCTAAAAAGAGGTAAACTGAAAACATGTGGCCTGATGACTTATGTAAAGAAAATTGCAATTAATCACAGCGTTTCCGACCTATTGGAGGAGACTGTTGTTGGACGATAATGAATGAGGCTGTGTGAAAATTTGGATGGCCAGCTTGTGCACACAGCACCAATAGGAGCCAAAGATAGCATTTCTTTTTGGTCAGGAACTCGCCATGTTGCCTGTGCAAACACACCAAATTTGATTTGGTCTGGAGAATACTGCAAGTCTTAAAGTTGTTATTCAATACGCTGAACACTGTGATGGGTTTTTCTTTAAGCACCGTATGGTAATTGTCACATGTGTTGTTGACAGCTAAAGGCCAGGGGATCAGAGGCTGGAGGAGTTGGGAGCACAACCAGAATGACATGTCTGAACTCCCTGCTGAGACTGAAGTCTCCACTCTTTCTCGCCCCTCATAGAAGGGAATTGCTGTGTCCATTTGAAAGTATGACAACTCTAGAGACTTTGTCCTGAAGCACTCTGAAGTCTTTAAAGTAGAATTGTAATTCTTTGCCACAAGGTCTTGGGAATTGGGGAACTACAGTTCACACTTGGGTAAAGCAGGACTGATTTCAGGCAATATAAAACACAATATTTCACAATGAGCAGATTCAGTGTCACTGAGTCCAACGGCTGCCCACTGAGCTTTAGCTCTAAACTATGATATATTTAAGTTTTGTGTTCTCTCCCATTTCCTTGCAACAAACTGTTTGTTCTTGGAACAAACAAATCGGTCATCCAAAATTAGATTCTATTTCTGGATCGGGACATATTTGGGGCCCAGAGTACTGTACACATGAAACAGATGTTGGGGATCAAACACAAGATCAGGCCACACAAACATGTTTGCAGTGACAAGCCTCTGCCAAATGACAAATAGTGGGGAGATGAAGATGTATTATGTAACCTCTATGGGATGACTAGAGCACTGACAATACACAGAAGAATGTAGAGGTTAGGGATTTGGTTTGCATGAGTAACGTGTGCGGTTCGGCAAGGCAGTTGTTAAATCCCGAGGCATGGTCTTCTGACATTTCAACATGTTGCCATGTTCCTATGAGCTGAAACTTCCTGGAAATTCCAAGAGTGTACAAATGACAAAACATAAGCAACAAGGATGAATGAAAGGCTTTATCTGCTATATGAAGCAGCAGACGTTTTGTGATTGGGGAAACTAGTCCCTGTCCAACCGGGACCTGCCCTCTAAGGCTGCGTCCAGACCAACATTATTACTGTGTCATAAAAATCCGCCTCGGGGCGTCCCTGCGGCCTAGTGGTTAAGATGCCTACCATATAATTGCAAAGTTTCCAGTTTGATTCTGACAGGGGTCCTGCGTTTCATTTCCTACTCCTCTTTCTCTCGCTACGTTCAATGTATCTGTATCTACACTGTCACTGTCCAATGAAGACAACAAGAATGAAGTGCCAAATAACTTACATTTTAAAAAAAACACACAAACAGAGTATCCTGAAGAACTTCCACAATGTCACCCATCATCCCAAAATGCACTAAATTGGCCAGTTAAATACTTGCAAGTGCACATAGTTGGTGAATGACTTTGTAACACGAACGGTGTAGTTTTAATGTTTACCTCACAGTCATTGAGGAGGAGGCTAAAAATAACCACCGTGAGGCTTTTTGCAGTCTCATAGAAGTCGTGCATTTATTAGTGCATTTCCATTCACATGTTCTTCTTCTCGTTTTCAATTTGTGCTTAATGGAAAAACCTCTCGATGGATAAGTACAATGGAAAAAGACTTACTGTATCAAATAAATCATGAAGTACACGAAGCATGTGACTTAAACGTCCACTGAAGAGATGAAAAATGACTGCAGACAAAAACATTAGATCTGCGTAGAGCAAAGAGACTTTAACGTTTCTCAAATTGATACATTAAACAAACATAAATCCCATTTCCATCACATTTTCCACTAGTTTCAATCGTTTGACAGGCTGAAGAATTCTTTCGATGCACCAAACTAATAATAATAATCACATAACAATAATGGATGGAAATGAGTATTAACTTGAGCATTGACTTTTCTTTTGCCAATTTTCTGGAAATTCGATTAAAATTAGCAACACATTTGAATGGAGACTTGACCTATTACTCAAACTGGACTTCCTGTATTGTATTTCATCTTCTCGCCTGTACCTGCAGCAACGCGTTTACATCAATGCAAGGGACTATATTGGGTCTTAAACCTCAAAGACTTGGCTTCTGCAAAGGTTATGAGTGAACACAGATATGGGATATCCTTGATTTGTGTTACTTAGACAGTCTTCAACCAAACGTGATGAGAGGTACAGCTGTCATACGAGCGCATTAAAGTGCGTGCAGGAAAAAAACCTGTTAGAGTTTGTAAGTGTACGTTTGTGTGTGTGCACACTGCCTGGCACCTGATATCAAGCATGAATCTGATAAAACCATTAATGTCCAAACAAGTGATATCGCAGGTAAGTTTTCCTACCTGTGTGAGAGCTACAGGAGTGAACGCATGTTTTTTGCCCTGTAGCAATATGTGTCGGTTAAGGATCTGATCGGCCGTCTGCATGCCGCAGAACCAGACAAAGTCAGAGACAAAGGCACACACTCACCCCCTCTAATGAATGTGAGGTGTGATTTCTGTTGCACATCAGACAAACCACCTCTTTGCAGATGAGGCCTGGTCTTGCCCCCTACACTCAGGGCTGTCTGACACACACATGCCTGTGTGATACAGACAGCCCAGTGGCAGATTACCTGACATACAAACATGACATCATCGTCTTGTAATCAAATCCATATGTCTCCTTGCCTCTGACCCTCTCTCTCGGTCCAGTTCTATCTCTCCCTGGAATTCTTTCACTCTTTTTATCCACCGTGTCTCCACATTCCTCGTTCTGTTTGTTTATTCCCTGTCCTCCTCTCTTGTCTTTCTCTCACTCCTTCACAGTCTTTCTCCGTCTTTGTCTACCACCTTTGTTTTTCTTCTGACTGTCTCTGGTTTCTGATCTCAGCCAGGGCCCCAGCATGGGCTTTGCTGTTAAATTGGAACGTGATTTTGATTGCCAGGCTAAAAAGTCCCTCAAGTGGACGTTTGCTGGCCATTTATGGCCAAAATCGGTTTTTATGGCCATTCTCTGGCTGAAGACCTTTTGTTCGTCACTGTTGTTGTTCGTCGTCGACATGTTGTACTGTCCAAATAGTTGTAAAATAGTGGGCTTGATTTATCTGTGTTTGTGTTCTCCCTCTGCAACCTGCATTCTTTCATTTTCTTTATTGTATTGTCTTCGTGATTTAATCTGTTTTTCATGCTGTTTATGGAGATTTGTCATTTTTCTATCTAAAGTTCTTTTATTCTGTGCACCCCATGGCACAAGGTGTGTGTACAAGCATGTGTTTTTGTAATGAAAAGTGGGTGAGGGAAAAGTGAGTGCCAACTGTAACCCTTGGGGAGGTCTGTAGCACTAAAGGCATGTCTGCTACAAGAAAATTTAGAATTTTCTATTTGATTGGGTTATTTTTCGTCTACAGATACTTTGCTACTAATGCTGATATTTAGCTTTAACGTTTAGATTCCGATATGACATGGATCAACTTTTCCCCACATATGTTTCTGTTGAGTCTGAACGTCTGTACCTGTCTTTTTTAACTTATTTCCCCAGCTTTGTTTGTCTCTTATTTGTGCATGTATCTAAAAGATAAACAAAGCAAAAACACACAATATAAAGACTAACTCTAAATGCACTAAACTACAGAATAAAAGGGTGTGTGTGTGTGTGTGTGTTCTGCCTCTCTATGTCTCACGAGCACGTGGTCCGAGAGCGGCAGCTTTAAAGTTACTCTCCGCTGTGTGTGGTTGTGCTTAAGGCCAAATTAGAGGTGTCTGTGTGTGATCGATTTAGGATAACGGTGCCAAGTTAAAGGGAGTTAGTTAGCATGCAAGACGCTGTGTCTGTGTGAACATCGCCTTAGCATGTGGCAGGACATCATTCAACTAATCAGCCCTGTGCTTAGCTATGTACACTGTTACTGTTTACTATGCCCAGTTACGTTAACGGTCCGTGGGAGGGAAAAAGTTGTTGCTTGAACGTTCTGCTGCTATCTGGCGGTTCCGTTGGAAGTGTCTTTTGGTGCAGCCCGTTGTGCAGATGAGGAAGCCGGTCGCTCAACTGTTGTCTGTTGTCCTCCTTACAGTTAGCTTGGCGCTAACATGCTCCGTTGCTTCTTAAAGTGTAGCTGGCAGACACTGTGTAACAGCCGCTGGCTAAACTTTGTTGCAGGAATCTTACACAGGCACTCGGGTCGTTGCTGTAACATCAGAATTTGGTTCTGAAGGAGGGCAGGCATGTGTGTTGCTGCCTAACCCCTTTGTCTTTTCGTTGGGGTCTGCGCCGAGCAGACCTCTGTCTAGTCAGTCTACATGGGTTGAATAATTGAGACAAACTATTTCGGGGTGGTATAGCACAGCCCATTTTTCCTAGTTCTTGATAAAATAATCTTTAATAGTTCCCCATACCCAACTGCATAACGAATGGAAAAACATCGTCCTAACACGGATTATAGGCAGGAATCAATCTTGCAGCTTCAGATTGAAGGGCTGCACGAGGCAGACAGGCTGTAATTTACAGCCTAACAACAGCTATTGCCTAACAAAGGATCACACTTGGAGTGCTAAAGTAAGAGAGGTGTGTACACATGTTCATGTGTGTGTTGTCGGCAAGGCAGGCGTGTGTCTGCTGCCCTTAATTGATACAGCTGATAATCATTACCCCTCCAGCATTTTGGACTTTGATGTAAATCGCAAACACTTAAGGAGGATGTTCCGATTGCTGTTTGCACAGAGGCGGAGGATTTCAAAGCCCCGGGGCCACACATCAACCACCAGACATTACATGTACACTATGGCAAGATCGTGGCATTGGCTGGCTGTAGATGAAAGATCATAGATAGCAAACATAGAAGCCATTATGTGAAAATATCAGTAAAACGTTATCGGACAACGTATTTCATTTGTTTTCCGCCAACATATCTGGTCATGCAATAACATATCTGTTTGCACACTACTAACACTGACTACAGCATTATTAAATGTTGTTATGGTCATATTTATGCACTGGTTAAGGTTATGGATAGCTCATGGTTTTGGGGTAATACAGCAAAGGTCTGCAGTGACTTGAGACATGACGCGTATTTTAACATTTAACCGAAACCACAATGTTTACTATCCTTCATCAAAGTACTTCTGTAGCGATAACGTTTGCCACCACAGCGTAATTGGGAAAATACATTTGACCTAGATAAATGTAATTTCTAGGAGACAGTGTTGGCAAATGGAAATAAGCAGCAACTGAAGCAAAATTACTATGTTTGAGACACCTCTTTCAGTCCATCAGTCTCCGCTGTATTAGATGTAGTAATAGTAGTAAACATTTTTTCTCATTTCCTTTGCAACACATTAAACAACATAGCTGAGTGTATGTATAGCTGTGAAAGACACTGATATTGTTTGACACAATATCCTTTCAGACGCTGTCCATTATTATGTAGACATTTGATATTTTTTGACATGTTTAGCACCTTAATTATGTGCCCTGCAGCAATGATTCCCAAGTAGCCGTTCATTGACACCACCCCTTATGCTCCAGATGTGCTCATCTTATTTAACACTATTAATTACATAAAGAGTGTCAGGTGCAGTCGGCCTATCATAGCTGGCGGGTTACTAGACAATAACTGAGACAATTAATATGCTGAAGAGCAGCCTCACACAAATGTGTGATCCCTTGATTTTATTTTCTTTACCACAAAATCGTCGATACATTTTTCTTTTGTTGAATCATAATTTGTATTTTTTTCAAACAAGCTGAGCTCTAGTCTTTCCACGTACCCCCTGGAGTTCTTCCAGGTTGAAAGTCACTGCCCTACAGCGTCTATTAAAGCAATTTGAGTTTTAGAGCCAGACTCCTACTCCTACGTGTACTTACACAAGTACACGGTGGGGATCCCATTGGGCTTCACACCCTCCTCTTACAATGACAATAGAACATTGATCTTGTAACTTGGCCACAAATTCACAGGAAGAAGGGAAGTGATATACATACATATACACGCACTAATCTGTCCAGCTGTCAGGTGAGGAGGGTGGATCTGCCTCCAGAGACTCTTTGATGCTTTCCTGGTGGATTAGCATTAATCTCAAACAGTCCATGGAGGCGTACAAAAGTGGCTCCCTAATCAGATTTCAAGGAGCTGAGCGTTCTCAAGTTGTCAAGTCATAAAGCCTGAAATGTTCCCTGCCATTTTTCACACCTGTGTGCTTGTAAATCTACCTGCTAATCTTTTCTTTTTAGCTATAAAAGCTTTAGTCTCACATCTACCTCATGAACATCCACATCCCAGCCTCACCTCCGTCCTAATCAGCCCCTCAGCCTGCACCAAAACAAAGGTTGTATTTACAGTTAAAGATGAGTGCACTTCAAAACCTTCAGTGCTGAGACTGTGTTTAAGCGCGAGCATACGTATATCTAAATGCTGGTTCAGCCTTTTAAAATTACAGCGTGACCCCCGGCCAATGGAGTAAAGTTTTAAAGAAATGCATATTGTATTTTATTTGAAGTTTGTTCCATTTGAATTCAGTGTCCTTGAGGTAAACAGCTCATCCGTCTGAGCTGAAATAGTTTTCAGTTTAACCTCCTACTGGTTTCCGGCACACATTCTCATAACAGTTGAGGAAAATCAGACTTCTGTTGAATATTAGACCTACAGCAGAGGAAACCATCAGTGCTGTGTATTCAACTCCTACTTAAATATCTGTCCCCTTTACTCATTCTCTGACTTATCTACAAACACTGTCCAGCATCTTTAAACACAGGAAACGGGTTTCTTAATCTGGTCATCCTTTCACAACTGCATTAGTGGAAAACACCCAAAAGCTGGGTCCCCTGCGAAAATACACTCCACTGATACTGGTGTCATCTTGTTGCTATTTCAACACTGGCCAGATTCAGGGGACAGCTCCAGAGGATCAGTTTGAGTCAGAGGAGAGTGTAGATGAGCTGCAAAGCAACAAGTTGGACAAGGAAAGACTTTTACGTAACAGACATGAGAACACACTTTTGGCATTTAGGCAGTAAGCCTCATCATGCTATTTGAGGGAGATTTACGTGTGAAAAACAAAAGTGTGTGCCTATGTAGGGTGTTAAGTAGGGCCAGATGAGTTTTTATTCCAGTCTCTGAGTTGGCACATAGCTGATTCTTAGCACTCTTGCTTCACAAATCAGCGGTGGATTTAGTTTTGTTATTGTGTCCCATTTTCTGATTCCAAAACCTTTTGAGGGCAGCATTCTCCATCTTTATTGTTATGTAGCCTGTTGCACCACTTTGATCCTAAGTTGTAGTGTAAAGTTTTAACTTTTGAACTTTGTCCAGTTGCACCGTCTCTAGTTATGCTCCAACTTGAACTAAGTCGACGGTAATCAGAAATTAATTCAGAGAGAATTCTGGAATTATCGTGGCGGTGTGAAGACGTCGACCCACGCGCTCCTCATTCATTCAGCAACCGTTACATTTCATCTAGGAGGTAGTTTATCCAGAATCCACTGGAATACTTTCTAAATATTAACTGTACCAACATAGCCATCTTAAAAAACGGCTGGTAAGTCTTCCTCTGGAGGCAGTACCAGGCTAAAGGAGGCTTCTAACCAAGACAACGCCATCAGTACAATGCGTCCACCAACGTGCTAACCCAAGGCTACATGAAGGAGTTGGTTGATGCTATCAGGTCTGATGTTTCTTCCATGAGGCAAGAAGTCTTGCCGTAGCTTCTGAGCTCTATAACTCAACTGCAAACTAAAGCATTTAATAACAGACAACTGTGTTATCATTTCTGAAAAATGAATGTAGTCTGTCACAGGTAAAGTGCTCCCAGTGTACTTACAGTATATCATAACTTGACTTTGAAAATACCTGAATACCTCCCGTACTACATAAAAGTAAACTATATTAGAACTTACACAGTTATTTATATAATTGAAATAGTAGAATGTAGTTGTCAGGTCAAAAAATTCCTATATGCTGTGTTATCAGTCACATTTTTATTCTTTATGTATCTAAAATGAAAGGTTGAAGACTTTTAAATGTACCAGAATATTTTCTCTCGTAATAGCTTTTTTTCTGTTTCTTTCTCTGTCATAATTGCTACTCCTACCTCCTCTTGATCCCGCATCTCTGTTAGTCCATCTGTCCCTCTTTCTGTCTATGTCACCACCGTCTCTCACTGCAGACGATACACCCGTGACAAAACTCCCCAGATGTCCTCATTCGTCATTTATCCGAACCCTCTCATAGCGCTTTGGCTCCGTTCACTTCTACTGGAGAGCAAGACCTCGGATGACACACGTCATTTTTCAGTAATGGCTTACATGTGAGGGGATTAGAAAGAAATGACAGGTGATCGGTTACATTTACTGGAGAAGTGCTATCAGATTACAGCTAATAAAACGATTGGTGGTCGTTTTATTAAAGTTTTTGTATGAAGAAATTTCAAGTTGTAAAACCTAAATAAAAAAATGAGGTTGTTTGTCTTAAAAAATGACCCATATAGGAGTTTTCTGATCTCGCAGGACTACATGTCCAGCAAATCCTCATACCTAATGCCTACCAATCAACTCACATGACATCAAAGATTCATATGGGTGTAACCTTAACAGAAGAGTCTGGTGATGGTATAGATTTCTCTTATTGGCAACAAATCCCATGAAAAGGCCAGCGCAAGGCGCGGACTCGCACCGCTCGTCGATGTCAAACTTGGCCCAAGCAGCCAATCAAATCAAGCAACAAATCCCATGAAAAGACCAAACCAGCAAAGAATCTGATATATCAGTGAGGCACATCATAAAACATGGCCACTGTAGTTTATTTTGAGTACGCCGTCCTGCTGGTTTAGGGCCACAGACAGAAGGAAGTCATAAAGTACGGAGATGTGATTTAAGAAGGCTTTCAGATCAGATCTGTGTTGTTGTTGTTGTTTTTAAATGCAAGTTGCCACGTTGGTGGTGGAGTGTTAGTTCTGGTATCGGTGAGACGATGAAATAGATTCATGAGGCTCCACAGCAGTTTCTGGATTTTACTGGTTTGAAAAGTTTTCACAGCAGCATTAATTTTGTCTTGCGTCACAACGATCGCCAGGTAAACAATATTAATACACCATTCATGTTATAACTAATTTTGAGCCAGATTCAGCTTTTTTTGCCTCTTTCGGATGAATGAGGGGGCTGCCATTTTTTACGCAGCGCTAATGTTGGTCTGCGCGCAGCCTGAGGAATTTAGGTTTCGCTTATTCACAATGAGAAAAACATGACCATTTCTAACCTTGAGACTGCACACACAGCAAAGTGCGATCTTCAGTCAATCTGAAAACGCGCTGCTCAATGCTTCCCAGTTCACCAGAAAGAAACAGAAAGCACCTCGATGAAAGCAAAATGGCCGAAAACATTTGGTGGATAAAGCATGGTGTACTGGAGAAGTTTGGAGCAATGTGTTTTAGGTTTAATGGTTGAGTTTAACTTGCAATAAGACAAATCTAAAAATTGTGCTTCACAAAATGTAGGCTTCCTTGAAACAACACTAGTAATGTTTAATATGATCTCCCCAGTACTGTGACCCTTCAGCAACTTCAGCCTATTATAACTTTCTGTACATGGTTTATTAGGAGCGTTGTTTCTCCCTTTCACCCTCTCTCTTCCTTTCTTTGTCTCTTTCTTTCCCTCTCCTTCCCTTTCTTGTCTTTCGCTCTCTCTCTTCTCCTTCCACCCTCTCGTCCTGCTTGCTCAGCCCGGGTCCTCTCACTCGCTGCTCACCTCTTTGTGTTCCGGAGGAATGTAAATGATAGTGATTTGGGATGTTGGGTGTGACGCTGGAATTTACTTAAGCGAGACAGAGCTGTGATGGACTGTGAGTGTGTCTGTGTGATCGTCTGTCTTAGTGGGTGTGTTGGGGGTGACATCACTCCCCTCCCAGAGAGCTCGGAGGGGATGAGAACCTGGCTGGGCGGCGGTGTGGGATCCTGGACACAAGCTCTTTCTATTGTCTGCTCACTTCCTGTCCAGGCGTACAGCTTTCATTATCCCAATTACTTGGCAAGCGGCCTGAAAGTGTCTCTGAATTAAAATAAGGAGAAGCAGCAGGCTGAGGCTCATATCACTTAGCCGTCACGTCATCGCTTCAATTTTTCATGGATTGTTGTTTGTCATCCCCACATCTGTATTTGTTGTCCAAACAATTTTTATCCTTCTAAAGACGTGTTTTTCTTGGCAGTGTGGCATCCTTTTGTCTCCCGTGGGTTATTTAGTTACTACACAAAATGATTTAATTTAATTTAGATGTTGACCGATACAAATAGCTTAGTTAATCCCTTGTAGAATCGATGGATGCTTGGTTCCCCTCCCTATTGTGAGGCAACTAAATAGCTGCTTTCTGTCTATCTGTCGTGTGTCTTGAATTGTAAATGTTTTCTAATGTGTGGGAATGGTATTAATACCCATGCTGTTCCACTCCAGGACATTGGTGTTCATTATAGTCTTCAAATCAAGTCCCCCTGCATTTAAAGGGATTATGTGGCCTAGCTCAGAGTTGAACGCATGCTGGGACTGTAATAAGCATTGTGTTTGTATTCAACTCGGAAAGTGGAAACTTTAACCAACGATGGGTCCTCCCCGAATGTTGAATTTAAAAATGATGGGGCAGGTGTCTTAAAGCACTAACCAGTGCTATGTGGGGTTGTTGAAAAAAAAAAAAAAAGGCGGGGGGGGTTGACCAGTTGTCTCCTAGCAACGCCAGTTCTCAGGTCAACCATTGCCATAGGAAACGCCCACTTAGAGGCTTGACGCTTACATTGTTTTGCACAATATCTGCTCTATCATTATTGTTTATTTTTCCTTACACAAAATGTATTAAAAGTGATTACTTGTAGAGCTAGAAGTTAATAAGTACAATATGTATGTACCGAAGCCAGTAAACAGATATATTTACTTAATGTAACCTGGTTTAAACAGGTCAGATTTGCACACTTTTGTAGCTGTTTTAACTATGACTTTATGCCATGCCAGTCCATAAAATCTGAAACCTCTCAGGGACATGGAGAAGGAAGGAGCATGTTAGGGATTCTGTGGTACAGAGCAGCCCTGGTGTTTTCGAGTGTCTTGGCTGCATTAGGATCCCCGTGGCAGAAAACACTTATAACATTGATGAAGTGCACCGGCGGGATACCTTAGTGCACGTCAAGGGGCTGCCTGAAAGGCTTGGATCAGCAGCGTTATTAATGAAAGGCCTGAATGTTGGATTTTAGCCCGTCTCTATTCTGGGTGATGTCACCGTCTGGATAGACACGACTAGTCTCACCTCGGTGAGTGAACACAACAGATGGCTCACATCTGGAGGGATTCCAGAGAGGCATTTTAGCACTGAGGGTTATGAGGTTTAGCTTTGTCCACTGACTTCCAGTGATGATGAGGATTGATGGTGATTTTCTTTTCTTTTAGTGCAATTAGCTCTGGCATGGTGCCTAGTCTTGAGAGGTTTTATAAGATATTTAAAAAATGTAAAAACATCTGCTGGTGTAGTTGCATGGATCTTTACGTACACTTGCGTCCTCTTGTTTTTTTGTTTCCTACATTTTGAAACATTAACAGTAACCTTTGCCAAATCATATTTCTTTCCTCATGATGTTTACATATTTATTCAAGCAAACCCAAACAGATTTTATATCACACTTACAGCCTTTACTAGATTCTGATCTGACACTTAAAACCTATGAAATACATTTTATCTTTTTGTTTTCATTTGATACATAGTTATCCAGTCAAATGTTTTGCAAATGCTAATGTTTCTTTCAACAGTTATTTATACAAGGAAGATTATAATTGCATTTTGCATGACACACTTTTTCTCCTCTGCAGCATTATGCTGTACATATACACCTGGGAATGCTAATGCAACGGCAGTCTCGTACTATTGGCCACTCAGCAGCTCCTCTTGAGTAGTAGGGCTTAACTGGGGCTTAAGCTCCCAAACGTTGCCCAAAGGAACCTTAACAGCACTTTTTGAGCCAATAACCTTCCCATCACATGTCTACTTTTCAACATTTGGCCTTGAGTTAGGGGAGCCTAAAGGAAAAATGACAACCTCTGTTTTCGGGAACATATTTGTGTTTGGGCAAAAGAAAAAAAAAAAAAAAAAAGCCCAACTAGTTTTTCGTTTGATACCAAAAAATTCATTTTATTTTACCCTTCGCAGCAAGAGAAAGGCTTCCATTTAAAATGTAATAATAAAATTTGGATGCAGTGCAGTCCCTCTGAAACAACGCCAAGGCCTAACAGAACAAAAGAATAGCTCCTAAATCAGATTTTTATGTTATTTTGGGTTGAGCATGAAACTGGTGGTAATATATGGCTTCTTGAAATGTGAGCTCATAATTTTCTTTGTTTGAGAAAAAAAAAGTGCGCCTTAGGAATGAGCTCATGCTATACTTACATTAAATTAGAGAGATCCAGGCATAGCATTTATTCTCTGTTGTGTTTGCTCTTTGTCCAAACCGCAGATACCGTACCTCCTTGGCATGCTTAAACATTACAAGAACCCCTCTTAAACTGTTGGATGCTTTTATTCAGATTATAGCTGATACAAGAAGAGCAGAACTGATATTCTCTGCTTTGGCTCTGGGACACTGTAATACTTGTGGACTGGTGAAACAAAACATTAGTGTCCTTCTGGAGGAATGAGATAAGGAAAAACCTTGCTGTGTTTATCCAGGTGACTAGACCGCAGAAACCAGAACAAATAAAGCATAAAACATTTAATGTCACACTCGGCTCTTTGCAGAAGCCTCGTAAGGGTTGTATCCAACCTCTCCTTGCTGACATGGATACTTCCCCTTTCTTCCACTTCACTAAGCCATGAGAGGCTCCTGAAACTGGATAGACCCTTTAAACTGTTTTTCCACCCTTTAGTCATACTCCCCACCCACCCCTCCCCACTTCTGTCCCTGCCAGGGCGATTTGCTCGGTTTCAAGCCCAAAAACATTTGTTCTGAGATATCAGCCCCTGGACTTTGACAAAAGTCTGATTTCATCGCTCTAATCCTTTATGGTGAAGTGCACAGGCGATCTTAAATCCTGCCGCAACCCCATCAAAATATTATCTACCGACATCTTTATCCTTCAGTGCTACAAGGGTATCAAACAAAGTGCCAGCTGTTTATGGCTCAGTGAGGCTGCTGCTCCTCACCAGGTCAACTCAACATCAGGATAGGAGGGGTTTTTTTTGAGTAAAACTAAGTTGACTGCATAATTTAATCTTGGAAAAATACAGTGTAATTGAGGTTTTGGGCTTGGATCAAAAAGACTGTTTTGCTCTGGAAATGACTTCTAGGAAGAGTGCGGTTCAGAGTTTTGGGCGGAGGAAGGTGGATGTTTGTTTTGCTGTTATGACACTGCAGTTCAAAAAGTGTGTTCTGCATTTTGTGGTTCATGTGTATAAATTATTAACCATAGGAGCCATCGGGCTTGTTGTTGTATTAATTATCTTGGCACTGGTCTCGTCTCCTGCCATAAAAAGACAGAATTGGGTTTTCTGTTAAGTCAGGTATATTATTGAGAGTTAAGTTACATTTCCGTTGTGTTTTTGCAGAGACTTGGTGGGCTTGTAAAGATTAAACATTGCTCCCACATTCTTTTATAGAAAATTTATCTCACGACATTACTCACAGATACATAATGATTAAGTTTTAAAAATGTCCTTGAAATATTTATAAAAACAATAATTAGTATTGAGGGAAAAGGTGTGTCTGAAAAGATAATGTTTACCCACGTACCTCAATCCTAAAAACAGACGGGTGCCAGCTATTCTCCAGTCTCATAACCTTACAGGAAAACCTTCTCATCAATCATCTCCAGCACCTTGCATCGGGTCTTCGAGGAGGGAATTTAAAACCCAACCGTGGCTCTTATTTCCTGGTTGGTCTGAGATTCTTGTCAAAGCCCAGGATGCACTGGTCCCTCTGACAGCTCTCTATTGTTCCCCGCCAAAAGAGTCAATCCCCAAAGTTTAAAATTTTGGTTTCCATATCACAACTTGACACCCAACCACCTCCGTCTCGACTAGTCCATCATGAGCTCAGCCTACAGCCTTGAGATATTTTCACTCCCACAATAACCACAAACACTTCTTACTTTTTCAACGTTTCTCTCGCTCTCATATGTTACACAGGGATTTACCATATAGGAGACCTGACAAATTTAGATTCCTTTGAGATGATAAATGTTAAAGATTGTACGATTCCTGAGTGCAAGAAAATCCAGCTCCCTTAGCCACAAATAAAGAGCTGTATCCACACGTAACAAGTAACCAAAACAGTAGCTTTGTTTTTCGGTCTCTGTCAGACAAACTTTGTCAAGGAAAAGTAAATTAAACCCTGCTCCCTATAAACATCTCTAATTAACAGTTACCACCAAATCAGTTGCTTCCTAACACCCTGGGAAAGTTACAAGAGCTATTTTCAATTTTACACCAATCCCATAAAATCCCTACAGACACAGTGACTTCACAAAGTGGATTTGTTTAATGGAGGATACAGTAGCTCTACAGTTTCTTATACAGTTAAGATACTGATTTGCAAATTCTGGTTAGATTTGTCAGTTATTAGACACTAAATAATGTTAGAGAATTGGAAATAAAAGCAGATCCTCTGCTTAATCACATCTTTTTACACACCTTGATGCTTTTCTGATTATATTCAGTGTAAAAGCCGTAGTCTGACAATGTGAAAGAATGGTTTGGCATTTTGGGATATCGGCTTATTCGCTTTCTCGGCGAGATTTGGATGAGAAGATCAATACCGCTGTCATATTTGTCCGTTAAATATAAATCTACAGCCAGCAGCCGGTAAGCTTAGCATAAAGACTGGAAGCAGAAGGAAACAGCTAGCCTGGCTCGGTCCAAATGTGACAAAATTCGCTCACCAGAACCTCTTAACCTCCGCTCACTAATTAACACTATATCTTGTTTGTTTAAATCGTACAAAAACCAACAAGTTGTGGTTTTGCAGCGTTAAGTGCAGCAACTTCCTGAAATCTCGGTTGGTTGCCCGGCAACCTTCAGGTGACAATGTTAATGACTTCAGTCTTTATGCTAACTAAGCTAACCGGCTGGTGTATGTAGTTTCATGTTTAGCGTACAGATACAGAGAGCGGTACGAATCCGATAATCTTACTCTCCACAAGACCGCAAATTAGCGTATTTCCCAAAAATGGATTAAACTTTAATACATTTTCAATCCTATACAGATCGTCTCTGTTCTGTAATCTTATTAATGTGAATAATTTGGGTTCTACTAAAAGTTCTACTTTTCATCACAATACCGCTAATGTAATAGCAAATATTTTTTCCTAAATGATTAGCCTTTCTATCGCCATCCATTCTCTACTTGAAATAGATTCTTCAGTGATGATTTGATCTCTTGTGTCGTTTGTTGTGGCCATGTTGTCTTAACTTAAGTTAAGTTATTAGCTGAGGTGAAAAGCAACAACACAGGAGAGTGAAAGCAACAATAATGGCATAAATCACTGACACAGCTACCACTTGACAGGATGCTATTATTTGCTGCTTTGTTTACACAGCAAGGTGTCCTTTTTTGTGCCAAATACAGTCCCACAGGTGGGATTTTGCTGCCTGCCAGGCTAAACGGACGCCTTCCCCCAGTGGCTGAAAAGGGAAATGAGATGATGACTTGTGTTGACATGAACATCCTTAGTAGACTCATCTGCCAAGGTCTTATTATATCTTATCAATTATTTTACCTTATTTCTTAAGTATTTCAAAATCATTTTTACTTCTGTATTTAAAGTAATGATGAAGGAAAGCTGTTATGTAGCAACCAGTTTTTTATGTGCTTGTTTGCCTTCAGGCATTAGCAGTGCCCAGTTGCCCCAAAAACGTTTTGCCTTTAGCGAGCCCCATTCTCTGTACTGTTACACTATAGCCAATGACAAATGCTGACCTCTCAAATGAAAGAAACAATTTCTTAAACACTTTTTTAAATCCCCCTTATTTAGCATGTATAACCGGTGTTCAAGACGGTGGTGAGACCAGCGATGTTGTACAGCTTAGAGACAGTGGCACTGAAGAAAAGACAAGAGGCAGAGCTGGAGGTGGCAGAGCTTAAGATGTTGAGGTTCTCTTTGGGAGTGACGAGGGCGGACAGGATCAGGAACGAGTACATCAGAGGGACAGCTCATGTTAGATGTTTCGGAGATAAAGCCAGAGAGGCCAGATTGAGGTGGTTTGGACACGTTCAGAGGAGAGACTGTGAATATATTGGTAGAAGGATGCTGAGGTTGGAGCTGCCAGGCAGGAGGTCTAGAGGAAGACCAAAGAGGAGATTTATGGATGTAGTGAGAGAGGACATGAAGTTAATTGGTGTGAGTGAAGAGGATGCAGAGGACAGGGTTAGATGGAGGCGCATGATTCGCTGTGGCGACCCCTGAAAGGGAACAGCCGAAAGGAAAAGAAGAAGATTTAGCATGTATAACCAGTATGTAAACAATTAATACATGTTTATACACCCATGTACTATAACATCATTACAACTACATTATAGTGTGTACTATAATGTAGTTGTAAGTAGAGATAAAGACCAATTTAAGTGTTTGTGTAATGTGTCCGTCAACTACACCGTAACTGGAGTACAAACCGTTAACGTATGATTGACAGTATAATATAACACAGTGTAGTCATATTTTCTATGATTTATATAATATGTTTCTATTTCTTATAATCATGATAATAATTTAGATAGTTAATAAATTAATTTTGTATCATAATTAAATGTATTATTGAAGTATTCATTCATTTAGAAAAGCTTCTTTACTCTCCCTGACAACTGACCAAACTCCACCCGCTGATGAGGGCCATGCAATGTGGCTGAAAGCCCCGCAAGAAATTTTGTAAGTGGACCTTGTGCTAAACACATTAGTAGTTGAAGTTTTTTAAAACTTGCCTGGGAATGATTTTTGCACGTGTATAAACATAATAAATGTGTTATAACCTTTATACTACTTTGTAAAAATGTTGTCGTGTGTAATCATACTGCAGATCATTTAATTCTATTACAGGTATGTTATACTATTAACTGTTTATACACCAGCTAGGGATGCTTCATAGAAGTTATAATTGCTGACAGTTACGTTACAACTACATAATGTGTTAAAAGCAATCTACATCCTGCTTTTAAATGCTAAATTGGAGGGTTCAAGTAAAGTGTTAATGTCTTACATTTCCATCAAGTTAATGGCCTTCAACAGCAGAACAGTAATCCTGTCTTTGTTAAAAAGAAAAGGGCAAAAATGTCACCACATTGATTGACTTTCCCCGTTTGCACAATTCATCGTGGCCACGTCCAGATAGCCCATTCACCACAATGAGACATTTGAGTTGGCAGATCCAGGCAGGCTCTTTCCTCCCTCCATATTTCACTCACTATCTCGACACTGACTTGGCCGGGAGCACAGGCACAGACTCATTGTTCAGACGCTGCAGCTGCCAGCCACGAGGACGTAATGTGCGAGTTTCTCGCTGTCGCTTCCTTCCAGCCTGACAGGACGGGAGGGAAAAATGGCTTCCCTTTGCCATGTTTTGCCAAGCTGTAACTCAAGAAGGTTGACTGCTAGAACAAATGTGAGAAGAAGGTAAATCAGAGAGATTAGCCCTTGCGGGCGGGTAAATGTATCCTCCACAATGTCAAGTTTACATGTCAGTCTTTGGATTTTCTCTGATGCAGTTTGAGTCTGGCCATCATTTGCTGTCTCCAGCTCTGGCAGAGGCCACGCACGGTTCACAGCGAGCGTAGAAATGTCATGCTAACTCTACATTAGCTGAATTTTTCCTCCTTGACCCCTGCCCCTCCACCCTTGGTGCTATTTCCTTTCACAAATAGAAGATTAGCTCATACATCACTCCTGCGGATTCCCAGGCCCCATAATCATTCAGGCTTGATTCAGTTGACCATTATGTTGTTTCCGCTCTTTTTTTTATATTTTAGAATTTACAAATAAGCTGTCAAAATTCTCTAATAACACTCTGGCTCAGTAAATGTTACTGCAAAACTCATGTGTGCCATCTTGCCATTACAAAGCACCATGTCACCCACTGCTCTTTATGTTTACGCCACTAATGGTCCCCGTTTTGTCCCTGTTTGACTGGAATAAGACCTTTACAGAAAGGCCATTGAGTCTGTAAACCCCGAGGCTTTTACCCCTTAAAATGAAAAATGCACAAGAAAAAGGACTTTTTCCACAATGTTAATGCATAAAGTCAGATTTAAATATGGGCACCTCGGCACTCCTCTGACTTTGAAATGTGAAGATGATTTTATATATTAGTTTAAATTATTCACACTTAATTTACAAAACCAGCGATAAGACTGAACCAGAAAATGTGGCTAGTACTCGATCACACACAAATAGTGGCACTAAATTTTTATTTTACTTTTTTGTTGCACAGCTCTAGAGAAATTCCAAAGTTGCACATTCAAATTCATTACCGGAACAACCTTCAAGGTCTATTTTAGCGTGGAGATTTTCTCCTTTTAAAACAAGCCTAAAAAGGTTGGAAAAGTCCAAGCAGTGAGTCTTGCGTCCTTGTGGTCGGTGAGGTCTAATTGCTGCATTCTGTCAGGGAGATGTAATCACATTACGCCATGCAATGACGACTCTGGGCCTAATTACCACCTAGTTTGCAGATGTAGCGGAGTGATATTTTGACAGTCTCTCACACACACCTTACGGTAAGGTTGCACACATAAAAAATACACTTTCAAGTGAGTGGTATCTGTTTTATGTCTTCTAACATGTACTGATGCAGCGGTACCTGCACATCTGCAGGGCAGAGTTGGTATAACTGTGCACCTTGTTTTCATATTTGGAGAGCTGTGAGATAACTCCCCAATAAAACACAAACAAACAATGACTGATTGTTAATCAGGAAGCAAGACCTGCAATTGCCGTGTTCACAAGTGGTGCACAAACATGAACAAAATAAGCCACTTGACAACTATTTTATTCCATTATATTAAAAGGAAATGCTTTGCTCAAGGACGCACTGATCCACATCAGTTGGTGATTTTCTTTTCCCAGACAGACAACAGATCCAAAATGCAAGCATATGAGCTCACTTCTTTCACCTTTGAGCAAAGGACGCCCTTAAAACAAGTAACGTTCATTTCTCTGATCATGAAAATTCTGTGTATTCACACTGTTGTTGAAGAGGAAAGCTTTTTAAGACTATATTTTCATACTATAATTTTGGTGCATGGCAGTGTTGACAAAACATGAATTCTTTTTCAATTTTCTCCACATTATTGAAGACAAAATAAGAAAATGCAGGGTCTGTTTCGCTTTTACTTTAAAGCATAATAGGAAAGCCCTACAGACCAAAACATTTCAAATGCAAGTTTTCTTATTAGAATGTCATTCTTCACTTTTAAAATTGATCTTTAACTGAGGAAAACATAATTGTTCGAGAAATCCCTCAGCAGACAGTCAGTGTTTCACAGTTTGTAGATAAAGTTGTGCAATTCAACAGCTTTTAGGGTTATGTGAAGAAAAGGAAGGGTAAGTCTTAATACCAGCAACCTTGTTGCAGTAGATTCAGACAAATGAGCATGAGGTCGAGGAGACTGTGGAGCAATCTACTTGTTATCTGGCCAAAAGAGAAAAGGGAGTGTTGGCTGAATTAGGTCAGTAGCCACTCAGTTTTTTCCGATGATGTGGGAGTGATTAGTGTGACAAGGGTCTAGATACACAAACAAAGGTGGTGCAAAGCAGGAAAATAAATTCTGTAGAATATGGACTCATCTGTTTTTACATCCTTTCCCATCAATATCTGTAGAGCATAACCCAAAATCAGACATTTAGTGCTCTCCAAGTATCCAAAGTGCCTCAGTGTATCTACAAAAGGTTTTGTATCGCCAGTATCAAAATTAAAATAAAATGTCCTGTGTGCATATTGGATTTGTAATACCGATGCATTCGTGCATAGGTAGAATTTTAATGTTGTAGCTGGTTGAGGTGGGACCAATTTAACTACTTTATATTTTGCTGGGTAGTGTAATCTATAACAACAAATCATATATGTTGTTGGCAGCTCAAGCTACCGTTTGTTAGCATGAATTGATGCTGTTATAAGTAACAAGAGTTACCGAGACTATTGTAGAGATTTGAACAATTAGCAAGAATACATGTTTTTTTCAAAATGTTGCAGTCAAATAAATGTATTGTTATAGAAAGTACCATATTGCTTGCGGACATTTAGTGATGTTGAAGTATAAAATAAAATGGAAGTAGTCAAGTGAAGCAGAAGTACTGGAAAACTCTGTACTTGTAAATGTACTTAGTTACTTTCCCACCCGTGACTGCTGATGGAAATATGCCATTGTTCTTTTCTGGACACTTTAAGCTGTACAAACGTCTTCAAACACTGTTTTCTCATGATTGTCATAAAGGCCACAACATCACGTCATTTTTTGGCAACTGAGCCACCGGGACATCAACGGCTATTGCGTAAATCATTTTACTACGCTGTCCTTTCATTCTTTGTTTCCTTTCTGTATTACTGTTCTCTTTCTGGATTTAATTAATCCGTAAGTTCACACTTGTCAACTAAACTAGAAGACATTCTCATGAAGCTTTACCAAGCAAAGTGCTAAGAACTCTCAAGCTAAACCCATTTGCGCTTGATATTTGAGGTTGCACTGACGCATTTGGAGACCAGGCAGAATGTGTTTTGAAAGAGCCTAAAGAGGTGGCTGCGTGTCATGTGTGCTTAGAGGGTGTCGCTGAATGTGCCGTATTTGTGTGATTCCTGACCTCGACATGGGGCCACTCTGGTGGGGCTTCAAAGCTGCGAATATCTGAGTAACGTCGTATACAGCAGTCAGCTCGAGGAGTAGCTTTCCTTCCCATAAAAGGAAGTGTCTGACACAGAGCTTCGAAAGCACATGGCGATGTGTACTTTTCAGCATTTAATAAACAAAACATCACATTTCTTCCAGAAGGTTTCTCATCTCGCATATCTCATCCTGTCATGTGTCATATTAAAAGTTTGAACCTGGCTTTGAACAGGAATGTATGTTTGGGAGGAATGCAGGTGTGCTTCTCCTCAGAGTCAGGAAGGACGTAGGAGCCTTTACTAAGAGCTCAGCAATCACGTCCGCTGCAGTTGATGAATGAGTCCGATTTCTGTCTCCTCACCAATAGTTTTGGGAGTACTGATAATATCTTAAAGCATAGGTGAAGACCGATCCTATGCATGCGTGCATGCAGTCGAATATGTATATTCACAGCGCAACAGCTGCTTGACAACGTCTTAAAACATGCTCTCATTTGTACAAAACACAGTATAACTTTATTTTGCCTACAAAGGTCACAACCTGCCTCTAAGGTGAACCTGCACAGACAGGAACACTGATAGTTAATAACCGAAAATCCCAGATCGTAAAATATCAAAAACACTGTGTTCTGTTTCAAAGAGTAGGGCAGGTCTGGATAATAAGCATCTCAGCGATGATGAAGACATCGCTGAAGAATGTTCTCGATCTGATCCACATGAGTGATGTCACCTCATGTGCAGTTAAGTCAACCAGATGGCATGAAGATATATTGTGTGCCCTGCAAATCATTAAGAGGAGGAAGGTCATGTGGTGTCACGTTCGCAGCTACTGTGCTTTTTTATCTACAATAAAAAGCTCACTTACAGGGATTTTAACTTAGCATGCCAGTAAATTACATCAATGCGCTTTTGTTTCATTTCACTGCGGCTTTCACATCGTATTGCTTTGTTTCTATGGCAAATTCACAGCTATTGGACTTCCCCGTAAAGCCAAGCATCATGACTAATAAAACAGAGAAATTACAATTTCCTGATTTGTATGGGAGAGTATGCACATCCCACGTACATCGGATTTCAATGATGCACAAATGCTTTAGCTGTCAAGTAGCACAGGATTGCGTTGGCAATATATAGCTCGGTTTTAGACAATGTAGTAAATATATTACATATGGTAAGACAGCTGTCCGACCAATCCTGGATTTTTTTATGTCGATGACATTATTGATATTTGAGAGTTTAGAAAATCTGGAAACAACATCCTGGCCGATATAAATTTTTTACATGAACACGTTTCATAACCAAGCAATAGGAAATGTACTTAGAAGTTTACAGCTGAAAAATACATTTGTCATTGCCCCTTAATGAGCAAACTAACGGCATTACTGTTTCTAAACAGCATTGAACATGTCTCTGTCAGTTCCTTTGATATTTACCACCCAACATTTACTCGGATACCAACGAATCTGAGATGAGCTGCTATTGGTCAATATATCGCCTGGCTGATCGGTCGGCTCTATATGTGTCTTCTTAAAAAATTTAAAAGGACACACTATCAATTTGTACCCTTCATCACAGATTATGGTCTCGATGTGGTGACAAGTTTGACCAACAACTGATTTTTCTTGTCATTTGAACGATTTTAAGGCATAAATGAGTGAAAGCATCCTGTATTTTACAAGAATAAATTAAAAATGACAAAAAAGTCAGAACAAAATATACGTTATGCTGCTTAAATTGTAGTTTGTATTGTTGTCTTGTAAACGTCCTTGTATAGGAGCCCTTATAACAATGGTCCTAGTGGATGTGAGTTTTGAGCACCCCGTCCACAGAGGGATTTTTCCTTCATCGGATGGCGGGAACAATAACAGCGATCAAAACCTCTTCCCATGTACATATAGAAATCTGTTGTATTAAGACCAGTGTCGTTGGTCATAAGTATCTAATTCTGAGCGTTTTTCTCCTTTTAATAATGCAGCTTTTCTGTTCAGGATTTTGTGGCAGTGTTTGTGTAGCTGCCAAATTAAACTCTATGTACGCTTGATCATCCGCAAAAAGAAACATTAAAATATTAAAAGCTAAATGACTTGAAACCTAAAAAGCAGCAATTGATAATTCCATCTACAAAAACCTGGACTCAGTAACACCAGACCTCTTGCTTCTCTTCTCCCTCTGGTATAAAATGATCCCAGACCAGCTGGCTTTATAAACATTAGGGTGCTGTGTGCATTTTACTGACATTACATCACAGGAGTTATAGGTATCCAAGTTCATGTTTCGTGCCTGTTGCTGTCGTCTCGAGACATCAACATGTGAGGTTGTCCAGTGGAACTTTGAATGGTAAAGATGACAGGATGAATCGGCTCATATTTCTCTACGGTTTCTCTAGGTTCAGTGCGTCACATGACTACATTAAACGAACTCCTCACATTTACATTAGTCAGTACGTTCCAAACGTGAGGCGGGATTTAAGTTTGTGTTTTTTTCTTCTTTAATGCTATACATGAAATCAGAGGATACAGATAGTCATAAAGTTTCGCTCCCTGCCCTTCGTTTCTCAGCAAAAGAACAAAGGCGAGCAAAATGCCTGCCATGGCGTAGCTGTATGCAGCGTGTGTGTATATCTTTGAGCTGAAGTCATGTTTAAAGAAACATCTGTTGATGGTTAGGATGCCGCTCTCGCTCTCACACCCCTGCTGCTCCTGCAGTACCCGGCGCGATGAGGTCATCACTCACGAACGGCTGCTCCATCACCAATCAGGGGGGAACTGGGTTCATCCCCAACCCCCTGCTCAGATTAACATGCTTTTTAGGGCTTCCAGGGAGGAGGTCAGACAGCAGTCAGAGGCATCCTGCTTTGAAAAAAGGTCAAAATAAAAAAGGCAGCACGTAGGCGACAGCACGAGTGTGTGTGCTTTTAAAAGGGGGGGGAAAAGGTTTTGTCCATTCCCAAATCCTGCGGCACATTACCCCAGGATGTAATCACAACTTGCTGCTTTCCAAGGCCCAGTAAAGGGAAATGATTACATTAAGATAAAATGCTTCATACAACAACAGATTAACGAGAGGGAAGTTAAAGCCCAGCGCGACATGGTACCTCTCAAAGTGTACATGTCGAGCCGTGGCAGCCGGCCTCAAAACACAGAGAGCCGTTTCAGCTCTCCTCAAACAAGTGATAAGTGGCTTTTACTTTTAGAAGTCAAAGCTATTTCGGGGGTTTGTAGTTTGTCTAGCCCTCTGTAATAATGTTTTGGAAGGAGTGCAGAGCAGAACAGAAGCCGCTGAACAAACTCTGGTTTTTGTGCTTCGGCGAAGGACTAAAATGCCGTTTACTCAAGCTCCCCAGGGATTCTGTTTCTTCTTCTGTCTTGATGACATGTCTGCCTTTACTTCAGTGGACTGTTAAGTAACGGAACTATATCTTGTTAAAACTTTTTTGTCATCAGCCGCACTGGGAGTTTCAACAAAACAGAGTACATCCCCAATTTATTGACGGCTGGACTGCAAGTTTTGAAAGATAATTCTGCTTTATTTCTAATGATTTTGTTGTGTTGGAGAGGAGTTCAATCAATTATGATAACATTCTTCTCTCCAAAGTAATGTTTGGGATCTTGGAGCACTTTGGCATCACTTAAACTTAAAGAAATAGCTCAACGTATTGTGAAATATGCTGATTCGCTTTCTTGCTTTCTTGTGAGTTAGATGCGAAGCTTGATACCACTCTCATGTCTGTGCGGTACATATGAGCAAATTGATGTTTTTGAGTTTAATGTATATGTGTTTTTTTCTTTTCCATTTCAAGCCTACCTACAGAAAGGAGTTGGATCAACCGAAAAGTTATTTCGAAAAGATTATCTAAAAAAAAAAAGTGAGCTCAGCTAAAATTAAACCTGTATGAGCTGATGGTCTGTCTGCACACGTTTTCTTCCCTGTCTGACTTTGTGATTAGAACGTTATCATAACCAATATGAAAGTTATAATAAATTGTACAGCAAACCTGCCTTTACATGATATTTACAACCATGTGTAACACCTACTGTTCAGTTTAACATATGAGTTCTGCTTGGCCCCTCATTTATGAGCCCCCACACATACTCTGACTCATGTGCATATACTTAGAGCTTTACCGTATAGTATAACTCCTAATTATCCGTGTGGCGGCACTGAAAAATCTAATGTCTCATGTGAGGATTGTCTGAACAAACAGCTCAGGGAGGGAATGAGGTATAGCAAAAGGACACCTCCGAACACACACGTTTACATATTGGCTTTACATATCACACACGCGCTCGCATCCAAGACCGTAACAGAGTCCTCAGCTACACAAACAAGGCTGCGTCCAACCACTGAAGACAGATGACAACGGCAGATGCCGAACATCCCCCGCACACATTTTTACTTGCTTCTATGTACATGCACTCACGCTGACGTCTGCTGGCAAACCTGAGACCGAAAAAATACACATCAACTATTTCCATGGTAATCTGGCATCTTGTTGAACACGCAGTGTGATTGATGCTTCTCTGAGCTGTTAGGTTCATTTTTCTTTTTTTGTCGTTCTCCTTTCAGTCGTATAAATCTTTTGGCTTTTCTCACGCGGTAATTAGCTCGACTCTGGATAGAGGCCTATTTTTCATGGCAGCCTGTCCTTCCTGACATGCCCGGTGACAAAGCGCAGACCATCGTCACACCGTCCTCCGGTCCAACTCAAACATTCTGCAACGGCTAAAGTGCAATAATGTGATTGTCCCAAATAGGTCACGGGCCGACGTCCAGCTGTGTTTCCTTTTGTGAAATTAATTGCTGAGGGTGTGTGTGTTTTTATGTCCGTGAGTCTGTCTGATTGTGTTGTAGGTGAGCTTTTGGGTTAGTGCGCATACCCTCTGTGTGTGTGTGTGTGTGTGTGTGTGTGTGTGTGGGTGTATGATATGTGATATTTCTGAGGAAGCTATAAACAGCAATGCCCAGTAACTTCACTCTGTGTGACATTTACAGAAGAAATCAGTCAGACGTGTTTCCACCTTTTGCCCTCCAACCAGCTCTGTCTTGTTGGCCATGTTAAACAGCACTTTCAAATAATTAATACCAGACTTATCTCACATTACACTATTTTATGGATCACAGTTTCACAACTGGAGGGGTTAAGGCTTCTTTTTGAAACATGCCTGTACAGTAATCTAAATAATAGTTGTAATGTCTTGTAATCCATCATAAGTTTGGGTACAGCACAATGCCTCCTAACATCACACAGGTGAAATTATAGCTAAGAGACACAACGTGCTTTAGTTATATTTCATAGCACTTGATGGCATAAGTGTTACCAGGATTCCTGTTAGTACAAACAGTCTGAGTCTACAGCCATGCCAGAGCCAGTGCTTTGAGCTAAATGCTAACACCAGTATGCATTGCTTTGAACTACAGTGAATGCTAACATCAGCATGCTCACAATGACAATGCTACCATGCTGATGTTTAGCAGTTATAACATTTGCCATGTTCACCAGCTAAGTTTAGTGTGTTAAACAAAGTACAGTTGAGGTAGCTGGGGGTGTTATTATCTTTGCAGGTATTAAGTAATAAACAAAGTATTGGACAAACTGAAATTTTGACTTGCTGTTGGCACTAGAGGAAAAGTCAGGGGATCACCAAAGTTGTTGAGCTCCATCCTCTTGGGACCATGAATGTTTGTAAAAAAAAAATTCATGGCAATCCATCTGCTAGCTGTCTGAACAAAAGTAGTGGACCGGCCGACTGACACTGACTTCCCTAGAGCCATGCTGCTAGCATGGCTAAAAATCTGTTTGTGGTCTTAGGTCAGTTTAAAGGACAGAGGATTGATAAGAGTGCAAGCAAAACTCCAAATCCAAGTCTTTCTAAAAAATTGCTATGATCTTGGACAGTTTACAGAATTACCACATCGTAGCACATCATGAAACCGCAGCATAAACAATCTGATCTTTAAGTGTCTCTCGTTTTGAGCTGCTGCCTCTGAGCTTCACTGGCACTGAAATGCAGACTTAGCTTTAGGAACGTCATCCAGGGATATGGTTTTTCACTCTGGTTCACAAATATCCGCAGCGCTACCATAAAGCAGAGCTGTAAATGTAAAGCTTATTTGTGTATTTAAGCTCAAAACTAAATTATTTCTCGACAAACTCTTGCCTCCCTCTCTCGGTCGCTGGATCATCTCCAGTAAAAACTCTTGGTTTGCTCCAGGTTTGTGCAGAGTTGTTCAATAAAAGGTGATAATAAAAGGAAAGGATTTACTACAGGTCATGGGAAAAACAATAATGGAATTCTTTAGGCTGGTTTTTCCCCTGTAATCCTGAATAACACTTTGATTTAATGCTAACATTACATAGGATTATTAAGACATTTATCGCTTGGCAGTGCTGCGTGGCTGGAGCTGGATGGAGGATTTGGAAAAACTCTTTTACCAGCTGATAAACTGCTTTTGAGCAAGGCACTTTAACTCTCAAGATTATTCAATGGCCGCTATCCTTATCTTCCATCTCAAGGTCATGGGGAAAAGACCAAAATTTGATTACCCTACTTCCATTCTGTTTGCTGAAATTACTCAAGAGGCCCTCTAACTCTGAATAACGTGCTGACATTGACCCGTAAAGACACATTTATACTTCAGGGACAGTGAGGTAGAAGTAGAGATGGCAGATATTGCTAAAATAAGAAAGCTGCATCAGTCGTAATTTTGGCTTCAGTTGGATGCTGCACTTAGGGGCGGAATTCATGCGTGGTGTTGTCGCATGACGCAGTCGAGTGCTTTTTCTGTTCGTAATGGAACACGCAGTGCGTCGTCATGGTTGGTCTATAGGGGTGTTTTGTTACCTTTTCATTTGTAACACCTCACACACGAGGACCTCTAGTAGTTCTTCAGTATTGTGTAATTGTCTAGTCCCACCCCCATAATACAATCAAGTAAACCTGGCTTATATATAGCAGTTATAAATTGCACTCAGGCAACGAATCTACTGGATAATCCAGTAATATTTTATATTCCATTTACTTTTAAGTCATAATTTGAAAATAAACGAACAATTTTTCAATTTAAAGAAAACACAAGTGATGTTATGGTTCAATTCAGGTGGAAGACGCTGAGAAGGCTTTGAAAAACAGGAATCAAAAGTCTAATCGTTATTGACACCCTATTTTCTAAAGCTCACAGGCTCTTTCATGTAGTTGGAGGGCGTCCAGAATTAGCATTTAAATCAGACATCAGATTTAGGAAAGTGAGTGTGACACCGAAACGTTCCCCTGAAACCAAAATGACATTTTCTGTAATGGCTTTCATATGTCACCAAATCTCTCTAAGGACACCAACATTAATACATTTAGACTCTGCAGGGCTGAAGCAACGATTGTGATTATGCTTGTTGGATGACTGGCAGCTTTTCTCTGTGTGTACCTGAGGACTCGCGTCGATTTATACACTGACCTCTCGCGCTCCTGCTCCAGCAGGTTGGTGAACTCGTCGCTCTTCTTCATGAACTCTCCGTGGTTCCTCTTCTCGTCCTCCAGCTTGTACAGGGCCTGTTTGTGCGACTGCTCCACCATCAGCAGTTGCTCCAGCATCCGCCGGTGCGTCTCCTTCTGCTTCTCCACTAACTTGTCCAGCTGTGGGGGGAGGACATAGAAAACATCTGTCACATCTGGACTGTTCTGTGTTAGTCAGACACAGTCACATTTTTTCTTCAATTATGATTTGAGAGTTAGTGTTACCTCTTCCATGGGCTTCTCATAAATGTCCTCCTGGAAGACGTCGGCCTTTCCCTGGATGGTGTCCCTCTGCAGGGCCTGCAGGACTTTCTGTGGTGTGACAAAGCCGTATTTGGCCTCCAGCAAGGCCAAATCAATTTTCTCTGCCTTGAGCACTGTGATCACCTCATCTCTGGCCTGTAGTGGGGGAAGAAGGTGGGTTTGGTTAGATTCAATTATGTGAAGCAGGATTAACAAACCGCAGACTTCCAATATGCAGCGACAAAAGATGAGATTTTGTTAAACCAATTGTCAGTAAAATGACTTCAAATATGAATCACTCAGTCTTCTCTGACTCAGTCCTTATGTTTTAGGGACAGAAATGTACCTATGAATGGGGAAGTTTGTCTGTGAACTGTAAATTGTAAGTTTGAAAACCTCCACTGGGTTGAAGACTAGATCCAGGTGGTGTGGACACTGAGCAAATAATTCCCTCCATCAGACACCTTCACCCACTATCAAAATTTGACTAAGAAAAGCACCATTTTCTGTGTCTTTGTTCACTTCATTTTCAACATTGATTACTGTGCAACAGTCGTTCTCAACCAGGGGTACATGTACCCAAGGAGGTACTTCTGCAGTTACTAGGGGCTACGTGGTAACTTGACCAAATCTACTGAAAAACAAGCGACCAAGTCTAAACATCGCCGGTTGCAGGATTACGATGCCTCATATGTATTAACGTGTTAGAAATCCACCACAACCATTGAGTTTCCTCTGCGGTAATACAAAGGAAGCTCAGGATGAGAGGCATTCTAAGTAAATTTTTCCTTTGTAGGTTGGCATATCATCTACAAGTACAGTGCTATGGAATAGAAACTTCCATCTCTGCTCTGTTTGCTTTTGTCTACTTTGTTTCCTTGTATCTAGCCCCCTTAACCTCAGCAATAAGACAAACATTGCCTTGTTTCTATCATACAACAACAATGCCAGGGGATTCCTGGATCCAGAGCTGGAAGGAAGTAGCCTCAGCTGTTGGCTGTCCATTAACACAGGCTTTTAGTCCATCTTGAGTGCCCGCTGACCTCTAAGCCATCGTGTCTGACTATATGTCCGACTGGGGCCAGTGCCATGTCTGCAGGCCTGTCTGCTGCTGTAATGGCTAATTGTTCCCAGAGCTGAATTCAAGTTTGCTCATTCATCTCTACAGTTTGGATTACCTGCAGCTCTCCCTCGAGCAAGCTCAGTAGAAAGACGAGGTCATCTCGAGAAAGGTCCCTGCCCTTCTCCCTCCGACCCCCCTTCGCAGCACCGCTGGCGCTGCCACTCCCACCAGCACAGGGGCTGTTCTTGGCCGTCTTGTCATTCCGCTGAATGGTGCCGGTGTCGTCCGGGGGCTCCCGGTGTCGGCTGCGGCGCTCAGCCCTTCCTGAGGGCTCCTCTCGCTCTGCAGTTCGCTTGCGTGTTTCTGCCTGCTGCTGCGCCTGCTTGGCTTTGGTAGCGTCCTCCAGACTGTTGCTGCGGGATCGCATGTTCCTCTACCTGTTGAGTGAATGGAAGATAAAAGGATACGGGTGTTTTTTCGTGTCCTGCACGCAGATATACACACGCATTTCCTGCACCGTGTGTCCTGTGTGTGTTTGTCTATTGTTTGCATTATTTATCTCGTTCGTTAAGTCAAGGCCAGAGGCAAAACAACAAACACAATACGTAATGTGCCACATTTGAATCGACGGCCTTGAACAAAACAATCTCAGCTGCTCTTACACTGTCATGTGTAATGAGTCTATTATGTTTGTCGCGCCAGGAGTGACTGATGAAATGTTTTAATTTACCTTTTCTGGACAGAGGATTTAGGCATTGGTGGGCATGGATGTCACTTTCACTTAATCTGCCTATATATACCAAACTGCCCTTAAACAATCTCTACACATCCCAGGAAATAAGACAAATACTCCATCAAACAACACAGTGAGCACAAGAATGCAAAGTGAAATAGAAATGTTTAGGTCTGGACTTTTCAACATTCTTGGACACTGTGCATGTCTAAAGATAAATTAGCTTATTACATGTCAGAATGTGCAGATTTAACCTGTTCTGTCATCATACTGTAAGTAGACCATAAACTAGACCTACGTACTACTTCCAGTTTCACATTTGTCATCTGTACAGCACAACAGCATGTCGTCATGGCCTAACATGTTATTATTAGTCACTCAGCGGAATAGAGTCATCATCACCACGTCGTACCACGGGCCACAAAGCAAGATTATGCCACAAATTCTCTGACAGTGCCAAAACTTTTTTGGACCCTGGACCTTAAGTCCTGTCTCAACGAATTACCTAAATCTGCCGACCGTCATTCACGGCTGATGAATTTTCCCATAAAGTGACATTTTTGTCAAGCAAAGGGCAGCCAAAATCAGTCTGCCGGAGGATTTAAGCACTGGAGCGCTGTGGTCTTCTTGTGTACCTACTTTGTCTGTTTTACCGATGATGATAGGTGGTCTGCTGTGTTTGGGCACAGAGAGTGATCGGAAAAAGGGATAATATCCGAGTAGATGACTTAGTGAGCTATGAATAAATAGCGTCATGGCTACCAGCCAACGTCTGTTGGGAGTATACAGTGTGTCTTTGTGACATCTGGTTTATGAATGGGCCATTCAGTGACTCACTGACTGTGATAAATCGAACTATGATAAATAGATGAATGCCGTAAGATGCAGACTCAAAGGCAAAAGAACTGTAAGCTCCTTTGCCAAGCCATTTTTTTCTTTTTCAGCATTATGCTCAGCTAAAGTAAATATAACCAAAAGACAAATCAGAACTGAAATGAAAACATGCCGAGACTCATTTCTGAGTGTTTGATGCGAGAGAGAATAATCTGCCTAAAGGCATTACGTCATCATCGAACCGGCTTGACTCACATCAAAGGTTTCCAGCTAACTGAGGTCAGAAGTTGCTGTTCCGGCCCGAACACGGTATTTCACAACAAGGTGCTTACTGACTTTTATTTTGTCATTTGTATGTGGCAGGCATACTGTTTTCCCAACATCTAATGCTTTCTGGTAGCAGAGAACTGAGCTATTATCTACGCTCTGGCTTTAGTAGTACATCCATGCAGATCACGGAGGTTTTTTTTAATTGTTAGAAAGCAAATTAACTAACGGATATTTACTTGGATGAAAAAGGGGATTAGCTAGAAAAAAAATCAATTGAAAAATCAGAGAAATTATTACGGTGTTTATAATAACAAAAACAATTAATACAAGATTAACTTAAAAAATAGAATAGTTCTGTTTTCAATTTACATTTTGATTTACCAATTGGTTTCCCATTTACTTTTCCATTTGCCAACTTCATCTGCTTCTGTGTCAGTGCATCAATAATAACGATCCTGTAATAAAATATATAACAATGTAACGATGACAGGGGCTATTCTGCTTGCATACCTCCAAGGAGTACTTTTACTTCTGGTGCATTTTGCTGATAATACTTGCATGTTTTTATTTTTAGTAGAATTCCTGATGCAGGACTCGAAGTGGAGTATTTTTAGACAGTATTTTTAGATATTGCTGTTTTTTCTTGAGTAAAAGATCTGGATACCACCACGTACATCCAAACCTAAATAATGAAAATAATTCAAAAGCACCTCAAAAAAATAGCAAACCTCCACCGATAAAAACATAGTTACATTTTTAAGATGATATTTTTCGACCTTCGTCTTGGGTTGCCACTGAGACCAAAATGAACATCTCACCACGCCAACAGAATTTGCCTGAGACGGACTAATTGGACCTTAGAAACAGTGTGTTCAAGACTCCTGCAGTGTGTGTCCAGCCTCTGTGTGAGGCCCTCTGACAGTTTATGAGTAAGAAAGATGGCTGGGTGATTGCATTGTGCACACTCTAGGCAAGGCGCCACATGATTCAGAGCTGAGGTAATTCCCTGCAGTCTAAGGCAGACTCCACATCGACTTACTCAGAGATCTGGGCTACAGGCGATAGACAGAACTGCGCAAAATGTGTGCGCGCAAGTGCGTGTGTTTGTACAGATTTAGGCAATGTACATTCATACCTTTCCTGTACGATTTGTAAAGGATACGGAACGGTCTGTGTGTTTGTAACCCTAACCCTGAGCGTCATTAGAACAGTATGTAACCTTTCTAATGAGTTACTGCACTAGATACATAATCAACACTGCTATCAGTCACTCCCGCACAACTGCAGCCTGCTTAAATTTACGAACCCATGACGCAACAAACGCACAGATGCTCGCACTTAAGCACACGTGCGTAAAAAGCTGCAGGGTAGGGTCACAGACATGTAACGCGGACCCGCTGAGGATTCCTACATGTCCAAATATCACATATCTGCAAAATCTCCAAGATGGATCAGAAATATATCACATAGTTCTCAAAAGGGTTCACAGAGGGGAAGGAGAAAATAGCTTCGTATTGGATCTGACGTATCTCCAAATCGGTCCCTTACTATCGTGGTGGGAGTCAAATAAATTAGTTTTGAGATCAGTGTTACATCTCTGGTGATTTGTTGAACTGTTATTGGTTATAGGAAACTTGGAAAAAGGGTCGAAATTGGACACACTGGAATGGTGAGCTGGCCAAAGCAGTTCTGATTCACATTGTTCATGGACGAATAATGAAAATTGAAGACTGAAAATAATTTGTTGATCTGTAGTTACACTGCTCAAAACAACGTTCTTTCATTATCCAAATACCAATTCTATTCTTATGGGATTTGTCCTTTTGAAGATTTGAATGAGCGCAACCAAAAGCCTAAATTAAACTTAACAATTTGACTACAATTATTAGATTAACATACTGAGCTTTTAATGTGAAGCTATCACAGATGTACAGTATATCCAAAATAAACGTTTTAGTTGTGAGAAAAACAAGACAAAGTGCTCATTTTGCTCAAGTAGAATTCAGTAGATTGACCTACAGTAAATAAGATTAAAGCAGAGCTAATCCCATTTTTCTTCATCATTAAATGTTAAGCTTCAAAATCCCATTAGTGGCTGTCACAGTCCAAATCTAAATAAACACAGGGTGTAAAATAGACCAAATGAAAGCGCTGCATAAAAAAGATGCTGTTTGGAAATTTCCTTTGGGCCTTGTGCGCGCTGTGTGCGCACATATTTTCTCTGTGACTGCGTTGTCAGCTCGTAGAAGGTGTGAACACAAAACTGCCAAAACACAAAGCTAATTAGCCACCATCTGTGGCATGAGACCTCAGATAACCCTGTCGGAGCCTTATAGGACTTTTTTAGCAGATTAAATCAGAAATATTCATGGTGGCAAGTAAATGTATTTCTCTGAATCTCTGTGACAAACGAGGAAAATGTCTCTGGAAAGATCTTTTTAGTTGGAAACCTGACGCACATCGATATTGGTCAACCTACAGTTATCATGTTTGTACCTGTGCTTCTAACGCAATAATAATACATCATGATTTCCATCTGTTGAAGTACTCATTGACAGTAACAGCATGAATGAATGGGTGTGTGACATGTGTAAAACTGCCCAGAGATGACCTAACCGTGCTTTGTCCTCTCACTAATCCCATCCAGCCAGTGTCAGGCGTTTTAGTCACTGCAGCTTGAATAAAGTCCAATCAGTTTTCATTTTGTGAGCGGGGATCAGTGCCAGAAGGTAATGTTATGATTAACAGGTGCTCAGATCTTATGCTAGGGACATGGCTGCTTAGCTTGGCTTTGGCAATAAAGGCGACGCATTGAAAAGAAACATACAAGCACGATAGTACATGGAGGGAGAATTAATGAATGTATTTTTTCAGTTTAACAGTCTCTATGACTTTTTATTTCAGGTATGCATACATTTATAAATGAATGTATAACATGTGCACGCACAGTAGTTTTTCTAGAGGATCAGAGTTGTAGCAAGCGGACTCACGAAAGCAACACTTTTTTTTATAGAGACTACAGCCCTGCTAGCGGCTTTGTGAGGCTGTACGTACTTTGAGCTAAATGCTAACATGCTGATGTTAAGCAGGTGTAATGTTCACCAGCTTAGTTTAGCGTATTAGCATGCTAACGTTTGATAATACAAATACAACAGAGGCTGATAGGAATGTCATTAGTTTTGCCAGTTTAGTTTGTCATAAGTATTGGACAAATTCTGACCTAATGATGGTGCTAACCGTAAACTCAGGGCATCACTAAAGTCGTTGGGAGTCATCCTCTGGACCAAAGTGGTGACCAACATTTCCGTCCCTAGAGCCACACTGTTAGAATGGCTCAAAATTTGCATTATCAATAAAAGCAGCTTACTTATTCATTCATAAGTTCTCTTTCTTTCTTTTTTTTGCCTCATTTCCTGAGGCCCTTCCATTACCTTGTGCTCTCATTAACCAGTGAGAACAATGTTTGAAGCCAAAAGCAAAGCTGTTACTGGAAACAGTTGGCAGTTTGGGCTCGTCTAGCCGGGACCACCAAGGTTTGTCCGACAAGCTACCAGGTCAAACGACTTATTCATTCAAAGGGTTTTTACGCAATGAACTCACCAAGCCAGCCAGTCACTTACTCATAAACCCTCATAAAGTCTGTCTATAATGGCCATCAAGTAATTTTATCACACATCTGAACACTTTAAAAAGCAATTAAGCTTATTATTTTGGGACTTTATGATTTTGGATCTTTTCTATGACTTTTGGGACTCACAATCTAAACCAGCACCACACCTCTGCCACACACACACACATAAAAAGCCTTTCCCAGATGTCACCCAAACGTTGTCAATATACCTTTAAGCACACTCTGACCAGGACATCGGGGTCTAAGAAAAGAGGACATTTTAGTGTTGACTTCATTTTTCACGTGGGCTGGAAGTGAAGCAGAGGGAGGGCCGTTAAAGTCAAGAAGGTGAAAGGTGAGGAAGCAGGTGTGCTACAAAAAAATCTACCTCTTCACTCTTTTCTCCCACACACATACTATGCATGGAAGCACACACACGCAAACAGCAGCCTGTGTGGACAGTTGGCATGCGAGCAGAACATATGCACGCATGTACACACCCACCGCTGCACAGGCACACACAAATTACAGAGTAAATTCCTGCAGCCTGACATCATGCTGCTGTCAATAAGATTGAGGGGAAGAGAAACGCAGATCAAAAGAGAGCAGAGAAAGGGAAGAGAGGGGAGGGAAGGATGGAGGAGCAGCAGTGTATTTTATGGAGGATCTGCTTGTAGTATGCAGCTCACTGTACACAAAGTGCACACTAAACCACCACTTAGAGTCATTTCAAGAGGGGACTGGTGGTGTATTAAATGCATTCAGGTGGCTTGAGTAGATTCTGTAACTTTTTTCAACCTTTTCAAAGTCCCAATTGGATCGACTCAGATGTACACCCTTTTTTTTTGTTTCCCGAAAAGTACACATTTATGTCATAAAAAGTTTTTCTACAGCAGAAACAGAGCGGCCACTTGTAGTGACAACTGTTAAGCAGGGAAAAATTACTTTCACTAGCTAATTATGCTTGTTCTTTTGCATTTGTGCATAAATATCCAAAAGAGGATTACGGTTAGCATCCTAGCACATTAGTCTGAGGCTAGGGGTCTTCATGTTTTTTGACCTATTGTTCCCAAATCGAACAAACATAGAAAACTAGATGAAGGCTAGGCCTAACTGTCCAGAGGTAACTAAATCGGGTTCGTTTGTTTCGAACATATCCCAAGCTTTAGAGGGGGCTGGTGGGCGGATGTTTTTGTTTCTTTGGACAGAGCCAGGCAAGCCGTTTCTAGTGTTTGTGCTAAGCTAACAGCTGACCAGCTGTTGGCTGTAGCTTCATATTTAGTGTACAGACGTGAGAGTGGTATCGGTCTTCTCGTATAGCTCTCGAGCCACAAAGCAAATTTCCGAAAATGTTGAACTATTCCTTTATGAAGCTGGTACTTTACGAAGCTGGTTAGCACAAAATCTGTCAAGGAAAACAACATTTTAAACTGAGATACCAGACGTGTTATGCTGCTGTGGCCTCTTTACATTCTGGCAATTATTGTACAGTTACAGGAGCAGTCTTCCTCTGTCAATAACCCACACAATCTGTTTATGGCCCATGAAAAATTGATCACGTGGAGGAGAAGCTGGTTTTCATAGAGACGTAGGTATGGCCTATCGGGTTAAAAAATGCTTGTTTTCGTCCCAGCATGTGTTGAGTCAAAGAAACACTGTAAATTCATGCATCAATATCAGAGGTAACTGTGTACAGTAAGAGGCAATATCTGATCCATGTAAAATCAGATCAGCTTGTTTTTCACATAGTTGAAAGTCGGAGTCAGGTGTGATGAATGCGAGGTCGCGTCCTTGTGATGGACTGTAATCAAAAATATCCGTTTTTGGTGCTTGACAATATTTCACTCTTTTCTCCTTTCGCTGGCAGTTGGGGTTCAGAGTCAGCTTAATTTTGCATGCACTGATAGCCAATGCACAGTATACGGTCTGTTATATATCTGCACTGTCCTTTGCAGTAAATGCACCACACACCTTGCTTGCACTTGCATTAGTTATTCATGAAATCAATTATTCATCCATTTTTCTTTACACATTCCTAAAGAATAAAGTCATGGGAGCTTCAGGTTCATCCATGCTCTTTGTTATTCACAATTATATTTATGTGCTTGCATGTATGCGAGGCCACACATTGAATGAGCAAAAAAAAAAAAAGAAGAAGTGAGAAACCAAAAGCAAGTAAAATTCAATGTCAGTGATGATTAAAACTACAAACTTACAGAGCCGGAGGAGGTCAGAAAGCCCTGAGATTCAAAAGCACCACTTCTTCCTTTTGGCTCACTGGAAGGTTCAGATTTATTTGGCAGGGCAGAGTGAAAACATCTTGAAATAAGCTTGATGAGAAAATAAAAAGAGTTTGTGTGATACATTTTCTTGTTTTTGCAGTGCAGGAGTCCACTGTTTAGCATTTAGCTGTTAAAGCTACATACTGTAGTTACCAAAGAGTTAAGACCTCTTGTAGCTTTCGGAACCCATTAATACAACCGATAAGTCATAAATACAACAACACCTTGGCGTCTTAATGATATACAGACAGACATACTGTGTGTGAATGGTTTCAGTAATATAATTAAGTGGTAATAAATATGTTTTAGGCAAATACTTTGGAAGAAGGTGTGGGGCTTTTTGAGATTAGTTTTTCCATTGTAAAATATAAATATAGTTCTAGTGTTTCTACCTGTTTTCCTCCCCTTAAAGTGTTATTAAACCATGTTAAGTGACTGTCAGAGTAGCATGCTGTGCCTGAGGGGTTTCCATCATCTAGCCAAAAAAAAAAAAAACCCTAGTGAAATGTTTACAAACAGTGCTGAGGTTGCCGCAGCAACAGGTACCGATCAGCGTTCAGGCCTCGAGGTTGGATGAGGTGCCATAAAACCGTCGGAGATGTTTCCTGCAAGCATTTGCTCTGCTGGACTGTAAAGCAACTAGAGAAGTGGTTTGGGAATTCCTCTGCACTGAAGTCGTCCACAGCTCGGGGCACGGGCCGCAAACTCCTCCAAAACGGCTGTGGAGGACGATCAGGCAGATAAACAGAGATGTTCAGCTCAGATGTAGGCACGCTGTTATTTAAAGCTGTAGGATATGTGACAGTGACTCTCTGCTACAGTGCTTATAGCTGTTAAAATGCCTGTCGGGTGAAAAAGAACACTGCTGCACATTCTTTTGCATCAAGGCCTCCTGTCTGCTAGATGATGCAATCCCAGGAAATCTTTGGACAGGCCAGAAACTGTAACAGTGTCAGCTTAACACATATTTTCAGTAACCGTGTAGTTCCAATGTGCATTTCTGAATCTGAATTAAAGGGGAATAAACTTTGGTAGCGACATCGAGAGAGGTCTTCCAGCTGGAAATGGAGCGGTGATAATAAATCTCACTCTTGACATGTGGAGGCAAAAAAGACAGAATTTAAATATGAATACAAGCAGTTGCTCTGAGATACTGTACTGTGCCTATCATGGGGAATATTTGGTATTTAGGTCTCACTAACCATCCGTTCTTGTAGGACTAATGGAAATATACTGCTACAAAAAGGGCATCGCTCTATAATAACAGTAGAAGGGCATCTGTTTTTCACCAGGGGGCGCCATGTTGCCATTGAAGTTTGAACCTTCAAAACCTTTTTAAGTCAGCTTTCTATCTGAAAATCTCAATAAAACAACAGAAATGTAGCCCTTACAGGGGAAAAAGAGACACACCGCGCTTAACATATTATATATAATATTTACCCAATGTTATTGTACGTACACGCTTTTGTACTCAGATTTAAGGTGAGCACAGAGAAACTTTCAGCAGATGAAGTCAGATTAAAACAGCCTTCTAGTGTCAAACACTGCACAGTGAAGTTCCCATTTTAATTCTCCACATTGTAATTCCACTGCTGCTACTTTTTTTAACTTTGTATATATGACGTCTATTGCATGTTTGTCTCTGCTGGAAGAGGGATCACTTGGTTTCTCCTGTTTATGTCCATTTTAAAGGTTTTTAAGTTTTATTTTATGGAGTTTTTTCTTATCTGAAATAAGGTTCTATGGAAATGTACTAACTATTCAAGCAAAAAAAAAAAAATCTGCTTTGAGTTTTTGACTGTTGGTCAGACAAAACAAGCCATTTGAAGATGTCACCTTGGGCTCTGAGATTATTCTCTGACATTTTGACCAATCGTGAAAAACATTGGCGGATTAATTGATAATATTTACAACCTTAATGTCTTATGTGGCACAGATTGCAAAGCCCTCTTAGAAAAATGTGTGATTTTGAGCTCAATAAAACCAAACTGACTTGACTTGAGAGAGACAAACCTTTACAGACTGACTCTGTGAAAGAAAGAATGAAACAAAAAGCGAAGAATCACTGACACACTCTGAACCAAAACAAACTAAGGAATCTGTTGACGTTCTCTTAGCTCATCCAGGTAACACGACATAAAGCTGTTGACGGTAAGGACAGCGGAAGTGATTAGTCCTCTGGGAATATAGGAACCTTTGCCAGGTTTACATTTGAAGGAGTTTTCGGTCTGGGAGGAGGGCCAACTCTGATGTTAAACCATGCTTCGTGGCCAAGCATACATGCACTTAGTCTTACACGCTGTACTGAATGTGTAAATACACACACATTATGCTATCTGGTTGTTTGTCTGCTTTAGAGCAACAGTGTTGCCATGAGAGTGTCTTCCTCATGGCTGCCTCCAAATCTTCATTTTTACAGTGTGTGTGTCGCTGTGTGGATCTTCACTGTATATTAATCATTTACCTTGTGCCAAGGTCTTCACATTTAACAAAGTCAAGTTGGTGAAAGCAAAAACAGACAGCAGTACAGAAGTTCAGCGACCTCTCAACCAAAACTGAGACCGCATTACTTTTTACAGGGGCCAGTAATGCTGTTTTGATTTGAACATGACACACACGAAGTTACTCTTACAAAACTTGACTCTATGTATAGCCCTGCTGGACTCCCATGTCAGCCCCAATACATGTTCTAAACACACCCAATATAGACTTTCATGCCTTGGCAGGTGCTCCACGCTCCGTGTCATCAGACTGTAACCTTGCCGGTTTTGGAACAGGTGATTATGAGAAAGAGAAGCTTGGGGACTGATGGGGTTTGAGTTGGCGAGGAGCTGCTGGGCGTGAAGGGTCATCCAGTTCAGTGGCAGGCTGGCTGCTGTGTCTCAGACGGTGGCATGACTTTGCAACGTTGGGTAGGGTACTTTAAAGCTGCACGAATCAATCTTATTATAGAAACAATGGCAAAAATGACTGCATGTAATAAGTTACAAACGAAAACGTAATTATCACCTGTTTCTTTTTAGACTCTTTAACACATTTTCTGGTTTTACAACTTTACCATTTTGATTCAATGTCACTGCTCTCGCAAGCAAGCAGCTGTTTTCAGTGGAATAGCTCTGATAAACCCACTGTACACTACCTGTTCAGCACCAAACTACAGACAAACATGTTGCCTTTTTCAAAGTAATCTCATGATCTCACAGATGTCTGCTATCTGCCTGGACTAATTAAATGTTTGCCCAGAGAGCAACCAACGTCAAGTCCAATATTTCCACAGACTATTCCCTGGTTTGCCAAAACACAGCAGGCTGTAGCTGCACAGTCTGCAGAAATGTAATGTGTTTTCATCAAAATCATAATCACTAATATAATCCTCAATCGATCCCTACATTTTCAGATTAATGGACCTCATCTAAGAAAAAAAGAGGCTTTTTGGTTGCATCTGATTCTTCTTTTACTTTCACCACTAAGCTATTTCCTAGAGTAATATCCAGTGTCTGTAATCATATTTTAGGCAATGTTACACCATGCTGTTATGTTAAAGTAGAAATATTACATTTTTTTTACCCAATCTGTGACTTGGCAGATAGGGTACAACAAGAGAAACAGAAAATAAATTGTACCTGGAAAAGCTCTGCAATTACCTAAACAGATAAAAATAAAGCAACTTACGAAGCAAACTTACATCCTGTTCACATCTACGCCGCTAATGCCGCCAGAGCACTTTTACATTTTGTTTCAGCTGATCTGATCCTCTCATTTGACATCTATCTTTCTGAATTTTCCCCTGATTACGCAACATTTTGAAAACATCCAGATCTCTTTACCAATTTCAAAATCTGATCCTCTGTTCCCGCTCCCACTCCGCCCGTGTGTGCCCAGCATGACAGAGCAGCTCCAGACAGATCCGATGGTAGGAAGGTGTGAATAGCTGGAATGATCTGTCACCACAAGGCCCACCAGGGAAGAAGACGAATCACCTACAAGCCCACAACATCCTCTCTGCTTCATCCCAAACGTATATACACAGATAAAAAGCATACACCGACTGACGAAAACAATATAATCACCGTCAAATCAAAATAATGTTTAATTGTAAGTGACTAGCAGCAATATTGGGCACAAAAACCTCGCTTTTCAACAAATGGTGTCATTGAAACCCAGACCCTCATGGCTTCTTCTTAATATGGACTTTTTCTAGTCACTTATTCCACTGTTTGTGCTGTACAACTTCAGTCTCTCTTGTGGGAGTTGATTTACACATGCAAAAACATTACTAACACTCCTACAACTAGGCCATAAATGACACTTTCAGAACTATTACAAGCGTCTTAAGTCAGATATGCTGGATTTTGAGGCATTTTGGCCAAAACTGTACATCAGCTCGATGCTTCTTGGCAGGAATATTGAGCACGTAAATCTGGCGTTGATACCAGGAGGTTTGCGGCATCTTTTAGTACAGTACAGTGTACCCTGCTTGCAGCTTATGCTTTATAGATTATTGTAGCCAAGACAGAGAAATCGTTATTTTTGGTCATGCAGGCTGCAGTGATTTAATTTTCTTAATTTTTATTTACTTTCATTTTAAATTCAGTTTGTTTTTTTAGTGTGGGTTTTGATTTGGGGTTATTTTTGCATTAGACATATATTATGTAATCATATCTTGGATGATATTTGATGATAGTTTACCGTTCTCAAAAGGCAATTAGACTGAAAGCAAAGTCTCTCTCCTATTAACCCTAGACACAAACAAAGATGTAAAACATTTGACGGATATTTAAACTGTATTTATTTTTATGCAATACTGTCTTTTGGTTGTGTTTCCTCTGGCCATCCAGTGTCCATCTTAATTTCAGGTTATGATAATAACGTTGCCTTTGTTTTACGTATTGCTCAGAGGTTACAGGGGTCTTTAGGATCCTTAGGTCTGTTCAGCCAGCAGATGGCAGCACTTTTTTATTTTTGGGAGTGGCCTTTTGGACTCTGAATGATGCTGCAATGTCTCCACTGTATTTTATTTATTTATTTTTTTTGTTATTCTTGACTACTCATGTGTATATAAAACTTTTGGGGCTATTTTTTATGAGCGACCACATTGTCATGAGGTGGGCCTCCTACACCCGGATGAAGGTTGGAGCGGCCAAAGTACAGTGGCCTGAAAATGTAACATTTGCTAACCATCCTATTTTGCTAATTTTGTTTTTTTGTATTTTCTAATTTACCATAGTATTTTTGGGAACATATTTTCTAAAAGATGGACGTGTTTTGCACCTCTAATCTGCCATGGTGTAGTTTACTGTATGTAAAATGGATCGTTGTATTAGTGGCATGCAGATAGCTTGCATCATCAAATGCCTGACAGGACGCTCAGACAGATTAGCTACTAGATAATGTTGTGTTTTTGCAAATGAGGGAGTGCAATGCATTTTGAAGCTACTGTACCTGAATAATCACCTGGCGTACTGTTAGTGTGGAATAAAAAGACGCATGCCCCGCCTATGTTATGGAAGGTAGACCCCAGTGTTTTAAAGTAACGTGGGCTCAAGATTTTGTATCATATCTGTTTAGCTAACCTCTCGCCTTTCTCTAAATGACGAAGGTATGAATCCCTCAGGCAAGCGATGACTTTAACAGTGACGCAGAAGCTGCTGGCACTACAGCAATACTGTGTTTTTGGAGGAATAACTATGAATTTTTTTACAGATATTCATGATTCCCAGAGGATGAAGCCGACTTACTTTGGTGAACCTCTCACTTTTCCTCTAGCGCCACCCGCAGGCTGTGGTTTTGACAGAAATATCGCAACAGCTAATGAGAGGAGGTGAATCTACGTGTGCTGACATAAGACAATCCAGCAAGAGTAGTTTTACATATATTGCGAATAATGGTCACGTTCATGACGTATTTAAATGGGCTGTAAGGGAAGGGGAGTTGCCCCTCTGCACTGATGCCCAACTCATTTTGCTCCTCTGTGTTTTTGTGCCTGAGCTTGAGTTCAAATAATCAGTGGTAGGGACATAAAATATCAACTCACATATATGAAGCAGAAATATTATTATATTCCTCATTATCTCCCCAGCTAATGAATGTTGCATCCCCTCCGTTTTGCCTGTAATCCAATCTGTCCAGTGGCCGACAAACCCCAGACTAAAATTAGGGGTTACCCAATCCCCTGCGCAGTTAAAGTGAGGAGAAGGAGCTGAGACGTTGCCTAGTGGTGTTGGACCACGTCCTGCTGAGGAACTGTACTGTAGTCTGCTGCATTTATCCTTCAGCAGCCAACGTTTCATTTGTCAAGCGTTAAAGGTACTTTCAACCTATCAATAGGCTTGTAACTAAAATGCAGCAGATTTGTCCTATATTCCAAAATTAAATGTTTAAATTAACTTAAATGGGAAATTCAAAGCGGTCACTTTAACAGCAGTAAGTGAGCACAGCGTTCAGAGAATGCCTGAGTCAGCAAGGATGGCTGAGTCCCGTCACCACCTCTAGCCACCAACACATTTCTGTCTTACGTGACCTGCAGGATAGACAGCCGGATCACTGACTGTGGCAATACATAGGCACAGCGTTTGATGGAGAGGTGTGTGTGTGAGCATGTGTGCACTTGTGGATCAGGGCAGCTGTCGCCAGGTGTGTATACAAATGTATGGATGTATGGATGCCTGTCTCTGTATTTGTTGTTTGTATCAAGTGCTAAAAAGGGATGAAAATCAAGTCAAACTGAAGAATAGATGATTTTCTCCCTTTTCCATATATTCTATTGAATTTTAAAAATGCAAATAGATCATGTCTTTATAGTATTCGCTGCTTTATATTATACTGTTTTTGCAGTTGATATACAAGTTAGTAACATACTGTGGCATTTTATAGCAAATGATGCAATACGTGTAACGAACAGGAACTTTAAAATGTCACTGCCAGTTAAACCTAAGCTTTTCTGGAATACTTTAGATATTTTTTTGGATCTGTTTCATCAACATCCACTATTAGTTTTTAATTTTCAAAACAATGAGCAGCTCTTCCATTTTCTTTGTGCATTGCATTGTGGGAGAATAGTGTACATCAACAGCACGCTCAAAAAGTTTTGGGTTTTTTTCAACTTTATTATACCTAATTTTGTCACTTTTCCGATGCGAACACACTACAAAACTTACTTAGAATTAGTATGCAGTATGGATTTGGGACACAGCTATAGGTTCCTTAACATCCCTTGAATTGTCTTCATCCAGGGAACACCTTTCTGTGGACGCAGCTGTAGGTTTAGCTTTGCTTCCTTCCACCTTTTTGCCCCTGGAGGCCTGCCCCCAGTTCAGTTGCCCAGCAACCTCCTCAATAAGCTGTCCGATGAGTCACACCCTGGGCTCTTTACAAGTCAAATGTCTAAGCTGTAATTAGAGCATCGACTTTTTGACAGCAGGCTATTGAGTGCTGTAGTCTCCAGGATAATGCAAATCAATTAGGTGGGCTGTATCTGATTTACAAACAAGCAGGACGATGTGAATTGTTTATAATGAGCAATTATTGGAGTTTGTGTATGTATAATGTCCTGAAGCATTCTGTTGGCATACTATCATGATGTCATTATCTAGCAGCATATATACGGCTTTGGCTTCATTTCTCAAGGGGAAGTTTGGTGATTTCACTATTACCTGCGCTGGTCAATGATTTTAATCCCATTCTGAGCTCGAATGTCTGTGATATTTTATCTCCCACCCCACTAATAATTACAGCACCAATTTCCTGCTTCATCACCTCAGCGCACGTGTGTGATAACGGAAGAAGTAGAAAAGGATTTTGATAACCTGATAGATCTCTCATTAACATCAGTCAACTCAATGAAGGAAAAAGAAAAGAGACCAAGTCCCCACAAGCTCACCAATATCAGGTTACAGGTGATCCTGGTTTGGCTCTTATAATATACATATTATAAATTAAATTACCTCAATTAGCCCACCAGTGATGAAGGTCACATTGTTTTCTGTCATATTTATTTTCCATTACAAGACCAGCTGTTGTAATTTATTACCTCCCCCTGCAATATTAATCCAAATATGGCTATAGACTGAAGCTCAATAGTAGAAAGAATAAATTGGTGGATGTTTTAGTAAGCTACTCTACACACCCATGGTACACTCACACAGGTGCTTTCACCTATTTTTCATGATTAGACCTTTACTCAGGACTGTGCTGCTTTGTACAGACTGAGCTTCATTGACGCCACTCTGACTTTCCTGTCAGTTTTGTTGAACTTGTTAGGGTGGGACAACCTTTTGGCCACTTGGGGGCAGCAGAAACAAGCTGTTAACACAACGACATTTTCACCTTCTAATTTGATATGGTGATCATGTTGGCAAACAGCTGCTTAGCATTAATTTGGTGTCGTGTTTTTGACCACCTGGTGAAGGTTAGTCCAATACTTCGTCTCCTTTTAACTCTCTTTTTGGTCTCCACTAACTCCTGAGGAAAATATTTGGCTCTTTAGCTGCTACTTGCTCCACTATGTTCAACTGCTAGTCACTAATTGTGTCTGTCTCGTGTTTGGTGAGAAGCAGGTACTTTACAGTGAGTTTTTTTCAGTGAAAACAGCTGCTGTGTCTGGAAGTGATGCATTTAGAGGGTGAGAGTTAACAAAGACAGTAAAGTTACCAATCAGAAAACCAAAACTATGGGCTGTAAGGTGCTCAAAATTATCTGTGGGTTCATCATCACGAGCAACCCCTTTGACATACCCCGTAAGTGGGTATGTGATACATTAATATAATGTTTTTTTTCCTTGAACATGCATATTTTATGTGTGTGTGTGTGTGTGTGTGCGTGTGTTCAAGGGAAAAAAAACACTTCTGAAGACAGAAGAACAGGGACGAATTGGAAGTCAAAACCCAAAATACGACCAACTACAGGACTACCGTTAACAAAACGTGGGCCTGGTGCATCCCATTATACGACAAGAGATACAGTTTGTCCCAAGGTAACCCCAGCGTGTGAAAATAGAGGATAATAATGCAGTTCTCTAGCTCTTTCTCCAGCTTTGTTAATATTCAGTGGCTGAGCTGCTTCCAAGCAGCAAAAAAACATTTCCCAGTGAGCTGACTCATGTTTTTTTTTTTTTTCAAAAAAATCAATGTACTTCAATTGTCCAAGCAGTGCTGCGATTCTGTTTTTTTGGCCAAGTATTGGTGCATTGTCTTGTACCAAGTGACAGAATGAGTCATCAATGCAGAATATACAGTACATCACATGAAAACAAATCTTTTCCTCAAAGTCAGCTCCTTCAGAATAAACAGTAGAGTTAGTTTTTGTATCTAGATGTAACATATTGTGCATAAAGGTCTCTGCAAACCCCCGATTCAGGTAGAAATAGGAAAAAAGAGGAGACTCAAGGTTGTTTTTAAATAAAAGAACTAAGCTTTCAGGATGGGCTGCACAAAGCTGCAGTTCATCCTTCACAACTTGTACACCAAACTCTGAAGCACTATTGTGGCTTTGGCCCCCTGCACTGCTTATGAGTCATCTTGGCACATGGGTGTAATGGACCCTCCTTCACCATCACCGACACTATGTGCTGTCGAGCCCTGGGACTCGTCCCGTACCGACACTGCAGCACTCCTGCCAAACACAATCCCACTCTGTACAAATCACGCCCATTTAAGACATTTCCCAAATCTGTCCACTGTTGTCCAGGCCAAAGTGAGTAAATTAACTGTCACAGGCTGCGACACTGACATTTCTCACCACTGTAACACTCTAACATGCTTCTCTTATTTAAGAGGGAGCAGGGAAAATGTTAGTGGGTCATCAGAAAATAGACCGTTAATTGACCCTGTCATTTAGCGAATGCAAAAGCCACGCAAAAGTCACAGAGCCATGCTAAGCCCCCTCATCTCAGCTGGGTCCGTTTCCATAGCGACAGCAAACACAGAGATGGGCAGCAATGGAGGCTTAAGCTCAAAGAGGAGGGGTCGTACCCGGGCTCCTTGGTGTGTTTGTTTTTCTCTGATGCATATTTAGCATCAGGCTGCCACCTGTGTCGCTTTATCCAATCATGTTACATGTGCCAAGAATTTCACAACCAAAGTTGAGTCCCTGGTGGGAATACAATGCAGAAATAGCAGCGAGACGTGAGTTGGTTTACGTTGGGGTTGGCATGATACAGAGATCTGTAAAGATTTCGTTTACATAATGTAGGGCTACAAAGCAAGCTAAGCTATACCCGTAGAGAACGTGCTACTCTTTGCTTGGGTGCAAATTTAGCAAACTTGTTCTGTTAGCTCAGTAGTTACTATCTGAACTGTTACTAGACTGGAAACAAGGGGAAACAGCTAGTATAGCTCTTTCAGAAGGTAACAAATCAGCCTGCCAGCGCCTCTGTATCTCACTGATTAACATGTTGTATCTCATTTGTTTAATCTGTAAAAAAAAAAAAAAAAAGAAAGACCTAGTGGTGACGATTTCAGGAAGTTAATCCAAGAACTAGTCCAGCACATAACCCACAGTAAACAACAATGTGTTAATTAGCAAGCTTTAGAGGTGCTAGTAGGCAGATTTGGTTACCTTTTGGGCAGAGCCAGGCTAGCTGTTTCCCCCGTTTCCAGTCTTTTGTGCTAAACTAACTGTAGTCGGCTGCTCAAATGCAACATTTGATTAACCTTCCAGATCTGCAAAGACTAGAAAATCGTGACCCCTGACCCCAGACGGTTTGTTGGAGGGTTTTCCCAGCATTCATTTTGTCCCTGAAAACCCTTTTTATATATATTTCAATTTTGCAGTCAGAAAATATTGTGTCGTATTCTTTCAACAGAATCCTTGCCTCCTGATTGTACCATCTCCTTTCTAGTTGTAATGCAGAACAGTCTCGTGAGAGGAGGCACAAACCCTCTTTATTTGTGCTGCTTCTGATATTCTGTTTCCGGGTCTCTTTGTTGTCCCTTTGTTGTTTTTCATGTCACAGCATGTGACGTGTTGCCTGGGGAGTGAAAACAGTAAATGCAGACATAATGCAAACGTCATTTCAAACCATCTATGAATGTGTTTAAAATTTGATCAAAGAAGCACAGATACATTTAGAAAAAAATAACTTGCGCTATCTGATTGAGCAGGTTAATGGATTTTAACAGGTATGTAAGGGACAAATTTAAACTTCAAAGCCATTACAAAGAAAAACATTGAGTTTTATGGTTTTTGCAGCTATTCGACTTTTGAATTTCCCCCTGTTGCATTTTCACACATAATTTTTGAGCCGCCAGCGATCGCCCGCCCGCTGATAGTTTTGAATGCAGCGCAGGCAGCCACCCATCACTAATGCGCCTTGGTGTACTGATGCAATGCAAGCATTACTCACTTTTACACTTCCACAGATATGAGCCGCAGCTAAGTCTGGTGCAGAAAATCACACTTTAACCTCTCAAGCACAGGCTTAAAGGTGTGCATGTGAGTTATTTATGCACCTGGAGTCAACCTGTTTCTGCAGTGATGCACCTTGGGAAAAAGGCTCTGCTGAAGTGTCAGCAATAAAATGCAACATAAAGGTAATGGAACGGCTATCTATAGTGTTTTTTATCCAGTGATACATTACGGTATAACATCCTGATTGAGCTGACACTGAATTTTTGGTTTGACAGCTGCTTTAAAGATTTAGGAACTTCTCACGAATATTCCGGGAAAAGTCACACGTGATCCTAATGCAGACTTTTCCGTTTTTATACTCATCTGTCCCTAAGCCTCTTATGCTTGTCTTCACTTGCTCTCACAGGAATGGGTTCTGCGAAAGCACCTTCCAGCTGAACTTTCAATGCGCATCCCGCTGTACAAACTGTTCTCTGCTGACTTATTTTGACTTCACTTGATGCGGGTCAAGCTGTGAGACACAGACGGAGACTAATGTTGGGCTACATTGGCGTTTCTCTCATGATATATATATAGTGCTCTTTTCCCAGAGCTCCGAGCGGTTGGTATTCTGTGAGAGAAACACGATCCCCAGGACTGAAACAAGTCACTGTTCCCGCAGCCAAACGCCACGTGTCCCTCAATCCACACTCTTCTTGTACTTGTCGACCCCACTTCAGCCGCTCTGTGCCTCAACGCTACGATAATTCGGCAAGAACTACAATTTGTATGCTGTCCTTGAGATTTTTTAAACAGCTAGCTACGTGTTATGTTTCAAAGAGAGACTAATCTACTAAACTTAACTGAGCAAGCAAAGGCTGGGGTACGTTTCAAACAAACTAGTTTTGATGACGTACTTCATTCCAAGCATACAGACACCCAGACCGTGGATTTAAAAAATGTCTTTAGGTTTTTTGGACCTCAAGGATACACACAATGCCTTTTGGTGAGAAACACTGAATGGAAACATAACTTTTGTTTGTTTACAAGAACAGTCCACTTGGCACCTTTTTAAGTCCTCCACAAATTATGCAGATACAATGCAAACTCTTGGAGTCATTCAAAAACAAGTTCAAAATGTTCTCAGTTCAAAATTCATAGATGTGAACGCAATACCAAAGTGCATCATATCTCCAAATGTAAACAAAATCATGCCGCTGGCATCTGCATTATCAACTAATTTAAACTAAACTAGAACATTTTCCCAATTTTGAACCTTTTTTTGTAAGGGTCTTTCTGCACCAGACACATTTGATTGAACCGCTAAAACTCTCGTGTAAACGGTATTCTGATTCTGAAATGCATCAGAACTCAGCAGGCAAATTCCAGTCTCTCCAGCATGTCCTTGAAATTCTTTCTCCATCTTTTTGTGCCTCTGCTTCTTCTATTTTACAAATGAATTACAAAGCCCTGCAACTTCGAATCATTAAATAACATCAGCTCTGAATAATTCGATGACAGCTGAATGGAAATGAGATCGTTTTAAATGTGCAAGATATTTAGAATATCATACACTGTATTACTCTGGTCCCAGCTCACCTCAACATCTGATCTCATCACTCTCGAAATCGGATTACCTTGAGCCAAGTCTCATTACACTCTGATCCAAAAATGTAATGTGACATATTATTGATTCCTCTGGGAAGACACTCTTTTCTCTTGGCGTCCCACCGGCACAGAGCTTCAGTAGTCCTGTTCAAGGACACCGAATGACAGTTACAACCCATGAACGTCTCGCCAACCGTCTCCTCATATCACGTGACCGTTATCTGTTTTGTGACGCACGTGTCTGTCGAGATGTGGTGGGAATATGAGAACGTTAAACTGTGGGAAAGCTCTGTTAATCCACACTCATAATTCAGTCCTGTTGTGCTAAATGTACTTACTGAAAAACTTTAAACTTAGTTCAAATCCAGGAGGATGAAAAAAAAGGCATTTAAGGCCAAACTGCAAGCTTGTTTGATCTGTTTTTTTTAAGGGCTAATGAAGAAGAGATTTGGTTTGATTCGTTCACACACACAACACCCTGGCGTGGCATACAACACCAAGCTCTCCCCATTGATGAATCAAACACCTAAGCCGACCTACAGCTGGTGTGCCAGGAGGTTTGCCTTAATGCGGGTCTTGTTTAATGATCTCTGCCCCACTACCCTCAAACTGTCAATCACCCTGAAAGGAAAGGAGTTTGCAGCAAGGTGCTCTGCTGCAGTAAAGTCAAAATATTAAGATGTCAACATTTGCTATAATTCATTGTTTTTAGGCATCTGACTCTAAACACAGAGCATTGTCCGCCTAACTGTGTTGCCTCGTCAGAGGCTGCTTACTGTTTGTCTGTGAGTTGTTAGCAGTTCTACCAAAAAGTGATTTCACAAAGTTTCATTTGAATGATATTTAGAGGCCCAGAGTGGTAAAACTGGCCAGTGATTCACAAGACAATAGCAATTTTTGTGTGTCAGGAATACTGTTAATGTTCTTCACCCAACCCCTCAGATTTATCTTGTGACCTGACCAGACAGGTTGGGAACCACTGCTCTATATTTGTTTTTAAAAAAGCAAATTAAAACTGAACCCTGCCTCCCAGACCCCGTCAATTCCAATATCATCCAAGAAGATCTTTAGAAAATAAGTACATTTTCAATGTGACAAAGTACACAGTGATCCGACTGAATAGATCGCGCAACCCTTTCGTGTATCCAAAAAGGTCAGGTCCATGAATTCATACACAGCCAATGAAACGGTCTCACTCCACTTCAACTCTCATGACCCTACAAACACCATTCACCGTAAACTTGCCGATCAATCTGTTGATCGCCTGCCTTCTTGTTGGCTTACGGCAGATTACCAGCAGCAGACGGCTGTGGCTCTCCGTCTCGCTATCGTACGTACTTAAACAGATTAACCTGTCAGTTCTAGTCACATGCCAAACCCCCAAGCCTTTTAAAGCTGCATCTGGAGCATGCTGGGGTGTCCTTCTGTCAGCCCAAATATTTACTCACAGGAGGGAGGTTTGTAGGCTTCTTGGAGGAATGCTTCAACACCCGTTGATTCATTTAATGCCACTGTCAAGGAAAACGGGGAAATTATTTCCCAACACTGCTTATCTTGTCCAACAAACGGCCCAAAATCTAAATATTTGATTTATAACACAGAGAAATGCAAGCAAAGTTCATCTAAAAATAAAAATCTGTTTTATTTGTAACTATAAATGCAACTATAAGCTTTCTTTATTCATAACCTGTGAGTAACCGCAAACCTTAAAGCGTGATGATGATGAACTTTGAGAGGCACGCTGATCCTTTTTCTTGGTAGCATCTCTCTTTTACTCTGCTGGCCACCACATACCAACACATCATCAAACTACAGATGCCAGCGCAGGACATCCCGTCTGAGCAAGTGATAATAGCCTTGGCGTTTTTCTAAACCAAAGTGTTTAATTATAACATCTGTGTCGGAGTTTCACAATTAAAAACGTCTTATTGGCCTGACCTCTTTACGGTTGTTTCTCACTCTCCCACTCCCTTTAGTATGTGTCCAAACTGAGACACGAGTGCAGGCCTGGAAACTTGACCCCTTCCCTCTCTTCCCTCCCTCCCTCCCTCACCCGTCCGCCCTGCTCTTAGATACTGTATGACACCGCTGCCGGTTCTCATGGGCATGCTGCCCTTTGGAAGTTCCCCGGCTGCAACCAATACGACCCGTCGTGCGACACAAGCGTCCACTCGAGACCGTATCACTGCACAGGAGCGGATGAATTATCACCGCAGCTTTGATGTGGTGGGCAAATTGTCCACGGGGTGCGTTACCACCGCCGGGGCGATATCATGTTTTGCTCTCGTCAGCAAATTCAATTGAAAAGCACAGGTGATTTACTGTAAGTCTGCAAATCTGTAAAAGTATGACTTTGAGGTCAAATGTATCTTTTTCAGCAAAAATACACATAGTAATGTGCAAACAAAAGACAAATAAACTTGATAGTTTAGATCTTTTGTCTCCTGGCCAAATAAATTCAACCTAATTAGGGCAAATTCAATCCGGTTAAATTAAATCAAGATCAGCAGACATTCCCTGTGACCCCCAGAGCCTCTGGTAGTCTCTCTTCTTCTTCTAATCTCTATATCTGTCTAATTAGCAACAACCTTGCAGAGAAGCTGCCAAAACGCAGATTACACCCCGCTCACTAAGTGTTCTGTAAATCCACTCAAGTTAGACATTTCGGTGCATTTGTACTTTAAGCTATTATTCACAGCATACCGCATAACGGGGCTGTATCTTTGCAGAAATACAGAATGATATAATAAAATCGAGAAAAGTTTTTGATGAAATGCATTGTTAATGAATGAAAGGTATAATATTTAAAAGATGTGTAATGCCAACAGGCTAAACAGCAGTGTTTTTTTTAAAAAAGAAATACACATATCACTTTGCATTTGCCAAGGATTTCATTTTTTTTTTTATATCTACATTTACCAGACAGCTCATATCCTAAAATGCTGACAAACCCTAACACACATAGATGCAACCTTTTGAATTTGCAAAATGAAGGAGATGACTATTGGGTTTGAGCATGTACACACACACATCCCCTGACACACGCGCACAACACAACACACAGCCTCTTACCTCTTGCAGCGAAGCTTTAGCCCACCGTGCTGTTGTGCCTCTGCAGTGCCACTGGCTGTGCCTTCAGCCTGCCAGCTCAGATGAAGCGTTATCCTCAGTGTGAATATTTGCCCTTCCCGACGGTGAGCGTCCCTTTTCTCTCCTCTGTCGCGTCCTCAGCTGGCCTCTTGTACAATCCAGGTGGTCTGATAGGTGGAAGAGCAGAGGAGACGAAGAGGAGGGTCTCCTGACAGACTGAGGGAGCTGCTGTGCGCGTGTGTGTGTGTGTGTGTGTGTGATGATGTCTGTGGCTGGGGACTGTGAAGACAGACTGTGTTTGTGTGTGTGAGAAAGAGAGAGCAGAGGGAGAAAGACACGACCTGCCATGCAGATATCAGCCTTGTTGCAGTTAAATTTAAACCACCCTCTCTTCTGACACCTTGAGCCACGGCTGCCCTCCCTCTCAGGCACGCACGCACGCTCACACACACACACACACCCCTCGGACGCAAGCACACACAGAGCTCTGACGATACCATATGGCCCTTGACAGAAGACTGAGCCCTTGGGAGTCTGTGACTGTCCCTGAGGAGAGAAAGAACAAGGGGGCTGGAGGGTGGGGGTGTATTTTCAATTTCATATTTTTGTTGTTTTTGTAAAAATGAAAGAAAAAAAATAGCACCAACCTGCTACATTATGCATCCATTTTACCCTGCAGTCACATTCTTTAAAGAAGCTTTGGACAAACTATGATATGTCACATAAATACTATATCTCAAAAACTAATGTATCTGATGCATGCGATTGTCTAAGTGGTGCATCTTGGTCGTTTTGGATAATTTTTTTTATATTAAAAGAGTAATTCAACAATTTGGCGCCGCACTCCTCTGACATTGCCGGAGTCGAGCTGGACAGTTTAGACTAAAAACGATAAAATTCGATGCAGCGGAACCAGAGATATCGTCGTTTTTTATTCCACGTGTTGTTCTTCCTTATCAAAACCTGGCGCCTACATTACCCACAATGCAAATAAACCACCAACAGTTCCGTCAGAGATTCGGTTTAGTCTCGAGCCGCTAGCCTCAAGCAGAGATGACGAGCAAGCAACAGAGGTCTGGTGATCTCACTAAATTCTAACTCCACACCTCCAGATTATTTTCATTTTCAGACTTGTAGTTTTCAGCCCCAACCGACCTGGACTCGAGTGACATAACTTGAGACAATTTGGCGCAGCTCCCTCTGGAGCCACGTGAGGCTTTATACAACTCACATATGGGGTAGTGCTCCCTAAGACCTGCAAACAATCTGGGATGTGTAAAACAGGTGGAGTTCCCCTTTAACAAAACCCCTTCAAGTGTTTTTTTGTTTTTTTCACCTTCGGGTGGGGTTGCACCAAAAATAGGGACCTGACACTTTAAGTGCCGAACGCTGTGCTGTTTTAAAAACTGGGTTGCTTTCTGATGCAGTCTAAGGCAGGAGGGTCACAGACTGTTGAGTCACAGGCAGCGTCTTTCTCTCTGCAGACGTCAGAGCCGTAATAGAATTATAGGCATTGTTCAGCAGAGCTAAAATACACTTCTTTTAAATGAATTAGTTTTCTATTCAAAGTCTGGTTTTTTTTTGGACAAGAAAAATATCAGACCAAGGTAACCAAATAAGGATTGACCTATGGATATGTGTGAATGCGTGTTTCTTCATGTGTGTGCGTGACCTGAATTGCAGCAAGACTCGGCCAGAGTCCTCCAGCTGTCAGTGGTTCCTCTCCTTGACACGCTGCCATTAATCTCCCAGGCCTCTCTTTTCTTTCACCTTCATTTACCCAGGTGTGCGTGTGTGTTTGTGGCATGGAAGTCTATGTTGAGTACCTTATAATTACTCTTTTACACGCTATCACCCCCCCCCCCGTTCCATATCAGTTTTGACGTTTGACTCAGAATATTGGAAAAGTGGAACCGGCTATTTTTTCAGCAATAAGCTCACTTTTCTGACTTCACTTCAACCTACAGTCAAACACTGGTCACTGAAACACACTGGAGCTGCAAATAATGATTATTTAATTATCATTTGTCTGTCACTTTGGACAAAAGCGTCTGCCAAATGCAGAAATGTAAATTTTCATTAAAGAGTAATCTTGCAAAATTGTGAAAAGTTCCTGATATAATTTCCCTCAGCCCAAAGTGACATCTTCAGATGTCTCGTTTTGTCCGACCAACAGTCCAAAACTTAGAGTTTAAGTTTACTGTCATATATGACAAAGAGAAGCATCAAATCCTCAGATTTGAGAAGCTGGAACCAGCAAATGTTTGAGAGATTTTTGCTTTAAAAAATGACAAAAATAGCTGCAGATAAATTTTTTCCTGATCGACTAATTGTTGAAGCTCTCCTACACACTGATCGGAGGTAGTCAGCGGTTTTCCCTCAAATTTTATAAGTTTGTAATCCAGAGTATCAGACATGCAGCCCATGTCTCTACAACAGTTTACATTTAAGATTAATTGTGCAGTGAGTGCGGTACACTTCTTAAAAAAACATGTGTTTTTCTGCCTACAGTGGAACATGGGAAGTGACTCAGCTGTTCTGACTGCAGCTGTAATAAAATGGGGGCGCCCACCTACGTATAAAAAAAATTTGCCTCGTTAAAAAAAACATACTGGGAATTTGACCATAGGAAGAGATAATAATTTACCACAGAGGCCAAAATTATGCAGGGTTTTATTCTGACACCCTCGCCCTTGGCACTCTGCAGTGGCACATAGTTATCAATTCTTAGTGTATAGTTGTTATACGCTGAATGTTGTAATTCTATAGTGATTATAACTGTACTGCTCCTGCTACAAATTTAGCATTTTCCCACAATATTAAGAGTAGATTCCAGTAAAGATAAAATCTATTCACACAGGATTTTCAGTAGAGCTCCTGAGATGAAAAACTGCTGAAATCACGGAGGAGGACTTTTATGGAGTTAGGGGAGTTTCTTTATCAGATGAGTAAACGGCTACAGGAAGCAGAAAAAAAATAGGAAGTGTTACAGAGTGTGCATGGATGGTATTTACGGCTGATCTTAACCTCGGTAGAGCCGTGATTTTTATTTCCCACTCAGCGAATCAACGCAATACACAACAGTATTTCACAGCCATATATATGCAGACAAAACAGCAATTATATATTCAAAGAGGACTTTACGAGTGTTGTCTTAATCATAAATGGCATCCACATTATGGCCAGTTGTTGGTATGCTGCCTTATAACTCGTGGATTTTGTGTTTATATAATACACACAGAAGTGCCAAAATCAAAGTGCCAAAGTGGGTGTGAATTTAAATGTTTCTCTCTGTATCTATAGTATATATGTCTCAAAGGAGAGTCCGCCGATGGATAAAGTTTACAGCTTGCGGATACATTTCGTCAGCAGCTACATCAAGCATTTTAAAATCAAGTGAAAGATACAAGTAAAAGCACGACCTGAAAGCAGATGAACAAACCTGAGCTCAGAGAGGACAGTTTGTGTGCAGAGGTTTGTTTTTTGCACGTGCACAAAACACACATTATTGTCAAGTCCAGACATTTTCCAGGCTGGTCTGAGGCATGCGGTAACTTTACACTTGACACTAATCAAAAACATCACAAAATTAACCCCACTGACAGCTCTGAGAGCGGCACGACAGAAAGTGCAGGCCTAGAAGTTTCCAACTAGCTATCTCTCATCACTCGCAGATGGTTGTGAGCGTGCGTGTGTGTTTAGTATTTGGACATGTGTATTGCACGTGAGTGTATCGTGTTACTTTACTCTCATTATGTTCATTCGCTGCCATGTTCAGTCAGTTGCCTGCTTCCCTCATGTATCACAAATTAAGTCATTTTTATCTAGTGCTGATTTAGAAAAGGTGTTACTGAGCGCAGTGTGACTACTACTGCAACTCTCTCTATACCTGCCTCAGTCAAAAATCAATCTCACGCCTCCAACTTGTTCAGAAAGCTGCAGCTCGAATTTTAACTGGCACTAAACGTAAAGACCATTTCACCTCAATCTTAGCACATCTGCACTGGATACCAGTAAAATGTATAAATGATTGTAAGATCCTACTGATTACCTTTAGACACAGAAACATTTAGCCCATTTCTTTTAAATCTCTTCTAAAAACAAACCTGTATGAGCTGGCTTTTATTTAAACTTGTATGTATAATTTTGGATTCGTTCTTAATAGCATATCTATTTGTTGGTGTATTTTTAGATCTGCTTTACCTCATATCACCTTTGTTTTCTCTATTGCTGCTGTTTGAGGTTTTACTGTATGTAAAGCAATTTGTAAACTCTGTTTTCAGAAAAGTGCCATACAAATAGTTATTATTATAATTATTATTATTATCCATTTTGTTTACTTTGAGGGTTTTTAATTGAAAAAAAGATTTATATGATAAGATAAAATAACTTTGAGACCAGAGAGGTAGGTAGGAAGAGATAAGTGGCAAAAATGTGTACAAATAACAAAAATAAATCAAGGTTAGAAAGCTATACATTATATATAATCTACGTATCTACTATAATTCATGGATTTAGTGTGTATTCCGTAAATTATTTATGGCCATCCAAAATGGATCCAGAGAGGAATAATAATATAGTTGAGATAGAAAGTTCATTGTTTATCTCCGTAACAGGAGTTGACAAAACAATCTCCGTTCAAGATCTGATCAGTAGCTGTTCTGGAGCTTTTGTTCATATTGAATAAAATTCCTCAGTATGAAAACAGCTAAGCATCTGCTGAGGAAGATTGTGTGATTCAAATGAAAGATCTATAACGGCTACAAAATGGACCCTGTGGTGAGATTTTGTCTTTTTATTATGTCTCTGTTATTAGACTTTGTTTCCTATTTTATCTGGAAAATTACAGCAGCTGTTTAAGTTTCTTCTGAACTGCCTACTAAAAGTGGTTTCTGAATAAACCGGAAATGAGAATCGGGCCACGCAGCTGAGTTACACCATCATCTAAACCAGTGGTTTCCTACCTGGGGTTGGGAGATAGAGATAAATCAGAGGGGCTGCGAGATGATTAACAGAAGAGAAACAAACTTTCCTCTCATCTTTGCTATTCTTTAGTCAATTTCAAGATGATTTTACTGCTCCAGTGACGATCACAAGTAGACATTGCTTTGTTTTAATGGCTCACAAGCCAAAAAGGTTGGGAGCCATTGTTCTAACTACTACTCATTTTTCAGTAAGGATTTGCTCTTACTCGTTCAACTGTCAAGGCCTAAGTCCTGCAGCGAAAACTGTACCAAGCTTGTAATCTGCTTTTGTGCGTCAAATCGTCAACATTATTAGAAAGACAATGAGGTTTATTTTCATATGCAACACGTGCCACACCTTGCTCTTTTACTGAACTAAGACACTCCCATGCCGTACTGCAGTAAATTACATAATTTCGGGGGTAAAGGGCTAAAAAAAAAAAAACCTCCGTCGTCCTCACAGTAATGACCATTTTCCATGAGTCTCTTGAGTACGCCAGAACACCTGTCTCTGTCCTGTCCACACTCTGTCATTAATCCATAGCCACCAGGGTGCTGTTTTATCAGTCCCTTTACGACCTGTCCGCTTGGCTTGTTCAATACGCTACGTGTCGGAGCAGCTGTAAATGGCCTTTTTGGGACACTTCTCTCAGCACTGGAGCGCTTTTACGGATCACAATGGCCAGTGTCGATTTGGTATGTGTCGGTGCACGTGAGTACGGGCTTTCAGAGAGAGAATGCGATGGTCTGAATGGTGTCCTCGAGGCTTTTGACCTCAATGAAAGTGGTGTGTGAATGTGTTTGTTTATGTGCCTTGTACTGCAAAAGTTGGCCTGTACTGTTTTGGGGTAATTTGGGGGTTTTATTTTTAAAGCATGTGGAGTAATGGCCACCAAGAAAAGGAAAAAGTCCCGTTGTCTGTTGATTTAAGTCCTGAGAGTTGTGCGCTAGCTATAGTTACCATACCTGTCGAGCTTGAAAAGCAGACAATGAACAGTGACAGACTGACCATCCAAAAGTGTTGGGAATTTTTGGAAAAAATGGGTCCCCAACTTCTGACAGAGGTAGACTTCTAATTTCTAAGTGGCAAAATCAACAAAATTTTGCCAACCGAAATGACCACTTCCAATGACTGATTTCTTCAGTTAGCTCCATGACTTGGTTGCAAACGCTGTCAAACAGTATATTTTTGCTTTTAATGTTGCTTTTAACTCGGACTATATAACTAGCAGATGGGTTCGGTTTTCTCCGTTAATGTCGGCTTCGGTTGCTGTACTGTAAACCTTTGCAATTTCACTAAAGGCCAGGGAAGTACGGAGCCCCCTAAAGGTAACGGCGAGAATTTTTTGAATATTACTTTTGCATTCTCTCGCAATATTTTGCATTCCCTCACAATACTTCTGCCATCCTTCAGAGCCATATGTCTATTTCTGCAAGTTGGAAAGCTTTCTCGTTGCGTACCTTTAACGATGATACAGGTTTAGGTAGAAGGCCTGTTGCTCTAAGTGTGGAGCAATAATTGATGTTCCTTATACATAAAGATCCTACCCAGCAGTTTGATAATGTTCAGTTTCTATCTGATCACTTCTTTGCAATGGACATCATATAAGGTGAGGCGTGAGAATCTCCACACTACCTTCCATTACAAATAAACATACGGCTCAGAAGGAACGGAAGAAAAAAAGTATTACACAGTACATTACAAACTAATGTATTTAGCTCATGATGGGCTCCTTGGCCTTGGAAGTAACACTAAGTCACTGTAGTATGCTAATTAGCTGGACATGCTAACTATTGCAGGTTACATTAGGGCAGACACACGGTTCAATCCTTTCCTCTCACTTTTGCTCTTGAGTTTTTAGTTTTTGGAAAAAGACGCAACCCCCTCGAATTAAGCCCCATTTTAACATAAGGGGAATGTAAAGCCTGACGGGCCTCCTGTGCCTAAGCTATCAACTGTATTGAATTCTGGGGGGAAATGGTGGTTTTTGTAGCGTAATGTAGTCTTTATTATATAAAATGTAGACGTGTGGCCACAAGGTTAAGAAAATGAGTGAGTGATTTTAAGATAAACACACATTTGACTTAATCTACAAGGACACTGCTGCTAAAACAAGTTCTCAGTAACGGTAAACAGTGCACCGCCTGCCTAACATTTCCTCCTGGTGAAAAAACACATACATGATAGAAAGAGATACTTACACCAGAGAGGAATTGTCGGTATGAAGAAGATGAGAAAAGTCATTTTGAATTTGATTTTTATTGAGGAATGATTTGTTAGCTGCAATGTAAAACCATGCAAATGTTTTCCACTTGGCTATGCCAAGTCAGTCTCATAAAGCACCAGTCTATCTCACACACACAGATACACACCCTCTATGACCTCTTCCTCCTTCCTCTCTCCGTTGGCATTACGGGAGCGGGCAGTTTAAAAACAGAGGGATTTACGACTCAGCTCACTCGGCTATTTGTATCAGGGTCCATCTGTGTGTCGGTACACCTGCCTGTCTATCTGTCTGTCTGTTTGTCCGTCTTGTGCAGTTAAAGCAGGGCTTTTCACAAGAGAGAAAACACAACAACTTCTTATCTAGAATGGGATGGTGATTACACTACTGTTACGAGTGTATCGGTGCACTATATCTGACAGTGTTAATATGATTACTTCTGTATTTGGATCCTTTAACAAAGTTAAAGTAACAGTTACCAAAAAAAAGGTGAATATCCTCAATTACAATTAAAAGTCCTGAATCCATAATTATCATCAAAATGTATATTCTGCTGTGTAGTTTAAAAAAGTTACTAATAGATTTATGAGAGTAAAAGGCAAATGTGCCGATTAATTTGTAAGTATAGCGGTCAAAACTGTCAATACAATAGTAGTGAAGAATAGTATAAAAGTATAATATTTGCCTCTAAAATGTAGTAAGGTAGAAGTATGAAATAACACAAAAAGGAAGTTCTCAAGTACGGTAAAGTACAAGTTCCTTGAAATTGTACACTACTTGATGCTGTAATCAAATCACAGTTTGGTCATATTTATATATTATTTTTCAATTTGGCTATAACAGTAGCAGTCTAGTAGTAGTAGTAATAGAAGTAGCGATGCAGTATTATACCTATAAAAAAATGGTAATTTTTCTCTTTCGGCTCCTTTGTTGGTCTTTTACCTGTGCTTCAAAACTAAAAGTCTGTCGCCATCTGTTGGTCAAAAGGGGTAATCAGCCCACTTTGAGCCACAGGTGAAAACAATGCAGTGATGATTAACACACAGCAACTCTGCCTGTCCGGAGCGTGGAGGGAAGAAACTCTACGGAGCTGGACTGACAGGATTTGTTTGCAGGACCTGCAGCGTTTTGCTTGTTTCTTTTTTTAAATGGGCAAAGGCAAGTAGACGTGATGGACAGATATTTAAAACTTTTTGAGAGACAACGGTCTTACAGGGAATTACATCCCAACAGGTCAACAGCTCCCCAGAACTCCTCCTTTGACAGATGTAAAGAGACACCTGGATTTTGGTAATGGCGATCCAAATGAGGATTTGGAGGTACATGCAGAGATTATGCATTATTTCACTGTATCTTATTGCAATCAAATCAGTTATCCTCTTACTTGATCAACAGGCGGGTGCTAGAGGACAAGATGACAACCAAAACGGGACATTTGTTTTCAAGACCCGTGAGAGAGAAACAGGTACCCAGTGTTCCATGCGGTACGGTCTGTTTGTTTTATTTGACTGACTATGATTCTGTATGCTACTTTTAAAGCTCCCTTGCAAATCACACGGGGAATAAAAGCTCTATTAGAGCGTTAAAATGATATTGAACAGAACTTGGTTACTCGTTGTGCCGTATTCAACAGGAAAATTATATTTTTGGTTCAATGATGGCTAGAGTCACATGTGAAAGCTTGAAAAGTGACAGTTTTAATTGCTGAGGTTTTGTTTTTATCTCTATGCTGTATGTCTTACTTGGTTGCTGTACTGGCTTTTTCCCTGCACTAAATGTTTTCCGTTGTCTGCTCAGAACACATACCGGATGACCCTAAGTCCGTGCTGAAAGGGACGAAGGGGTATCAACTGACACCAAGTGACTTGGAGTTTATTAAAAAGATGAAAGAAGAGAAACTTTTAAAAGAACTGCAAGTAATTCTGGCTTTCTCACTCACTGATGCTGTTTGATTACTATCATGGTCTTTATTTGCACCTTTTTATTGCAATAATTGTTGTATAGTTTTTTATTTTATTTTACTGCTATGATGACAGTGTGCCGATGCAATGGCATATTCTGACTGTCCTCAGAGAGACCTGGAAGAGGTGCAGAGGTTGTTGAAGAAGGAAGTGACGGCCGCAGAGCTGGTGTGTGCTTCCAGAGATAAAGCAATGGCTGAACTCAAAAAGGTGCGTCTCTTTTTGAATTACAATGAACAAGGAAGGTGACAAGAAGATGCCAAAACTCATTCAAGACACTTTTTTTTTTTTTTCTTTTTCTTTTTCGTGCACGCGATTGAAAACCGAATCTCCAAAATGTCAACTTAAACTTAATGACTTAAATCTATCTAAAAAATAATAATTTTCCTCCAACCTCAACCACTTCATGATTCCTTGTAGTTCTGTAGGTGATACAAGGGCACTTCTGACCTTTTTTACCATCATAATAACTCTGTCTGAATGTTCAAGCCTGTGTCTGGTAAAGACATTTTTATGAGGATTTTATATTGCTCCTGAAATGGCATTGTTTTCCAAAAAATGTCTTCCCTTCAAGGTCAACGACGGTATAAATGTGAGGTTAAAGATGATGCATCCTTTGAGATCATTCCTCTGGCATTTGCAATCTGTTAGATAACAGTGGAAATTCACAAAAGACATCGGAGCCGACGACATCCGACAAAGTTTAAGAGGGAGACTGGATCCACAACTTCAAACAAAAGCCCAGACGGCAGAATTTGCTTTTATAAAGCACATACCAATATATTCACTAAATAACCTTGTGTAAAGGAAGCATGCAGGTTTCTTGCACTTGAAATGTAGTCGGAAAGAAGATCAAAACCAAATCCTGACAAATCAGTTTTTCCTGTCAGTTCCCATCCTGTGAGGAGCTCATTGAGTGGGTAAAGGTGGTACTCAAAAGGACATTGCCATTGACCAAGTTAACAGGCCTAGACGCCAAGTCTCTCCTGGCCATGGTGACGGAAGAAAATCTCCAAAGAGCCATGGATGAGAAAAGGATTGAGCTCGCTCGAATGAAGAAGACCGTGGCAAACAAGTAAGCTATGTGCCCACATCTGCTAGCCTGGCTCTGTCCAAAAGGTAACAAAATTCACCTAAAAGCTCACTAATTCGCAAGCTATATCTTGTTTGTTACGTGCAAAAGCCAAAGAGTAAAAAAGGACATTTGGGGGTGTGCCTGTTTTCTAGTCTTTATGCTAATCTAACTGGCTGCTAGGGGAAGCTAAATAATTTAATAACGTAAACCAAGAGTGGAATCAATATTTTCTAACTCGAGATACTCCTGTGAAGCTCAGTTTACATTTTCAAGTTAACTGAAGGTACAGCAATGCCTTGAACAGAAAGATAGGTGTGTGTCGTTTTGCATTGCGGCGCATTCATTCGCTTGCGGGATGCTCAAACACACGAAACTTGACAGCTAACGGCAACTTTTTGTTTTTCACTTATTGATTGTTTCCTGGGTTCAATTTGTCCATCCATGTAGCTCGTGAATGCTGAGAAAATATTGTCCATGTTGTAACATTTAATCTCCAAGCTAAATATAGGGTAAAATACTAACATGGATTCCTCAAACATAGGAGGAAGAAAGGGGCTGAAGAGAGAGGGCAGCTTGACAAACAAATGGCGAGTGAACAGGTAAGAGGCTCCAAATTGTTTAACATTTAACTGTTGATTAGTAAAAGTTTACTATTTTGATTTGCCTTCAGTTGAATATACAGGGGCTGATGAGGCAAATATCTGACCTGAAATGTGAACTTGCACAACAGGAGGTGAGAATCTGATTTACGTTACATCCGTACATTTTTGGTCTTCACATTTAACTGAGTGGGCAAACGCACCGTTGCATCCAGTAACGGATTTAACTCTAAAGAAAAAATATGGTTTCACAGGAAGCCTATAAAGCTCTTGAGATGCAGATCAACTCCCAAGAAGCACCGGACGTGAAAGTAGAAGAATCAGGTACCTCAGAGGAACTACAAGCCTCTAAAAGCCAAGTGAAACGTCGAGGCAAGGCCAGGAAAAAGGCTGTTACGTTTGCTGAGAAGTTGCTAGACACAACAAACCAAAGTGAATCAACAAGGAGTAAACACACAGACAGTCAGACCACTGCGAAAGACGATCGTGCAAATAAGAACACAAGTGAAACTTTAAAGACAAAACAGGAGTCTGGAGCTGCGGCAGAGAGGCCGACAAAGTCAATAAAAGCAGCCAAAGGGCCACAGAGGAAAGTCGAGGAGCAACATCCAAATCCAGAAGAGTCTGTGCGCGCCGTGAGAGGGAGAAGAAAGCCTCCTGGGACCACACAGACTGTAGCTTCACACCCGAAAAATCAAAGTAAAGTGAAAACCGGGGAAGCTCAGTCCACATCGCAGCAGAAAGCGGCTGTAGCGGCTGGTCTGAGAAGATCCAAGAGGATAGCCAGCAGGAGGTGAAGGCGTTTCACGGTCGAGCAGCTACGCTGGCATCGGTTTGCTGGAGCACTTTAGTGGTTGTTGATGCAGATTGCTGACACCACGCCTTTTTATTTAAAACGTTTTATTTTTGTAGGTATTACTAAATTACAGTAGGCACGGCTCTAGGGATGGCAATGGTCGGCACACCACTCTGGTCCACACTGACCCATCTCAGCAACTACTGAGATGTATTGTATTCCAAAGGATGAGTCCTTACAACTGACCTCCAGCGCCACCTTGAGGTTGACACTAGGGATTTTGAATGAAATGTGTCAACAACTGGCAATCATGTCCTCAAGATGAATTCTAATAACTTTACTGATCCCTTTTTTTTTTACTTATTTAGTGGTATCATCAGGTCATAATTTTATTTTGTTTGGTTTATGACAACCTCTGCAAAACTACCTGACATTACCATCAATCTCCACTGCACTCTGTTTAGTGCCAATCAGCAAATGTTAGCATGCTAACATGCTAAATTAGGATGGTGAACATTATACCTACTAAACGTTAGCATTTGGCTTAAAGCACTGCACTCTTTAAGTACAGCCTCAAGCAGCTTCTAGCATGGCTGTATACTGGTTGCTTTGTTAATTTTAACAATGTGATTTATTTTTTTTAAAAATGTTTTTATATGTATGTTATATAGAACTGTAATCGATGTTGGCTGTTTATTATTAAAAAAATGAAACGAAACTTTGACTTTCATGTTGATTGGTGCATGATACTTGAAGCTGATGTTTAGCTGTTTCCACTCATGTATACAATCATACAGAATTGGTGCTTTTATACACAGTGAATAATTTTATGCTATTCAACTGCAATAGTTGGGATATGTTGAGCATGTTGTTTTGGTATTTCTCTTCCCCTTTAAATGAATGCAAAACAGTCATTTAAAAACCTATTTGCAAAACGAATCTCATGGGCGGTCATGTCCCCAGACCCCGCTACATGGGTGGAGATCTCAACCCACCCTAATGTTCAACCCGAAAGTTACGCTCTTGTGTACAATAAAGTAAAAATGTGACCATTTCAAATGAAAATAATTGCTGTGGTGAGAATGTTGTTTTTCCTTCAAAGAATTAAGCTTGATAATGTAAAATAACATAAGACTTGTCCCAGTCTGTCAAGGGGGGTCAAAGGTCATGGTCAGCCAACCAGCAGCAGGAGATTAGAGCTGACTCGGGGCTTAAAGTTTACTCAAGGACACCTTATAAGAGTGAACGCTTGTCAGCACAGGGTCCTGAAGCCCAAAATTCACAAATGGCTCTGTAACTCTTAGACATGTTTTTTCAGGTTTTTCTGTGGATTAGTATTTAAAATGTATTCATAGATTGGTACTTGTTAATGTTGCGACTACTTTGATTTCTGAGAGATTGTAATTTCCCGAAGCTAAACCAGCTTCCCGTAAGAGCCGGCGGACATTTTAATACACCTCATCTCTCAGTTTCACTGTCACAGTTGGAAATGAGTCACGAGCGCCGCTGAATCGCTGCAATTTCCATTTAGTAATTCTTGGACGGCCGAGCGGCAATGTGGGTGAAACATTGTTCATCTTACGTTAAATCCCAATCACTAGGCCTGAGAGGGGGAAGAATAAAAACACCCCACCTTCGCGGTCCGTGAGTTTGGAGTGGTAAGCAATAGTGCTGACAGTTGGGATGTTTCGAGGCACCTTCTTAAATTACAAATGAAGTTTGAACTGGCGGTCAGATTTGTTGGTCATTTGCCAGGATTTGATTCTCAAACGGCCGCAGTCTTGACAACCGGTGTAACATCTAAACGGCTGACGTTCTGTTTTGTTTTTCCACCTTGGGTCTTGATCCTTGACTTTTTCTGCAATCTGGGAGGCTCATTTTTAGTCTGACTGTAATCCCCAGAACCTGAATAGGGATTTCCCTTTTTTTCCCCCCCTCACAGCTATGCACACACACACACACACACACTCTCTCACTCTCTACATTTTACATCCCTGATTGGTGAGATATTGTCTGACGGTCAAGCACAACGACCCGGCCAAGACCAAAGTAATACAAGCGCAGGGCGGGAATCGTGGATCCATATCCTGCCATTAAGTTTATTAGTCTAATATCAATAAAGTCAACTTACTCTTCTGCAAACGTACTGTGAGCAATGGGTTTAGTTTTGGCTACGGAGTTCATCACCTTTTTTTCCCCCCTTGTTATTCCTGCATTATTTCTGTTTTCTTCTCTGTGGCTCAGCGTTCCTCCGAGTTTCTCTGCTTGTGTTTGCCAAACTCGGAGCCCTGAACTGATTTTCAGAACCGAGGCATGGGAACGTTACCTCAAATGCGTCAATTTCAGAAATTAGATCTTGTTTACGCAAGGAGTCCAAGCAGACAGCCGGGATCCTGCCCCGAGGAATTGTGGGTCATGGATTATATACAAATTGCTCGTGTCTTTTGCCTTGCGGCTGGATAAACTTCCCTCTATATTTAGGCACTTATGAATTGACCTCTCAACATTTTTCCTATTTACAAAATAGGCATACACAGTTTTAACGCTCCTCATTATGTTGTTGTGCAGTTTAGCATAGGCTTATTATTAATTGCTTATAGTAGTCTCGAAACTATATACTAGTACTATAATGTGCAAAAACTGCCAATAATTGATGGTACCTTTTCAGCATGCTACATTATGAATTGTACCAGTAATTATTTTTTGCTTGGGTCCATTTAGCGTAGGCCACCACTAGGGCGCAGTGCTATGGACCTTAAGCCTCTGCTGCTGCACATTGCTCTGAGGCAACAAAGTCTTTTTGATCCTCTTACTCTCCCATTTATAAATATTTAAAGGTTTACTTGATGTACTCGAGTATTTTCTTTCCAAGTAACTTTATACTTTAACTCATTTCAGTGCGTAATATTGTACTTTTTACTCCTCAACTATTAATTTACGTCTTTATTTACTATTTACTTCTTTTCCTTCATTTATTATTAATAATAGTTTCAGGTTTTGTAGTATTGGTTGGACAAAACAAGCATTGTCACTTTGGGCTCCGGGCAATCGTGATGGCATTTCTCACTACTTCTCACATTGAGTACATTGAATACTTTTAATACTTAAAGTAACCTTTCCTTATTATACTTAGACACCTTTACGTAACACTTTTAAATAATATTTTCAATGCTTGTAATGGAGTATTTCACAGTGTGGTATTAGTACTTTTACTTAAGTAAATAAAGTACCTTTATTTTTGATCATAGAGGTGTGTTTTGATGAGGACTCAGGTTGGCAATAATGGACACAGGTTTATTTCATGGCCTGAAGGGGCAAAAGGAACCTGATTGAGTGGTCTCTTCCCGCTGACGGTGAGGACAGTGAGCTCGAGGGCAGTGACAGCGAGGGAGAGTGGATCCCACAAACAGCTTTGAGAGGCAGCTACGTAGGTTTCACCACCCTACGGCCAGCACACGGAAAACCACATATGCTTCGTCTCCATAGAATTAGATATTCCTAAAACCAAGAATGATACGTATTTGCCGTTTACAATGGTACAAACAGAATTTGTAAGTGTGCTGGCGTAGGGTGGAAATAAGAACCAGGAGAGAAGATGATGTAGCCATACACATATATTGTACTTGCTTTATATTTCAAATGTTCAGAAAATATATTTGAAAAAGAAAATGGTTACATGACGAAATGAGGGACTATATGCACTATACGTTCAAATATAACTTTTCAAATGTTGCTTGTTTTCACTTAATATTTGCTCTACATAAGTCATATTTTTCCTGGTTCTTGTCCTGAAGCAAAACACACACACACACACACACACACACACATCAGAAGACACAAATCTTGCAGCAACAAAAATATAGGGTGAATTATAATTCATGCAGTAGAGGGCTAACGTGTTAAAACACAAGTGTCAAGGTTAGAGAGCGCCGTCCAGCAGCAGAATGTATTTGGTGTGACAACATTATTTCGTTTCAGACTCTTTCCTGAACCATCTGTCCTCCCCTGTAACGCTTCTCTGTTTAGCTTGGACACAGAGGCAAGACGGTCCCCAGTCCGCTGCCAAGGAAAACCCAGTCAAAGTATATTGGTGAGAGCGAGGGCTCAGAACAGCGGCGGTGAGGCTTGTGACACACACATGAGCGGTCGGGCCAAGTCTAGCAAGACGGGAACACGTTTGCACTCAGTGAATGCATCCAAATCTCCGTGCGGAGGCAAAGTGTGAATCCTGCTGCTCGGTTTTTGGGCCAGTTGCACTAAAATCCTAAACCGAGAGAGAGCACTTCACAAGAGGACGTGTCTCTTTAATGGGGTTTTGAAAAAGCAAAGATGACCGCAGACACGAAACAGCTTTTGGTTTAATCATTAGCGCGAAGGGTCTGAACCACGCGGCCTCTGAATCGTGTGATTGCCATGGAAGAACATAGGTAGAGCTTTCTCCTCTTACCAAAGTTTAAATGCTTGATTACTTTGGTGTTGCAAAAAGATCCACAACTTCAACACTCACAGCAGAGTCAGCAAAAGCAAAGAGCAAAGCACTTGTTGCTGAAGTCATTTGTTTTGCTCCATTGCATGGAATCCACCAGGAAAGGAGATGACAGGAAGGAAGGGTGTCTTGTACGTGTTCGGAAAGCAGAATGAAAAGTAAAATGCGATAGACTAAACATTTGGGCAATGTCTGCTATTGCACGGTGCAAATTGTCGACAGCGAACATGTGAGGTGAAAATATTCTATTTGTTCAAGCCACCCTTTTTGTCAAACAAGCATCCGCTTCTCTCGACAAGGGTGAAAAGGCAAGTTCTCCATGGGGAGCGACTCACTGCATTATCATCACAATAAAGGAATCATTCACCACATGATATACCATCGATTTGTAGGATCTATATTAGGAAGCAGAGCGTCGGCGTGAGCAGGAATGACTAAAGGAGCAGTTCGACATACTGGAAAATGCGCTTGTTTCAAAACATGTTTCATCTGTTAAAAATGCAAGTTCGAAATTCAAAAATGTGTGGTTTTACGGGAGGTTACGTGTCGGACTATTTCTTGGCTAGGCACAGTCACTTCCTGGAATCTCAGCTCGGTTGCCTGGCGACCTTAGAGTGACAGCAAGACTTTTTTGTATGGATTAAACAAACAAGATAACGTGTTAGTGAGTTTTAGAGGCGCTGGTAGGCTCCTTTGGACAGAGCCAGGCTAGCTGTTTCGCCCCGTTTCCAGTCTTTGTGCTAAGCCAAGGTAACCGGCTGTCGCTGGTAAAGATCTTCTCATCTATCTGTATTTCAGAAAATGTCGGAACGGTTATTTTAAGAGTGAACGTATCCCTCGAAAGGCAAGGACGTCTGCGCTTAAATGCCAACGTCTTTGGTGGGCTGAGTGAAGCACGCGCTGAACCGTACCCCGACCGACATTAAGATAGGCCACAACAGGCCAGCATTTTTTTGGAACCGCTCATGTGAAAAATACTATAAATACCAGTAGCCCTAAAAAGGAGGCAAACTGCCTCCACACACACCTGTAGTCAATTAGTCCCCCTGCCTTCTGTATTTCATGAAACAGGCTCAAGTTCACTTCAATCAGCTGAGCTTGAACTCTCACTCGCAGGATTACTTGGATCAACCCATGCCAGACGTGTTAGATTACGTCCTATCGTAGAAGCCGTGAAATGTCTAGATGGTCCAGGCTAGAGACAAGTCTTTGTACTCGTCGGAGTGATGTCATTTTTACGAATGGAAAGAGCCATTTAAAATTTCAGATTATATGTTTGCAATGTCCTTGGTTTGATTCTGGCCATACAAGAAAAGCTTCGTGAAACTACGGTATTCAAAATAATAATTGGTATCAAATGTCATTTATCAACAAAATGACAATTGGTGCCCAGCAAGAATTTCATGAGAAGAATTAAATATCCCAAAACAGCTGGTAAAAGTACTTCACGCACCTCCCAAACAAGCTCAAAGCTTTTCGAGATTATTTTGATATTCTGTGAGCTTTGGAATCAGTTTTAACCTGATATGTGAAAGATTTTGACTTACAAAGCACATTAGATAGCAGCTGTTAACAAATATGTTCTTTTTTTAATCCTTTTTTTTAAGTAGAAGCGTTGTCTTGTACGATGGTTATGGACTATCAAACACAATTTCAGTGCTGTTCGTTAACCAAAATCAAACAGGAATTCCATATTTTGTGTACGTGTGTGACTGAGTTTGAAAGAGACTGGATCGAGCCAACAAAAACCTGTTCTCCTGGCAAATGAAGAGAGAGTCAGGCGAAGCTGGACAAACAGGGTCCAGAGCAGAGCTGCTGAGGAGGCACAGACCCACTGCGAAGACCAACAGAAGTCGTCTGTCTTTGCTTTTCTGTTCTGGCTACGTTCTTATTATTATTCTGTCTCTGTTTTGACTCGGTCTTTCTCTCACACTCTTTCTCCAGTCTCATCTTTATTCCCGGTCCTTGAAATGACACTGAAACGACGCTGCCAGAATCCTCTCGTCATTAATATGATGTGAGGCAGGTTGAGATTAATCGCTGTAGCACTGAGTTGTGAGAACTGATGGAGTTGATAAAGTCTCCCAGGGATGGCTGACTTAAGCGTAACCTTTAGATACATACGTTCCTTTGTATTTAAGGGACATTAGGTGTCCAGTGGGAATTTAATGCCCCTTAAATATCTTTCTTGTAACCATGACCACAAGGTCCCCTAGGACCCTAGGTTCCCTAGGCTTTGAACTGATTTTACCCCAAACCATGCTCTTTCGGTTTTTTGCGCACAAACCTAAGCAAACCTTCAGAAAACAGTTTTATTTTTGTAACACTGACCTCTATCAAATGATGTGTTCCTGCTGATGAAGGGGTGTAAGATCAGAAGGAGCTTCTATGTGACGTTCTGGAGGGCAGATTCAAAGAATGTATGCGCTTACTTATTTCATGGGATAAAATCAGGGCAAAAAAACTATTTTAAAGCCCACATGAGGAATGTAGTTTCAACAGTAGCACTAGAACTTAACGTTGTGAAGCATTCGAGGAAAGTTAAATTACACGGTATATAACGAGTAGAACAACGTGAAGATTTAGCAGGAGCACTGCTGACATTTCAACGCGCCTTTTATTTTAGAGCTTAAAAGAGCCTCCGGGGCCTGCTGATGTGCAAAATTATCCAAAGAAAATAAAGCGATAAATGTATTTATACAAAATATTCATTGAGCCCCAAACTTCACTGTGTTCAACCCTGTCGATACGGTCTGGGGTCATTTTCCCCTACTTCTACAAGTAGGCTCACAGGAAAGATTACATCATGTTATGGGCAAAAAAACCCAACTCAAATTTAAAGCAAAACTGAAAAATAAAACTGACCGAAACTAATTTAGACCCATCTCCACGCTTGTTACTAATAGGCCATTACAACACTTGTCCACTCTCTGGCATCAGCGTCTCAGCCTGTGTGGCAGAAGAAGGCCACGGTCGGTTTACTCTGCTCTTCTGAGGAATGCTGGGAATTGTTTGCACTGTCAGCTTCAACTTTGGCTGCTTCTGGCCAGCTCGGTTTCGCCGTTTCTGGATGTGCGCACACAAACACGCATGCACAAACTGCTTTTTTTGCCCAAGAATTGATGTTTCTGTGTTTTATGTTGCACCCTGTAAAGAGCACAGTGGCTTGGTGTTATGGCTGCAGCCAGCTTGTCTTAGTGGTGTCTGAGAGGCTGTAGAATTGGTGTTTGTGTGTGCGTGCGTGCGTGCGTGCGCGCGCTTTTGATCCCGTAACAGACAGAATCTGGGAATCAGCGTCCCGGTCTGGTTGGCGAGGCGTATAAGTGAGCCTGTTTTGAAGATATTAATGCAAATATTTTGCCAAGTGCAGAAATAAAACAGGGCTTTGTGGCTTCATCTGACACACAAGCAGCAAGGAATTCAGCTTTTGTTTTTGTCTGCCTCAGTCACATGCACAAGAAAGTATTTCTGTTCAACATCATGCTACCGCACTTGACAAATGTTCCCGAAAACGCTTGACAAGACTCTCCGATGATATTTTCAACTGTTTCGCAACATGGGGCCGAAATACCTGCGGTTCGGTGCTCTTCGAACTTCAAACCAAAGGCTGTAATGTGCGCTGCAAATTACCCATGGAGGAGGTGGCTGTAAATTCTCACCCATGGCCTACAGAATAGGTGGGAGAAAAGGAATCCATCATTCACGTGAAAATGATCCCCTAATTATTCTGGACAGCTCTGACAGTCATGTTTCACGGGAAAGAGACAACATTTTGGCTCATTCACTAGTTTTTCAGGCTATAATATTTCATATCTTTGCCTCCGGCTAAGCGAATGTCCGACAGCCGCCATTCCTGACTCCTGGGAAATAATACGAGCTCGTTCACATTAGAAAATAAAAAGAAGTGCGCGCACACCCGAAAATTACTTTACTGGAACAATAAGGCTAATGAGTTAGGCTAAAGAATTAACCTCACTGTGCCCCTTTTAGGTGTGCCCGGTCACACCCAAAATGTATTTCCGCAACCTCCACTTGACAGCTGGTACTGGAAGTTTGGTGATGTGTTAAGTACTTGCGGGTCGTGCAGTGGCTAGTTTGGGTTGAGGCAAAAGGGATACTAAGAGGAAAGCTGCGTTGGTGTTGCTTCATATTCAGAAGAGCAGAATTATATAAAATTGGCTTCTTTCGTTTTAGACTCACCGGTTCGCTTCGGTCCCACGAAGGTCACCTCTGTCGCGTTGGCTTTGAATCTTAACATAAAATCTGCGTGTCAAAATGAACCGAATCCACTGAGTGCAGTGACGTCATTGAAACGACTTTATTTCGGTCCTTTTGCCGTTAGTGCGACTAAGCGGTGACACGAGCGGTTTTGCGGCTTGATCGGGGAAGAGAAGGTCCAACCACATTGATCAGCAACACTAGCATGTCAGTAGCAGAGACATGCCTCAATATTTCATCAAATTTATCCATGTCATTTTAAATTGCATGCATCTCACATACCTGTTGCCAGATAGGCTCTTTATTGGCTTATCGCCAAAAGATCTGTACCAGCATATTTGTCCGCCACTTCACAGTGCATTTTCATTTATTTTTTTACCTGTAACATGTCTCGCTGAGTACATATCTTGGCCGGAATTGTCGCCAAGCGAAACAGGCCCAGCGTGGCACTGAAGCTGTTTGATTGCATTTTGGAAATATACACCTTTACCCAGAATGTTCAATGAGGCAAAGCCTCTATGAGACAAATATACATGTTTCTTATTTACAGCCACATTAAGTGTATTTGAGCGTGGGAAAGCAGAGTTTAACGCTTGTATGATGTTCAAAGCAAACATTTATTCGATCCCCTGGACATGACTTCTCGTTGCAGGCTAATTCCTGAATCCACACCGTACTGCGCCGCTACTGTCCCCAAAGGAATCGCCATTAAATTCGCGTTAGTACGTTTTTATAAGCGCATTGCGAAAGAAATACTCGTATGAGCGTGAAAGAATCACATCTTTCTGTTGAAACCTTTTTAATACTGGACACTTGCTGGTCTCTGGCATGCAAATTTATAAGATTAGCGTAGAGCACTGCCGAACCTTCAGTCTGCCGAGTGAGGTTGCAGCGCACCTCCGGCCTCCACCTCTGTACGCAAACACGACCCCAAACCGACTGAGTCCACGTAAGCGGTAGATATAGGACTTGCTGGATCGGCGATGGATTCACAAATGTGTGTCCAGCGTGACACTTGTGTTTTCACAGCGTAACCTCAAATCTAATCTACAGTAAGTGCCTTTGCAAAAACTGAGACAAAGAAATGAGCTATTTATCGGCATAGCAACTTTAATTTCCTATTTGTAAAAAAAACAAACATTCTACTAGTGAAGGACAGTAACATTACTGACTTAGACACTCCTAAAGCTGTGTTAAATTTACAAATCCACCAGAAATCCACTTTTACAATACCATGTGACAATTAAAAATAAACCATGTAAATGTGAGCGATGCACCTTGTAAAAGAAGAGGAGGGAAAGATGCTGCAAAAAGGGCCAACTCAAACTTTTGCCCCAAACCCAGCGGGCCCAGACTTTGGCCAGACTGTGGACCAGATGAACAGACAATGAGTCAGCTGCTTTTCAAGCTGTGAACGAGCTCTTTTTTTTTTCTTCTTTTTTTTTGTTCCACCTAAAAATTGATTCATTTACTTCCCACCATCAAACACCGGGGCTTTCCAGTCCACACATATCTGGCCACCGTTCCAAGGGCAGCAGAGGAATGAAATGCAAACCAAAGCATTTGGCTCAAACTTACAGCAAAATAAATAAAACATCTGAGAGGGAGTCTCTCCTAAAGCTGCGGTGTTCTCTCGTATACGTGCACTAATCTCGACGGACGGAGGTTACCGTCGCGTCCAAGGCCGACGAAGCGTGCTGAGAGTCAAATGACAACATAGTTGACGTGGTGTGGATGAAAGTGGGGAAAGTACTATAATTCTGTGCATATGCCGTGAAAAAGATACCAGTCACAGAGTTTCTTCTTAAGTATAGGTGTTATTAGAGACCACGTCGTTGTCCCGTTTTACTCCAAAAAGGGCAGGCTCTGACAAATTAGATATTTAGTGTTTGATGTGTTGTTAATTGCTGGCAAAAAATACACCGTTATGACTAAATGTCCTTATGTTATTTAGCTTCCAGATTATGTAAAATATGCAGTAATATGGATAATTAATTGCACTGCGATGTCGTCGTCTCCGATCAAAATAAATTAGTGACAAACGGGTGAAATTACGAGTGTAGTTTTAAAGACTGAGCGCTTTCTTTCCTTTTAAATATGTATAGGAGTAATACTGAAAGTGACACATTTTTCCGCTACTTTCAATCCAATTACCGTCTAGTCTAGTCAAATTTATTCACACAGGATTTTTGGCAGGCAGGTGAGTTCAGGCGTGTGTGCGTGAGCATCGGGCAGCAGCCAGGCAGCGGTTGGTGACTGACAGACTGCAGAGAAGTAGAAAAAGTAAACGTTTATGGATCTTATTCGCCGTTTTCATAACGTAATTACTCTAATTCTGTAACCCGTTACGCTCCTTCCCAGAAACAGACTGTACACAATAGCTCTATTGATGGAGACTTTTTGAGATACCCGAATGAACTGTGTGGGTGCTTTCTCATTATATAGACAGTCATTAAAGGAGAACTAGATCGATTACGTAAGTTAACATCGTTTTCCTCGCATGTGGAGTACTACTCGGGCTGTAAAAACTGAGAGGAGCTTTGTCATCTTTTGAGAAAATAACCCCGACGATGTCATCCGGGTTTTCTCGACTCGGGGTTTGGGGACTTGAGATTTTTAACAGAAAACCTGTGTGTTATGGGGGTGTTTGAAAGATGTAGACATTTAGCAGGGGATAAAGCTAATCCAGCCATTTACTTAATATTACTGATGGTAGAGTGGGGGGGGGATTTCCATATTTACGTCAGGGTTAAAAATAATGCACATTTATTACGTAGCGCTGGTCTAATTTGTGTTTCTGCACCTGTTTTGTTATTGTGTGCTTTTTATTTTTATTTCCGCTCTTACTTGGCCAAATATCACTTACCCGACACCAGAGCGAGATATTCTACGACATTCTGATTGTCGAAAAAAGTACATAAAAGCTTTTAACGGTTTCAAATAAACAAGTATGGAAAACATAAGATAAAATCAGCTACAACACAATGTTGTGTATTAAGTGAGGTCACCGGGGGCAAATTATATATAGTTAAAGAATGAGCTTCTCTGCATTTTTTGGGGTCAAAATAATAATAATGTCATTGTTAGACATTGTTAGTAATGTTGTGGAAAAGCGGGTGTGCCAATACAAGTTAAGGACACTGCTATTCTCCAAGAAACAAAGCTAATCCAACCATTTACTTAATATTATTATTAGTAGTAGTAGTAGTAGTAGTAGTATTCGTATTCCTGGTCTGTTGAACCTATGCAATTGCACAACGCTTAGGAAAACGTCCACAATGGGATCCGTACACAGGGACACGGACAAAGCAAGAAAGGGAGGTTATTCGTACAGCCCTGCTCCTTCTGTCTTCACTACAGACTCAATGACCGCAGAAAATGTTGGTAAAGGCGGTTAGCGGGTAATGATCATTTTCCTGCGATATCACGTGGAACTGGCGCGCTACGGTTTGCTCCGCAATCGGCGCCTGGCCTCACCGAAGCAAAATACCCGGCGACAAAATGAATAAACAGTATTCTGTTGCCTTTCCCAACCCTAAGTGGCACAACCACTCTTGTGTATTATTCTTTCACAAGCTGTCCCACATAGCACGCTACGGCGAATGGCTTACTCACTACGAGATGTGAATGATAATATTTGACCTTCTGGGTAATTAGCGTTTTTTCAGAGCCCAGGTTTTGTGTTTGCGTGTTTTCTCAAGAGGCTTACCATACACTACTGTAAACAGTTCAAGAAAGGCAGTTACAGCAAGGTAGTTTGGACTAGGAAACCTCAAATCTGCCTTTTTAGGTGTGTTGTTTTTTATCCAAACACTAAGTTGATGCAAAGAACCATTAAAGTGACAACAGTGCTGCAGAGTTCTTCTTTTAACTCGGCCCGTTTGGCTTCAAAAACGTCTTCAGCGTATTACCGTTTCACCGTAGACGTACATTTTAATATCACAAGCGCACGTGCAGCGTGGTTACTGTTCATCAAAAACAGATTTCTTGTGATTTAATTAAATGCATGTTCTGGGAAATATAATAAGACAGCTGGGACACTCGTGGTGGTGCTAGAGGAAATCAGCGTCAGCGGATCGCTAAAGTCATTAGGATTCATCCTCGGGGGACCATCGATCAGCCTCAGCTGTACTTAGTTTATTGCTAATTAGCAAATATTAGCATGCTAAAACACTTAACTAAGATGGTGAACGTGATAAACGTCGTCCCTGCTAAACATCAATCAGCATGTTAACATTAGCACCGTGAGCATGCTAGCGTGTTTACATTAGCATTAAGCTCAAAGCACTGCTCTGCCTCAAGTACAGCCTTGCAGAGCCACTGGCACGGCTGTAGGATTTTCAGTCAATTAAGATGATTTCACTCCTCTGCTATTTGTCTCTCAGTAGAGCCAGTTACAGTAAGACACAGTCAAGAGCTCAAAGGAAAAGTGAGAGGGCTAAATGATTTTGTTTGAAAAAGCGTGTGCCAGATCTTGCGCCGTTCACACAGCCTGCAGAACCTTTTGCATCCGGCCGCTCTGCGCTCGCTTTCCCTCCGCCAAACTCTCAAACCATACCCACCGGGCGACGGAGAGGAACATACGAGTCGCAGCCCCGACTCAAAGCGGGATCTGAGACGACCGGATTAACGGCCAGACAGAAAAATTCAGAGGTAGTCGTGAGAGAGCAAACAGCTCGTCACCGCATTAAGTAACCGGTTCCAGCAGGAATCGGCGGGTTTGCTCGTTTCACTGTGAGGAAGTACCGCAGACAGCGTTGACTGGTGCATAACCTTTACTTTGTTCACCCTACGTTGCGACTGGGCACGTATACGCAGTTCTGCCTCATCGCATTAGGACCGTTAGCCTTCTTGCCCCACAGCCGTAACTGGTATTTACTTTGCATCGTTTGACGTAATGACATCACGTAACTACAGTCGGGACTCGCATCTGTTGACGATCGTCTTTTGGATCCAAAATCTTGAAAGCGCACTCGACTAATGACAAAAAAACAGACCCAGAATGTAAAACAGAGCTCTGTTAGCCATTTACTATTTTTTAACCTTACCTAGGAAATGGATTTGCACTTTGGCGGGCTACCAAAACGAGGCGACAAAAGGAAATATGAGCTTCATGTATTAACATTTGAAAAATCTCGTGCTGGCGAGGCAGAAAAAACAGCGAGCGCTCACGAATCTCTCCACGAGGCTTTAAGGTCAATCGCAGTCGAGGGCCCGCGCGAACGACGAGGATTTGTTTTTGCTGTTGAGATTTCCTTTAGCATTTTAGGAAACGCTAAGGTGTGCAAATGGAATAATGCTTCATTGCGCAGTCTAACGGATACTTCTAACACGTAGTCTGCGCAATTAGTTTTCAGCTTTCACGTGTTCCCAAGATTTACCACTTAAAATTCTTAGTACTTTTTGAAACATTGGATCCTTGATTTCAGACGGAGGCGGACAAAAGCATAAGAATTTTTCCGGCAACGATCGAGTTTACCAGCCGAAATAACCAGCGTTGCTGGCAGATTTTGTAGCTGGCTACCTATTGCGCGCTGACGTTTGCGCAATAAGTTGGTCGAAAGCGCCGAGACCTGGCCGACTCATTCTCAAAACGGGAACCCTGTAAAAGGGATGCGAAGACACAGCTGCTCACGTTAGCTTAAACAGCGATAGCGTCCACGAGCGCCTCTCACACACTTTACGGTGGACGTGCTGGTAGTGATTAAAATGCTCCTCGGCCTTGGAACTAAGATGAGTTAGAACGTTATGTGTTCCAAGGGAAATTGTTGCGTAACGCTCGGTTATTACCGTAGGCGGTAAGCTAGTTAGCTGAGCACGCTAACGTTTGCGACGCGTTCGCATTTTACAGAACCCGACTGATTTTGAAGATTGTAACGGCCGTGCTTGTGAAATAGGTGTGGCATTGGCTCCAGATCACTTTTCCAGTGATCTATTTTGAAATGGCAGCCCTCAAATTTTTAGCCACAGTCTCTCGGCACGAAACTTGAATTGACAAGCTTTATCATTTTTCTCTGCTGATCCAATTTCCCCTTCCTCACTCCTAAATGTTCAATTATTTTCCGAGTCCTTTCTCTACTAAATAACCGAGAGTTGCACCGGAGGAAGGGGAAGGTCGGCATTTTTCCGAGCCGTCGGGTGACTTTACGAGATGTTCTAGCAGACGGGTCCGATCGACAGCTGCGGTGGGTCCGCTAAACGTAAAAAAGTCAGCTTAAGAGCGGCGCTCAAATCTGTGGTGACAGAACTGGAGCCAGGCTTCGCGGTCGAATTACATTCCCTTCTCCTGCGTCTGGGTCTCGTCCGTCTTTCTTTCTTAGAGAAGTGCACACTGAGCAAACAAAAACTGTCAAAAAGCCTTTGAATCTGGCGTTTGGGCCTAAGTTTGGACAGCTTTACTCCGAAATATAGTTTGGGTCAAATATTGCTGCGAAAACCTTGCAGATCAGTTTTAGGAAAATTAGCGGCGTGCCTCTGAGGTTTTCTCATTGAAATGTTTTCACGTAAGATACTACGGCATTTTGCCCCGTGAAAAGACCTGTTGGGCTAACGATTACGCTGTTCTCAAGATAAAATTCCACACGGTTTACTTTGTTGCGTTTATACCGATAAGTACGTTCGACGTTTGATTTCTGCTCCTAGATTTTACATTGTTATTGCTTAGTTTTGCATTTTACAGTAACATATTTACAAATTTGAGCTTTCGGCCAACAGAACCAATAGCGTCAGCCTTAAGAATCGCCATTAAACGACACGCCCTCTAGCGAGGGGACGCACGATAAATCACAGAATGTATTTGATATGACTAAACGCTGTTACAAATGATCATATCGGAGAGAAGCGCCAGGAAAATAAATAAAAAGAGTGCCCACGAAGAGTTGATTATTTCTTTCCAACGTCCACTTCACTTTATTTCAATGTTTTGTTGGTTTTGGAACACAACATATTTCGAAATCCGTGCCCATCAACAATTTATATTTACGACGACTGGGTTAATCACATTTCGGTCAGTCACATGGAAGCCATTTCGTAGCTGCTGCAACATGAGGAAAAAGTTAGGGCTGTTTAACAGGGTGGGCTTTTAGTTTTGTGAGTGATGCCCGTGGACACTGGCCATTTTTTGAGATAGAAAACAATGTAAATGTCCTACAGGAGTCTTAAGGAGTGAAACATCGCGGGGAATCGGGACACATGGCGTACGACACGCAAACCAAACTCGTGTTACTGTAACAGCGCATCCAGCTGTTGGCAGCGCTCGTGACTACGAGCTGCGAATCCCACGACGAAAGAAAGTTGACCGAGGAACAGGAAACGGGGAGTAATAAGAGCCAGCGCCAAGATTGTCTGCACTTTTCACGTCGCTGCGGCAACTTGGCCTCGAGATCTAAGTCGCAGGTTAACGTCTACGTGAACAGGAAGTCTGCACGCAGACAGGTATGAGGTCAGTATTTCCATGCAGCTGACTGCTTGTTGTTGCTGCTCCGGTGTCTGTTGGGAAAAGAGCTCGCTGCTCTGGACTTGATGAAAACGAAAGTGCCGACTGCAAGACGGACAACGATAAAAGAAGAAAAGGTTAATCTATTAGAATTTGGTTTAAAAAGTGGTCACGTTTGTAGGCGACTGAAGGGAAATACCGTATGTACAAATAAGTCTTTTTCTGTCCACGTTAACTGACCAGGTGAAGTTGTGACTATGTGCATTGCAAAGAGAATTTCAGGACAAAGAAGCTGACAGTAAACTCAGTCAGTGGGGGGGGGGGACCAAAATGTTTTCTTTATAAACACTTCCTGCACGGGTAGAACATGTTAAAGAACTAAAATAGCAACAAAAAAACCCCCAGAAAGAATAATCCCTCAAATGGGAACCAGCTGTCGGGAGTGTGAACGTTCTCCCTTCCCGCTCTGCTCGTTACTTCCACCCGCCGAAGAATGTAAAGCTAAATATTTTCAATTGTTTACACCCAAAGCTCTGGGGAAGAGTCACACGGCAGGGCAGAGCCCCACGCACGTGCAAACCAGCGACGCCGGATCGGACGGTTTTGTACTTTTTATTTAATTGGGGGGGGTTGGGATAATTGGGGCTACGTTTTGAACCATTTCCACGTTTTCCACCCATGAAAAGTTGGGCTATATTCCAACAAACAGGCCCCTCCGATCACCCGAGTAGCACGATTGAGACTAACAGGGTAGAGTCGAGGTCAGCTCCACACGCAGTGACCGATGACCGTCAACCAAATGTCGTTTGAGCATATTGCAAGTAAGGTGAAACATTTTTCCCTTTCCAATCATTATTCTGTAATAGCTCTGTGGTAAAAGCGGTCATCTGAGTGAAAAAGACTTATTTTAATGTATGACTTTTATCATAAATGTCCTATTATAACTTACAGTAACAAGCACGGGGGGGGGGGGTATGCTTAAATAAAGGGAGCAAGAGAAAAATGTGAGCAATAACAAGGTCCCAGTTTAAACTCCATCTCCGGAGGAAGATTGTGTAATACAATCAAAATCTCCAGAACAGCTTCTTAATTGGACCTTGTGGTTTGATTGTTTTTTCGTCAACTGTGCGCGTACCGCGGTAGTCACAAAACCTCTCCTCTCTGCAAGATCTCGGATTCAGCCAAAACCAAAGCGAGACCCTGCCCTTAAATCTGTCTGCATGCAAACAGTGCACCGAGAGCTCCAAGTCAAACGAGAATCTTCCTCCTCGTGATCTACAGTTGCTCTTCTGCCTCGGTTTGTTTCTGTCTATGATAACTTGTAACGCGGCAAACGTGCAGTTCCAGTAGCGGTTTCTCTCTCGCACAGATCCTGTTACCCGCTTATCCTCCCTCCTTCTCTCACACACACGCACAGATCCAGTGCTTCTCCTCTCTCGGCTCGTGCAGCTCCACCCACCTGCAGATAAAAGCCAAAGCCTCACCAGGGCTGCCGTAGCGCGTCTGTCCCAAACTCCTCAAAGCTTTGTGCACACTAGCCGGCGGCGGCGGCGGCGGCAGCAGCGGCAGCAGCGGCAGCACACGTACACTCAGAGACGCACGCGCGCACACACAGACACGCAAGCACGCGCGCACACACGCAAAGGTAAGTGATGCGTCACCACTGGCAGAGCAGGATTTGATGATGTTTTGGTTGGCATGGCTGCCATGTTTAGGTTTTTTGGTGCAGCGGTCGCATTCTGTGAGCGCTCATTAGCTCTAAAGGCACCGTCGAGCTTATGGTTTGATTTTTTTCAGGCACGGTTGTACGATTTGCGATGCATCCACTGGAGCTTTTTTTCCCCTTTTATCCTGGAAAAAACTGACAAATCACGTCTTGTTTGAATTCTCGGCACAATACACGAGTAACCTTTGGGATGTCGCGTGATTCACAGAAGTAGGTTTGAGGAAAAGAACACGGAGATAGAGAAGCAAAGCAAAAAACAAAAACAAACAATTTTCTTGACTTCCCAAATGTTTCACAAGACTTACTACTTCACAGAGCTCGCTGCTGTGAAGCCTCTGCTGACAGAAGTCTCCGCAGATGATATCTGACAGGTTTCCAAATGCAGAGAAAATCTAAAAGGGACACCTGGGAAGTATAACTCAAGCTAAATGCACAGTGCAGCACCTTGACAGGATTTAGCACCAGTTAATGGAATGACTTGACATTTTACAAATTTTTAGTTGCTTGTCTTTCAAAACAGGAGAAAAAACGTAGGCACTTTTTTATCCAATGTTTGAGGAAGAAAAGAGTGAAGTGTTAAGGTTATTGTAGTTTTAGCTGTCCCACATAAATAAGCGAAAACGGGATTAAAGTTGGTTTTAGAAAGAGGCTTTCTGGCAGCACACTGCGCTGGCTCTGAGAAATGAGTCAGAGATGGAAAGTTTGGGCTTCGGGAAATCTTTTAGGCAACTTTTTTCTACCTGTCTTCTAGCTAAAACACGCAGAAGTGAATGTTTTCAATCTTTAGTGTACTTCTTTTCTTCTGAGTCAGTCTTTAAAATGCCTTTGACAATGTGACCGTTCAAAATGACAGACATTTTTTTGCCCCTCTATCCTTTCAGCATAACTTGCCCACAGAAAATCTCGAGTGTGCACCTGCCAGGTGCGGATTTGACGTTAAACATGTCCAAGGTGAAGCTGTTGGACTGTTGTTTGTGTTTTATGCTGCACGTTTGCATGCAGACGTAGCTCACAATAGCACGAAACCAGCCACGTTTCGGATGCATGTAGAAATGGAAATACGATTCGAGCTAACGAGCTCCACGGTCCTGTCTGATGAGCTGAGGCGGTAAGCTTCTTAATAAAATTTTAGTTACCAGAAAGGATCGGGTGGGGGGGGGTTTGTGGAACTGAGAGAAACTTTGTAAAATGTTTTGCAGCTGTTTCCAACTTACAGCTCTTGACTGCCATTGAAAGTGATCGTGTTTTTCCTTTCTAAGAGAGAAAACTCTCAATCAGGGGAAAATGCGGTAACCTCACATAGTTGAGGTTGAACGAGTTGTACAATTAGCTTGCCGCAAGCTTTTGATCACCGTAACAATCGTAGCGTAATCCTCTGTGCGCCGAAAGGACCGTTGGCATCGGCAAAATGTTGTTGTGGATTCTTGTAGTTCAGCGCTAAGCAGCAGCACCGTGGAAACACACACAACACCGTTGTGCAGCTGTGAGGAGGTCAAATCAAGAAAGCAGAGCTTCACGATTTCGGGTTCCGCAGCAGTGCGTTTGGTGTATGTCTGATTGTTTGGGAAGAGGTCACGGATGGTTTATCCATAGCGGTATCGCGTTCGGGCCACTCGGACTCCCCAAGATGCGTGCGTGCACTTTTAGAGGCTGTTCTTTTGTTTTGTTTTTCTAGGACTGGATAAACTGGATGTTTTTTGCTTTATTTTTAAGTTTAGGGTTAGGGTCCGAGTTTACTCGGTTTACTTCAGGTTCGGCTGCGCGTTACGCCGAATATAATACCGTACATTTACATTTTGTGAAGCTCAGCTCAGTCTCCAAACACACAGGTTGAAGTTACCTAAAGATGTAAAGTTTCGAGTCAGGGAGTGAATCTATTCGAAGCAGGTCCTCATAAACGTGGTCACTGCAGTAAAATTGTGTTGTTTTTGGTGTGTGTCTTTTTGTGCGCGTGTGCGAGTGCGTCCAAGGCCTTGAGGGCAGCTGGATCATCTCATGCGAACACTGAGTTTTGGCCCCAGACAGGCTTCACCACTCCAAGATGTTGGAGAACTTGGAGAGTTGTGAAACCCTTCACTTTGGGGCAAAAACAAGAGATTAGTGCGAAACAGCAGGGCATCGCCGCTCTTTGTAATGTCAGTCAGCACCCGAAAAGATTTGCTTTAGCAGTATTTTTTAAATGTTTGCGCAAGCTAATAATTTATGGAAAAAACCGTCCAACAACCAAAACAAATCATTTTTAGGTTTCATCTTTTGTATGTACAAGTGCATGTCAGCTAGTGGGCTTTAGAGTTGTTTGTTACCTTTGGACAGAGCCAGGCAAGCTGTTTCTTCCCATTTCCAGTCTTTACGCTAAGCTAACTGTCCCCTGGCTGTAGCTAGAGAGCGGAATCAATCCCCTCATTGAACTCTCGGCAAGAAAGTTGTCAAAGTTAAGCATTTGTTACTGTAAACAGTCTATTGGGAGCACAGTGTTGGGTTAAAATGCGCTTTTATTAGTTAATTTAGGTTGCGGTTATTCCTTTGTTTCAGATAAAGGACTTATCACAGGGGGCGCTGGAAAGCGATAACGGAGGACGCGAACGTCTCTCACGAAGGTCGTTGCGGAGGTTGCCGAAACGAGCCTTCGTCAAAGCCGCCACGTTCAATCCCCAGACTGTGTGGGAAAATCTGCGCGGGAGTGAATCGCACGCTTCCGTCGGCAGTCTGTGTTTTTATATATTCGTTGCTCTGTTAATGTCTCTCTCTCCGTCTCGCGCTCAGACTCCTTCGCGGTTCTCACCTACTGAACAGGAAGTGTTTATGTAGCTCAGAGGGAATGCTTCTCTTGATCCCGCAGCCGCAGCCTCTGCGATTCGAGGCCATGTGTCCAAACGCTCTCCTGCTACCGCGCAGAGCACTGCAGCCTTAGAAATGTCTCAAAATGTGAAATATAAATAGCTTTCAGACTGCAATTGTGGCAATTTAATGTCTGTTAATGTCTCACATTAGCTGCCACAGTGAGCCTGTTTGCTCTCAGCGTGCAGCAAGTGGCCAGCTTAGTTTCAAAACACCATTCCGGAATACATTTTGCAGATTTATTGTATCTCTCATCTAAACTCCTAAGTAGACAGAGTCGTAGTTCTTATTGTGCCTCGTAAATACTCCACTGCAAAACATCTGGACAGTAGGGAAAGGGAGTATCATATTTTTTCTCTGAGCGGCATATTTTACAGTGTGACTGTATAACACATTAAGCTCGATGCGTGTAAAAAGGAAGAGTAGAAAGCTTGCGAATGCAGACGAGCGAAACTGACCGCTAACTAGACTTGTAGACTTGTGTGCTTTACAACTTTAACTTGTAATGGAGTATTTTTAGATTGTTGCACTGGTACTTTTACTTGAATAAAGGATCTGAATACTTGCGCTTACAGTTTGTCGCTGACAATTTCATTGTGACGACCGTTTGCGCTCTGGGGAAACAGTCGTCACAATGAAATTGTGCAAGCAGAAGTACATGTTAAAGTCCTGCATTTAAAATCCTACTTAAAGTATTATCCGTAAAAACGTAGATCAGATTCTGATGCATCAGTGTGTCAGCAGCGTTTTACTTTTAAAAACAAAAAACAACAATCTCGTGAAGAGGTATTTAAGTGAACACATCAGAAGCTAGCAGCTTGCCACTGCATTTCCATCGACCCGTTTTTATGCTCGTTTTAAATTTGCACATAAAACTGGATAAAAGTAAAGGTTTTTCCGCTCGGCCGCGGTGGAAGCGATGGAAGTGCGATGCCATATGTTTTCCAAATGGCATTCTATCGTTTGAGGTTTGACTGGCGCTCTTTTAATTACGTCATTTTACTGCGCCCTCTTCTTTTGGAACGCTTTAATGGAACCCGATTAGCACCACCAACTGTTTATCGCTACGATCCAGCTGGGTGGAAACGTGCACGTATCGACTGATCTTTTGCCAATTTTCTAGAAAATAGGTTTGAATGGAAACTTGACTTTAGACTTTAGAATCACGAGCCGAAAGGTTTGGGAGCCGCCGTTTTAATCTGTAACGATGCGTCTTATTTTCTAAGCTTATCGTGTCTTTTTATGTAAAATCCTAATCTGTTCATTGGAAAGGGTCAGAAACGGAGGAAGGGAGACAACACGTGGCCTGTTCCTTGCACGGTACACAAAAAATATTTACGCAGCTGCAAACATGCGGAATTCCCCACTGGAGTCTGTGGTTTAAGCGTAGCACGGGTGATCAGATCTGATTATCGGCCAAACGTTGTTTTTGCCTATAAAAATAATCATTCACTAGCGGAGTTCCCCTTAGAGAGCCAGTGAAAATATGAGAGAGAGCAAGAAACAAATCTGGCAAAAGTGCGTGAAGTTCAGGCGAAAACTTGGATCGAGCTCGGAAGAGTCTGAAAAGCCTCCCAAGTGTTTCCTTCCTGCTGTGAAAGATAGCGGAACGTGTCGTGGAAAATCAGCTCTCTTCAGAGTAAACCGTATCAGATTCTTTCCGTTGAATTTTTCTCTCTCTACACATACGAGTGACTTCTATAAAAGTACTGTATATAAAAACCTCAAGTGCTTCTTAGTTCTGCATTTCTATTAACGCTGTCCGCCGACACCAGATACTGTGTTTTGACAGAACTCAAAGCTAATGGGAAAATAATTCTCCTACCGCTCCCGATCTGTGCCTGAAATGAAAATTGCGGCCAGACCCGTGGTTCCCGGAGCTGTAGGAGAGGGAAAATCTGTCAGCGAGACGGTCGAAAAGGTCGCACAGACCGGAGGGAGGGGTCGGTGCAATTACGTGCACGTACGCGTGCGTGGGCTACGTCGAAGGTCAGAGGAGGAGCGAGCAAACTCTGCGGTCGCCAATTTGAAACGCATCCGGCTGCCGCTTCCCTTCGCGATTACCACCTTAAAACGAGGCTTTTCCGTCCCCCTAAAGGTCAGCCGACCCCTCGTCCACTTTGAGGCCGTAGGCGTGAAGGAATGCTGAAAAAGAGCAAAATAAGTTGGAGAGGAACTGGAGCAGAGGTGCGCTTTTTGCCTCATTTTCCGACTTGGCGTGAGAGAACTCGGCGACGTTCCCTTTCCATCGCGATAAGCTGAGCTGTGGGGGGAAATGCTAACGTTACTCGACGACCCAGCCGAGATAAATCACCTGCTCGGAGACGGACGGGGCAGCGAACGCGGAAAAGAAAAACCGCTTCAGGTCCAGAATGTGCCGGATGGGTTGAAAAGAAAAGAGTTCGGCGCCCTCTGCTGAGCCACCGGCCGCACTGTCGGCAGTCCGACTCACGGTTTCTTTCTCCGAAAGTTTAGAAAAGTGGCTACTTTACATCGCCTGTCGAAGAATCCACATACAATCGTTTGGTCTTTTTCAAGTCATTTTCAAGTAACCGACTAATCGTTTTATATCTTGCCCGCAGAAACTGCTTCAGACAGATGGTCGCCCAAGAGAATCACTGCGGAGGTGGAGTGTTTTCCTTATAAAGGCTAGGTAATAACAGCAACAACTCACACACAGGTGCCTTCCCCAGATGTCGTCTTGGCGCTTACGCTACTTCTGTCAGCTGATTGTCGCATTCCTGTGTGTGTGTGTGTGTGTGTGTGTGTGTGTGTGTGTGTGTGTGTGTGTGTGTGTGTGTGTGTGTGTGTGTGTGTGCGCGCGCGCGCGCGCGCATTGTTGACCCACTACGGATAACTGGGGTAATGATACAAAAGAGTAAAAGAGGTAAATAAAAATGCTGGAATACTACGCATGTACGGGTTAATTTGGAATCAGCGCGAGCTCTCCTAGGTACGATATTAGGTATTGCGGTTTGCTTTTAGCTCACTGGGCAAGAGAGACCCTCTGCAATCTGTTTCAAACTCCAAAGCCAGGCCTGACCACAAGCAATTAAGACTGGCACCCGTATCCGTAAGCAACGACACGCCTCCGTTCCTCGTCCCCCCCATCTGGAATCGGTCAGGAGAGGAACAGAGAGGAGAAATGGAAATGTGATTATTTTCAAAGCCAAGCTGGAGGTGATAAAAGACCAAGCTGAGCCGGCTGCGGTTGTAAGCGTTGGCAAAGAGGTTCGGAGAAACCGGCATCCATTCCGGGGCAGGCAATCTTTGTCATCGAGCGAGGGGGTGCGGAGGTGTCCGAAGAGCTCTCGTCAAAGTCGAAACTTTGTGCACGAGACGAAAAGGCCAAAAAAAAAAAAAGAAGCAAGGAAGCGTTTGAAAGAAAAACGGATCGCCGTTTCGTCTTTGTCGTTGAGATGCGAAGAGCACGCGGTGGGATTTTAAGGACGTCGAGTAGGCGGTGCGACAGAAACGGACGTTTTCTAGCCGCCAATGACGTCAGACGGTTTTACGTGTCCTTGTCACACCCCGTACTTTGTAGCACACGTTGTTTGGACGAAATGTTTATAATAACGACACGCCAAAAAACAGCATCGCCCTTTATCTCGTCTCTCAGAAATCGCACGTTGGACTTTTTAAAACCTTCTGTAGCTACATGAAAATAAATCTTTTTGTCCGGTCCAAACAAACTCTACGGAACGGTTATGGCTTCCTGTCTGCAAAGGTCAAACCCGCAGCCGGAAACGTCTCGTCGAATGTACAAGATAAAATAAGACCAGGTTAAAAACCAAGGTGACTCACGAACGAGTCGGGTCTTTCATTTACATTTACATTTAGACATTTAGCACGTGCAAACTCTCGCGAGAGTCATTTTGTCGAGTTTAGAAATGACGTGGAATTTCAGCTCCACGGGCTTTTATAGCTCAATGACTCTTGTTTGCTGATCAATAACTTATAATTGAAAGCTCACCGTTGCGATGGAGAAAGGGCACGGGGGATTAAAGCAAGGGGGGGGGGGACTGTTTTCTTTAGCTAAACAGGCACGTTAGTTAACGACCTGATCCCAAGCAGAAGACTCTGTTTGTTGTTTTGAAACATTTGCCGTACGTACGGGGTACTCAAAGCTAAACATAAAGACAGTGTAACGTCCTTATAATTTTCAAATTTCAGTCTGCGGTCCAGACACAGTTTCTCCAATTGCTTTCCCATTACAGCGTCTGGAAACCAAAAGATGACTGATGATATGGACCTTCTGTAATCAAAGCCTCTCTCTTCAAGTAAACAGCATATTTGCTTTCACTCGGGCATGACGTTCCGTGGAAATGTTAAAGTACAAATGCCATGAAATTGTTCCAGTTGTTTTAACCACTGCTATTTATTCGATACCACGGCCGAGCTGAGATTCTTTACTGGCATCGGGACGCAATAACACACTTCTTAAAGAGTGACTGTTTAGACAGTTTGCGGTGCTGTTTTTAATAGTGCGTTTTACAACGCACGAGTGCTTTGACTTGGTTCTCGCAAGGTTAAATATGCCAAACAAATGTTGGGTTAAAAAAATAAATAAATAAATAATAAAGTGGTGGGATGGCCACTTTAAGTCAGTCCCCGATAGCGTTTCCTCAGTAGACGAGGAATTAAAGTGGTGACGACGACGACGATGATAATAATACAAATACAGACAATATCACATAGGGCTTGTGAAAACAGTGAAAGATTGGGGAGGAGGGAAACCCCGTATGTAAAGTTCAGGAAAGACCAAGCGTTGTCACTCTTCCCCGTTATCCATATTCACGAGCAGTAGGCCTAACAGTTAACTCTCAGAGACTTTAAAGTAAAAAAGAATCGGGTTTCAATTGTCCAAGTTTAAATTGCTCGCACGTACGCTTACTAAAATGTGTTTTACGACAGTTTTTCGCTCTGGATTTCACCTCTCGGGCCGCATACGAACAGCCCCGTCTCGTTAGCCAAACCCAAAAGGAATAGCTAGCGTAGAAAAACAAACCCGCACTGGTGCAGCGGTTTAAAGTGTCCTTAACCCTTACCCACGTGTCTCTAAGACATTAGGTCAGCACAGATAAAGCTCATCCAGTAAACGGAACGGGATGCGTTTTCGTCGGCTCCGTAACCAACGAAGACTGACGTTTCCTCGGAGCAACCCGGTCTCCTCTTTTGTTAGCCGACTTGCTGTCTGTCTGCAGAGAATCTACGGCATCGAGGGAGCACAATGGGTTTTGACGGCAGTCGAACATCCCCGCGTGTGAAATCGCGTTCAATTTGGAAGATCATCAGGAAACTCCATAAATCACCGAGCGCCGAGGCGGAGCAGGGAGCCGGGAGCCAAACCCGCCATGAAAACCACCCGGTGCTTGGCTACGGTGCGATTCCCCGTCTTGTCAGACAGCAAACCGGCCTCCGTCTTCTCTGAGCCGAGGCAGCGTCCGGTCTGCGGCTCTGCGAGAAAACCACGCCCCCTTCATTTGAATCTAAAAAACCAAACGGTCCAATGAAATAAAAAGGCATCCTTTTATTTATTTAGCGAACCGTACCGATTCATTTATTCATTTCATAGGCATATTTACGTATTTATTTAATATCGAAGGAAAGCATGGAGGACTAAAAGTGCCAAAATGAAATAAATAAATACACCATTAAATAATGACTTAAGTGTGTCATTAAATACATAAAATACCAATTATTTCAATATTTCCATTTCCATTTCACGATTTACATTTACGTTTCACGATTTAACGATTTACACTTAGATTTCACGATTGACATTTACATTTCATGGTCCTGTGTCGCACTGCTTCATGAATTGTCAAACTGTCAAAGTCACCCATCAAAGTCAGTGGGTGGGGCTAACGCTAATCTAGTCTGATCCATTGCTTTGGTCTGAAGTCTCTTTCCTTTGGGCTGTTCCCTTTCAGGGGTCGCCACAGCGAATCGTGCGCCTCCGTCTAACCCTGTCCTCTGCGTCCTCTTCACTCGCACCAATTAACTTCACGTCCTCTCTCACTACGTCCGTAAATCTCCTCTTTGGTCTTCCTCTAGACCTCCTGCCTGGCAGCTCCAACCTCAGCATCCTTCTACCAATATATTCACCGTCTCTCCTCTGAACACGTCCAAACCACCTCAGTCTGGCCTCTCTGGCTTTATCTCCGAAACCAAGGAGGAGTTTTGCTCAGAGCTCCTTCTATTGAAGCAGCTGCTTCTCGCAGCAGCTCCGCGCAACTTTTAGCCATTTTGTCCTGGCGTTCCCAACATTAGGGATCAGCAGGGCCGACTTGGCGGTAAAGTGTAGTTTAATAGTTATCTAAACCAACGTTAGCGGCGAAGAGCGCCACCCAGTGTATTGGAAGTAGCTCTGCATCGATCCATTATCTGGAATTGATTTGTCTTGACTTGATGCGCAGGGTAACCAGTCGGGCGTTTGACAGCAAGACAGTTCATGAAGCACTGCAACACAGGACCGTGAAATGGAAATATTGAAACAATTGGTATTTTAATTATTTAATGACACATTGAAGTAATTATTTAACGGCGTATTTGTTTATTTCATTCACTACGTTATGAGCAGCAACATTACTGACCTCAGTGAACAGTTGGGATATTTTAATTGCAATCAGTAAGGAACAATTATTGTTTTGAGCCGTCAGTTTACTGATTTACGTAGGCGCCTCGAGGGGTGCCAATTGGACATCAGGGCCATAGCTAGAAATTTCGAAATACCGACGTCACGAATCTTGACTGACGACGAACCAAACTCTGTAAATTGCATCTGCCCGCAATACGATGTAAATGTTGTTTAAAGCATTTTCGTACACAATATTTAAAGTAGCCATCATCAGCCTTCAACTGATAACGATTAGATTAAAAAGGCCAAAATCCTAGAAATATTATCGCGGACGCGACCGCCGCGTCCTCGGCGGAAGACGTTTGTTTTGATCAGTTTGCCTTTTTGCTGCGTACTCTGATACCCATTTGTACCTGAAACGCACCCATTGTGTGCGCTAAAAATATTCTACAGTAGACCCGTTCAGCCTGACGCTACTTTGCTATCTTATCCATTGTCTTATTTTCATCGTTTCAGCTCTCCAAAAACGTTGGTACCGTTTCGGGACACACAAATAACACAGCGGAGGAAAATACACCGTTTGAGGAAGGATACGAGACTCCGAGGCTTTCGCACAGTACGTTTGAGTGGACGCGTGGACGAGGGGAAGGGAGGACGAGAGGGAGACTGGCCAAAGTCAGGCGGCGGAGGGTTTTTTTGTTTCCTTTTTCGATTGGAACACGGTGGGTTTCATAAGACTCGCAGTGTCACAGCCAGAGTTAAAGGTCCAGGTTTGGCCCAAACGGAATATAATATTTCAAAGTAGGCCGTGCCCTTTTCACGCCCGAAAACAAGAACCGTTTTCTGTTACCTTAGAATGAGAACCTCCAACGCCAGCTGTGGATCCACGCTATCGTTTATTAATCTCTTTTTTTTCTTTCACCTTTCAAAGTCTTTCACACGTTACAAAGACATCCTACAGACACACGGAGAAACAAGCGGGACCGAAAACAACGGGGGAGATGACACATTGGCAAACTCTCGAAACGTCTCTCGTCCTACGCCGACGCGAGAAAAATAAAACGTTGTACGTTTCCAATTAGTTCACTGATTTTCTTCTCCACTGCAGAAAATGGCGGCCGTACCCCTCCGCTCTTTCTACCTACTCATCACGGCGTTCCGGCTGTGCTTATTACACCTGGCCCGTGGCGGGGCGTATTACGGACACAAGCAGCCGCCGCGACAGCCCTTGCCGCAGTACGACGACGGGTATCCTCAGCAACAGTTTACGGGGAACGAGATGCCGCACCTGCCTTACGGCAAAGAAGCGCCGTCGCTACCTCGGTACGGGAAAGAGCTGCCTCAGCTGCCTTTGCAAACGGGCAAAGAGAGGCCACTGACCGAAGGCAAAGGTGAGGTCGACCAGTTTGTGGGAAATTCCTATCAACTCCCAAAAAATATTCCACGTTCTTTGTTGTTTCATTTTTAGAAAACGGGGGTGAAGCCGAGATTTTTGACACATTACCGGTCGCCGCTATTTGTATCGAGTCGAACGGTACAATAAAACGGACGACATCGGGTAGCTCCGGAACCAAAACGTTTCAAAAGCAAACTAGTTCATTCAGAAGTTTCTCGGTAACCCGCGTCGCCATTTTAACATTTTGTCGAGCGTGTTTTCGATCGAGGGGGGACCAGAGCGCCCCGGAGGAAACCCAAGCGAGCCCCGCCCCAGCTGGAAATGGAACCCGGGAGCTCGTCGTTTGTTTGCTTGTTTGACTCGGTCAATGTTCGCTTCTATCTAACCAACGTTCCCTCTCGTTGACAGGACAAACGTTCCCGAGAGGGGCTAAAGGTCCACCACCCCCCGGTCCCGGAAGAGAAGGTCTCAGAGAAGTACCGCAAGGAGTTCAGGGCCCAACGGGACCACCGGGACCACCCGGACCACAAGGCCCCCCCGGGCTACCGGGCCAGGGATCGCAAGGGTTACCGGGAAAGCCGGGGCCTCCCGGTCCTCAAGGCTACCCGGGAATCGGAAAACCCGGCGCGCCGGGAATGCCGGGAAAACCCGGAGGCCCCGGATTACCGGGGCCGAAAGGCGACCACGGTCCTACCGGCGACGAAGGACCGACCGGACTTCCCGGGCCTCCGGGGCTCCCGGGTCCCCCCGGACTCCCCGGGATGTCAAGGGCAGGAGGTCAGGGGCTGCCCGGACAGACGGGTCACCTAGGGGAGCCTGGGCCCAAAGGCTTACCTGGTTTTCCCGGTCCTCCGGGCCCCAAGGGAGACGAGGGACTCGGTCTGCCCGGTTTGCCGGGTTTGAAGGGACCCGGCGGTCCGCCGGGTCCACCCGGACACGCGGGCGTCCCCGGGGTCGGCAAACCCGGCCCGAACGGTCTCCCCGGAGAACCTGGGATACCGGGAAAGCCCGGCCCTTCGGGAGAGCCTGGTCCGGCGGGGCCACCCGGGGAAAGAGGCCCACCGGGACCGCCGGGCTCGCCGGGCGTCGGAAAACCGGGACTAGACGGTTCGAGAGGCCAACCGGGGCTCTCCGGAGGGAAAGGGGAACCGGGCCCTCGCGGCTCACCGGGGGGTCCGGGATCGCCGGGCTACGGCAACCCAGGGTTTCCGGGACCCAAGGGTCACAAGGGACACGACGGTCTCCCCGGACCTCCGGGCCCAAAGGGCGACAGAGGTCACGGAGGTCTTCCGGGGGTCGTCGGCCCCACCGGCCCCGGCGGTATTCCCGGCCCGCCGGGTCCAACGGGGCTCCCCGGCGGCCTCGGCTTCCCGGGGCAAAGGGGAGAGGACGGCGTCGGGGGACCGCGAGGATACCCCGGAAAGAAAGGCGAATCAGGGCCTCGAGGTCTTCCGGGACAGCCGGGTTTGTCGGGAGAGGGCGGACGACCGGGACCGAGGGGTTTTCAGGGGCCCGCTGGCCCCAAAGGAGAACCCGGCGTTAGGGGTCCACCAGGCGCCCCCGGCGCCGGAGGATCGCCGGGGCCGAGAGCGGAGGGGGGACGACCCGGAGAGAGGGGCCAGCAGGGGCCGCAGGGCATTCCGGGGATCACGGGACCAGGGGGACCGATCGGACCGCCCGGGCCGCCGGGACAAAAAGGCGAAACGGGTCCGCCCGGTAAACCCGGCTATCCCGGCGAGGGAAAGCCGGGACTCCCCGGTCACGTCGGTCCCCGAGGCGACCCCGGCCCGAGCGGCCCCGCCGGACTCCCCGGGCAACCGGGACGGCCCGGAGCCCCCGGTCCTCCGGGACAACCCGCCGCGTCGCCCGACCTCGGACGGATCCTCCCCGTGACCGGCCCCTACGGCGGCCACAGACAAGGTAGCAAGAAGCCGAAGGACGGAGGCGACGTCGGCGGAAACGGCCCGGAGATGCCCGCGTTCGCGGCTAAGCTCACAAATCCATTCCCTCCCGTCGGCTCTCCCGTCGTCTTTGACAAACTCCTGCACAACGGCAATCAGGACTACAATCCCCAAACTGGCGTTTTCACCTGTAGCGTACCGGGGGTCTATTACTTTGCTTACCACGTCCACTGCAAAGGGGGTAACGTGTGGGTGGCGCTGACGAAGAACAACGAGCCGGTAATGTACACGTACGACGAATGCAAAAAGGGCTTGCCGGATCAGGCGTCGGGGAGCGCCGTGCTGCCGTTACGACGAGGAGACGCCGTGCACGTACGGCTGCCATCCGACCAGGCCGCGGGACTTTACGCCGGTCAATACGTCCACTCGACGTTTTCCGGATACTTGTTGTACCCGATGTGAGAAACGCGCGTCGACGACGTAACGAGGTTACATTTTACCGTAGTTATGGGAAAACCACCGCAAACGGTTTACAATGAGCGGCGGAAGCGGCGGATCCTTTTGTTTTTTTTTTTTTTAATTTTTATTTTTTTTCAATACAACAGCAACGCGCTTTATCGAACTATTTACACGACACGCATTGCATCCGTACGTGCTTTCGCACGCCGACGATGAAGTGACGGGCAGCGTACGTACGTCGTAAAAGTATCGCGATAAACCGTGCGGTCGTCGGTCACGGTACGTAAGATGCAAGGTTTCTACCGAATATCTCGGTAGTCGTAATTGTTTAACGTTTACATTGCGCATTTATTCTTACGTCCACATCCCCGCGCCACGTACATCTGCTTCGGCGAGACGGCCGGAACAATTCCCGGAACGATGACGCTTTGCGTAGCAGAAACGTATTCGCTTTCGCTAACGTTGCGCTTTACCAGTTGTATACGGTACACGTCGGCGTCATCGTACGACGCATTTACTCGCAGCTATCGGCACGTAACGCCGGGTTATGTATTTGGGGTCATGGTGCAGTTATTAAGTTATTTGTGGTCTCGATACACATTTTTACACGTTCATCTGACAGAAAAATGAGCATTTGGGCGAGGTTTTTAATCCAATTTCACACCACAGAACCGAATCAAATACAGTGCAGTTTTGCTCACAATTTGGCCGTCAAACCGTCTTTCGATTCTTTGCCGCGGACCACTTGACATCACGACTCGTCTCGTTTTGTTTGCAGCAAATACGAATTCTCTGAAAGGTTTGTCAGTATTCTGTGTAATTTATTTGTTTGACTACTGAACGTTCTGCGGCAAACGATAACGCAAATATTCCAAAATACGTTCACGCCGGTACCCGTTCATTTTTTGTGTCATTTTGTACTTTATTTCTTCAAACTGTGTGTGACTGTGCAATTTTTTTTGGGGGGGGGGGTTCCATGACTTTTTTTCCTTTACGTTTTTAATAAAGACATAACAACAGTTGTCTCGACTTGACGTTCATTATCTTCACTGCACACATTTAGAAATGACTTGAAACCGTTTTCCCTGTTGTTTCGATGCACCGTTGGCAACAACGGAACCAGTTTGGACCCCGCAGGCGCGCGAGCTGAAGTTTCACGGCGGAGCACCGGGGCGACCGATAATCTCGGCCGAATTACCCGACGGATTCGACGACGTACGGCTGCTCGTTTTCTTCCGCGGAGCGATCGGAGGCGGGTAGAGCGGCCTAAAATCGTCCTCGAGCGTAAAAAGGTATCGGGTGAAGCGATTGTAATGTTAGAATCGTCACATTTTTGTTGTTGTTTGAAACCGACGCAATCGGACCAAGAAAAATACCATCTCTGCCGCAGTCGGTAGCTAACGTTATTTCGTTCGTCAGCTCACGGCACCACGCGATGAAAAGGGTCCTAACAAGAGTAAGACTAACAGTCGGCTGACCGCAGCAAAAAATAATAAGAGACGGTCGCCTCTGCCATCGTTTGCGTTTTTCGGTGAAACCGCGATACGGTACGATATACACTTTATTGCCAGACAAGTGTGAAATCTTTCTTACGCAACAACCCACGTACGTTAAACGTCGACATACACTAAATCCACCTTCTCCGTACTGTGAATTTCTACCTAAGTGATTGATTCAACTCTGAGGTAGCCTGACACGCAAAAGAGTGTTTCAGCCTCACTTTGTTGAGTCTCGGCACTCAAACTCTTTGCGTAGGACACGATTAGGGTCAGAAACCATATTATTAGGCAGCCTTAACAAGTTGTTGTAATATGCCGAATCATAACATATTATATATATATATATATAATTTTGACATAACGGATGGAGTCGCAATATTGCAATACACTCACTATAACAGACCTAAAGAACAGCAGAAGAATATGTTTTCTTACTCCAAATGACCTAAGACGACGAAGGAGAGAATCAATACGATCAATCATAAATATCCTTTCACCCGTCTGATTTGTTCATTATGAATAAAAACGGGCATCGATTGAGTGTCAGACGTTGGACAAAATATAATCTCCGTTTTACTCGTATCGATGACAAGAGCGTTATTCTCGCACCACTCTATCAGTTTAGTCACACCCTGTTGATGAAAATCGCCAAGGATCTAGTTTATCTCGAAACCATCGGAACTGAGCGCCGGAGCAATAGTCTTTCTAGACGTTTCCCAATCACCGAGGTAAGGGCTATCGGTCTATAAGAAACTTTAGGCAACGGTTTTACGTATGCGGTTTTCCACATTTTCTCCCGAGACCACGCCGGAGCCAAATTCTTTAAAAGACCTGCACTACATCCATCTGGACCAACTGCTTTGTTTGTATTAATAGACAAAAACATTTTCCTAACTGTCTGTATCTGTAATGTCATATTACCAAACTAGCAAAGAATTGGAAGGAAGCAATTATCGTCCCTCCGAGAAAACCTGGGAAAGATTCCGGTAAACCCGCCACGTCACGTGCGTAAATGAGCGGAAAGAGCGATAAACGAGAGAATGCCAATAAATGTAGAACATGTAGTACAAGAAGGGATCCAGCAGGTCGAGAAGCGGGGAATAAAGTGGGCTTTTAAATTTTCTACGGAGAACAGTAAAGTCGAAACATTTGGCATTTTAGGAGTACACTCTGACACGAGGCGGAGGACGAGCGTAAGAAAGTAATAAATACAACGTGACGTTTAACAGGAGCAGATTGTACGTATGCGAAAGTTTAACGAGATCGAGGACGGATTACAGCCCAAGACTTGGGAGCACCACGGAAGTCCATTTGAAGTCACCGCAAGTCCAAACAGCGAGCGATAGTATCGATTTGGCGGCTGAATTTTATAGACGTATACAATATAAATACAGAGGGATCAAAGGATCCAGAAACCGGGAAGACTGGAGCTGCAGTTTACATTTGTAATCAAAGAGGCGAGGCGAGCAAGCAAGCAGTACAGGAAAGTGAATCCGGAAGGTGGCAGAAGTGCAACGTTAGCGGATGCAAGCTGCCGTTGAAACCCTGAAGAAGAAGAAGAAGAAGAAGAGTTTGAGCCGTCACGCTTTCGGCCTGTCCCACCAGCCTCCCTCGCAGGAATCTAGCTATTTACGGTTGAATGCTTTTTCTGAAAACAAGAGCAAGTAAAAAGTAAGCGCTGCCATTAATGTGTCGTATGTTTTAACAAGTTGGCTTCGCACTCGTGTCAAGCTACGGTAACCTAGCCAACGCTGTAGTAGCTAAGCGTTAGCTAGCGCTAAATAGCGCTAAGCCTTAGCTCAGCTCTCGGCTGCCTTACGGCGTGACGTTACGCAAACCGTTGAAGTTCCGTGAAACGTAGCGCGCTAACCGAGCACGACTAAAATTCAGCCATCAGCTAACGTTACCCACGCCAACTTGGCAACGCGTTTCAGTAACAGCTTACAGTTCAAAGTCGATGTACTCAAGTGCCGACTAAAGTACGCAGCTGTAGTTAACGTTACTAGTTACGTTACAGACGAGCTGACAAAATGTGATCTTTTGCTATAAATTAAACCGCCGACCGTAACGTTAGCTGAAACGCCTTAGTCAGTTTTCAAAACATTTCAGGGTTCGGTCACTTACCCGGATGTACACAACACAACACAACACACCACACCGCTGACGACTAGTTTCTGCTAATTTATCACGTCTAAACCGTGGAAAAAAGAAGCAAAGAACGGGCGGCGGCGGCGGCGGCGGCATCCTTGCGTTTCTGCCGGATGTCGGCGAGTCCTCCTTGTTTTCCGGCACCCATTCTGTATCGTCCTCCTCGTACAGAATACGGTAATAATAAATATAGCACCATGAACTGAATTTCAGTTATTGGATTCTATTGGAGAAGGTTAAGAAATGAGATTACAGTGTGACTTTTAGCCAAGAAATAACAAACGGCAACGTGACATCGATACGAGAGCAGGCCCGCACGCTTCAGGGAAAAATCCGAATCACGATTCTCCGCAACGATTTGTTCTCACGAAGCGCGACGTCGGTCACGCGCGTCAACCAGGGCAAATCTAAATTGTTCGGCGAGAGCGAAACTACGCACAACGGTCGATCGACGAGGACGAAGGGCGGTGGACCAAACCGTAACGGCATCTGGACACCAACAGTTCCAAAGGATCGGAAACACGAATATCCATTTTGTTTTGTTTAAAAAATTAAAATCGCGAACAGGGCGAATCGAGATGGCGATTTCGCAACGATTTGTCGTGCGGGCCTGTACGAGAGCGTACAAAATTAGTTAAGATAGTAGCCTAACCTAATTTCACCTAGCTGACGAGAAACGAGAAGGACAACGTCGTCGAGATTCTCGCCCTCGAAATCCCGGTTCAGTTTGGCCAACCGCCAACGCCTTTTTTTGCACTCTCGTCCTCGATTTGTCATCACCTTCGGCAGTCTCCAAACGTTTGTCCCGGTCCGACCGACGAGCGCGGCCTGAAACACGACAACAGTCGACCGTTTTCGGCTCGGTTCGTCTACTAAAAGCAGCTGTCGTCGTTGTCGTTGCCGGTAACGGAGGCGTTTTACAGCGTTGAAATTTGTACTTTTCGAAGTGAAAGCACACCAGCAAGTGAAAGCGCGTCCGTTTGCGCCGGCCTCGCGGTAGTTTCTTTCTAGTCGCCGCTTACTTCACAATTTGACGCGTTTCGCTTTCAGATATCCACCATGGCTTCTCGAGCGGGTCCGAGAGCCGCGGGCACGGACGGCAGTGACTTTGGGCACCGGGAGCGGGTCGCCTCGCACTACCAGATGAGGTAAGTCGTTTTACCGTCGAGGTCGCCGCGTATCGCACCTCCGAGGAAAATCGAGCGTCGAGATCCACGGAAGCCGACGGAATACGGTCGGAGCGTTCATTCGCAGCTTTGCTTTGATTCGAGAGGCGTCTTTGTCGACTCTTGACCGTAAACCATATTCAACGCCACAAATGGCTTCGCAACGCAAGGCAGTAAAAACAGATCGATACAAAACACTCGTCACGACAGTCTCGAGCCCATCGGGGCCGGAACGTCTCGCGAGGTAGGTTTGGATATTGCGAGCAAGTTCTTTTATTTTCGAGACCGAAAACGAACCGTAACTCAGTCCTTAATTGAAACGGAGGCGAGACGTCTGCCGTGCCGCTTAACTGCGGAGAGATAACCTGTCCAAAAAACAGTTTGGGGGACGGGCCACGGATTTAGACCTGTCAACATTTTTCACTCACACGAAGTTATATCCCACTCTGCTCTGCGACGCCGTTCGGATCAATGTCTTGGGTTTTAACATCTGTCTGACGAGTACTTGGTTTTGTAACGTGCAGCCTTCTCGTCGCGAAAAACGAGGATTGATCAAAAGAATGCAGCCACAGTTTGTGTCAGTTTTTACATGACATTTTTATTCCAAAATACGAATTGCTCCGCCGTCGAAGGAGTTAGTCGCGCGACGTTTGCATTTCCAAAAGGGACATTTTAGAACCTCGGGTCCAGCGGCGCGGCAAGCGCCGAGGTTCCGAAGGACACGTGCCCCCCACGTCTGGAGCGTAGACCTTCTCGCAGGTGGGGTCGCCGTACTCGGAAGTCGGGAGTTCGTTCCCCACTCGGCGAGACGCCGGGCCGCGTGGGTTCGGTAAAACCTCCTCACGCCCGGCACGACAGTTGCCAGCTTCGCCTCTGGCGTTACGTAGCGTCGGCCGTGAGGCTAACAAATTCTGCCTTTTTTAGGTCCATTATCATTTTCCTTTCGCAGAGGCATCGAGTCACGGAAATTGTACCTAACCGCGCCCATCTGTCTCATTTCCCGCAGCGTCGCCTTGAAGTCCGAAGTCCGTAAACTCAACGCGGTCCATTTGGCGATCTGGGCGCTGATGGCGGCTCAGGTAACAGCCCAACGTTACAAAACCACCGGAAAGTAAATTCGTCAGCGTCTGCAAATGTATTAAAAAAAAAAAAACAAATTAACGTACACGGGTGTTGGGAGCCTTTGGCGCACTTTTGTTTTTAGGCAGCCGCAAATATTCCGATCCCCCCGAGGGAGGCGCGTGTCATTTTTAATACATTTGCAAAGATTTTTTAACGTTGTCATTACGGGGGCGGCGTTCGCGGAGCGCACGCTGCTGTAACTCTGCGTTGTCTCTTCTTTCTCAGGTGACGGTGAGCCAGCTGAGCCTGGTGTCCCACAAGACAGTAGCCTCTCCGTACCAGTGGGAGTACCCCTACCTCCTGAGCATAGCGCCCACGGTCTTGAGCTTCCGGGCTTTGCCGCGGAACAACATCAGCTACCTGGTCGTCTCCATGATCGGCGCCGGGCTCTTGTGCGTGGCGCCGCTCGTCTACGGCTGCATGGAGATGTTCCCCGTGGCGCAGCAGCTCTATCGGCACGGCAAAGCCTACCGCTTCATCTTCGGCTTCTCCGCCGTGTCGGTCATGTACCTGGCGATAGTCGTCGCCGTGCAGGTGCACGGCTGGCAGATGTACTACAGCAAGAAGCTGCTGGACCAGTGGTTCGCGAGCACGCAGGAGAAGAAGAAGAAGAAATGAGCGCAACGGAAACCGAGACCTCCCAAAGCAGATTAGAGACACGTGTTGCGAGACGAGACTGATGTGGGGAAAAACGACTTGTGTTTTGCATAAAATTTCCATTTGTGCCAATAATAAAGTGAGTGTGTAAAGAGCTACGACGCCCACGATTGAATTTGTCACAATCGCCCAAGACGAAGAATTCCGAACGCGCGCGCGCCTCCGCCGTCGGAACAGCCTCGGTTTGTAAATAAAGCCCGGCGCGTAGAATCAACGGCCAGAGGAAAGACGGGAAATACGTCGAGCTCGGCCGGTGGAAAGGAAAAGGCGAAAAGGGCCGAGCAAGACAGCCAGAGGTCGAATCCTACGAGGCTCGCGGAATTTTAAAGTCCGGCGGCCCAGTCGAAGAAGATAAAAGCGCCCGGAGCACAGGCTCAAATGCGAAGGGGACTCGGCGGCGCAGCGGGCCGGTCGCGTCAACGGCAGCGCCGGGGTCCCGGGTTCGAATCTTACGAGGCGCCGAGATTTTTAAAGTCCGGCGCCCCAAAGGAAGAAGATAAAAGCGCCCGGAGCACAAGCTCAAATGCGAAGGGGACTGCGTGGCGCAGCGGATTAGTCGACGCAACCGCGAGATTGCAGCGGTGCGGAGTGGGTTCGAATCCCACCTGTGGCAGGTACCTGGAGCATCAAAAACAATGTGGTGGGTGGAGGGAGTGGGAGGGGGCCGTGCCCCCTCGGGGGTTTCGGGAGATAGAAGCAGGGGGTTATGAAAAAAGAGACCAGAGCCAGGTGGAAGTTTGGAGGAAATATCTAAAAATAGAGACAAGACACTTGAAACAAAGAAAGAAAGAAACAAGACACTTGAAAGAAAGAAAGAAAGAAAGAAAGAAACAAGACACTTGAAAGAAAGAAAGAAAGAAAGAAACAAGACACTTGAAAGAAAGAAAGAAACAAGACACTTGAAAGAAACAAGACACTTGAAAGAAAGAAGACACTTGAAAGAAAGAAAGAAGACACTTGAAAGAAAGAAAGAAACAAGACACTTGAAAGAAAGAAAGAAACAAGACACTTGAAAGAAAGAAACAAACAAGACACTTTTCTGGCCTCCACATTTCTTCACTTATGACTTTTTTCCTCCGTGCACCCGGTGGACGTAGCTTGACGATAAATAAATGATTTAAATAAATGATTTACACACAAACGACTCGTGACACTTGCCTCAGATATGGTCATTTATTTACACGTACAACAAACTAAGAGAAGAGAATCTCTTCGCGTGTGTACGCAGACACACCTATTATTAGGAAACAACTCACCTGTGCCAAAGCAAACAGCTAGATGCCACTAAATCCTACAAGCAAGACACCCAAAGAAATAATAAAAAAAAAATAAAGACAAAAAACAACTTCAGAGTATTATTCATATAATTAACTAAAAACGTTCTGCAAAGTATTTTGTTTGTCGTACAGATTTACAGAAGCGGGCTCAAAAAAGACAAAGGACGCAAATCGCACCTTCGCTGTCCCTTTGATCGTTACACGGTAATGAACAATTCGACATGTTTCGCTGAAACAACTAGAATCTGCCTTGTTTTTTTGGCAAATAACATCGATAGACTGGACTGTCTGACTGACAGTGTTTTTGAGCTTTGCTTAAGCGTGAACATATTTCCCTTTCAGGATCAGCCGCACCTGGGGGGGGGAGAACAACAACTTGTAACATTCTTGTATATTCCCGTTACCTTATAGTTGCACGTCACTATATGCTGTCAATCGTACGTTCGCACGCTACCTTTTCGCCTAAGGGTCCGTCGGGCACCAGCTGAGACGGCAGTTCGTTTTCAAAGTTCCTCATCCCGGGGTCCGCTCCTTTCCTCATCAGCAGCTTCGCCGCTTCCGCTTGAGCTTTACGATTCCGCAAAGAACTGACAACGTGCAGGGCCGTGTTTCCGCCGAACGTCTGAAACGCACAGATCGCACGTTACGCTACGAGCGCTTTGCACGTTGCGCGTTACGCTTATTTCATTACAACAAAACCACTCGCCTTAACGTTTACAAATGTCATTAAAGATGGCTGCTCAAAGAAAATGTTAAACAGCTCCACATTTGCCTCCTCAGAAGCCATGTGAAGACACGTCCGTCCGCTTTTCCGATCCTGCGGGAAAGAAAAACAAACGCTGCGTTATAAAACAAGGTCGGGCCTCCGCGGGCGTTAATGATTTATCGCTACTAAAGAAAGCAGGTGGACAAACCAAAAAATAAAACAAAAGGAAGCAGTCGAGTGTTTTTTTGACCCAGTCAAACGCTCTCCGGCAGTTACCTTCGTCCCAAAGGAGGCGCCCATGAGCAGCAGAGTCTTAATACATTCAACGTACGCCTCTCTCCTCTGCGCCAGCTCCGCTGCCGCGTGAGAACGAGGATTTACCGGACTCCTCTGCTCCTTAACGACACGGTTGTGAGACAAGACTGCTGCGTGCAGCGGAGTTAAACCTCCGGACGGAAAACGGTAGCGTTTCAGCACAGTTATTTCACGTTAGCGTCAGAAATACCAAGCTTTCGGTTCAAATAAACGCGCTCACCATCGTAGTTGAACATTTCGATGTCAATCGGTCGCCGGCTCCGTAATAGGGTCCTCCGGATGCTCTGCGGAAATAAAGTGCGTGAAAAAGACATCCAGATAGTGTTGAAAACACAATATATCACAAACAATCTTGAATAACTACAAAAAAAAAAAAAAAAAAAAGCTCGACACACGAACAGAACGCACAAAAACAATCCCCCC
>CM022483.1:6306390-6377332 GCA_011952105.1 Coreoperca whiteheadi
GGACCGGCGGAGGCTCTGAGGAAAAAAAGAGAGGAAAAAAGAAAACCAAAGAGGAGAAAAAAAAAAAAAAAAAAAAAAAAATAAAAAAAAAAAAAAAAAAAAAAAAAAAAAAAAAGGCTCGACACTCGAGCGGGTCGTACGTAGGCTTTCCCCTCATCGCGTGACCTCAGACATTACGCTACAAAAACAACAACAACAACCGCCACCGCCACCACCACCACTTGGCTCAATTGACATACCGTAACATTTATAAAACTAACTCGGTGTTAGTCCAAATGTACCCAGGGGATTGTGGAAGCGTGGGAAGATTTAAACAAAATAAACGATTAAAGTCAAAAGCGACGTGATGCGCAGACATTCGTTCGTTCTTACCTCAAGACTGAAAAAGTGGCCTTTCTCAGCACACACGTGCAAAGGAGAGCGACCCCACAGGTCTCGAGTGTTAATCTGCGCTCCGTGTGCCAGCAGGTCGTGGACGATCAAGTGTTGGTTGGTGGCCGTTGCGATCTGAAGAGCCGTCTGTGTGCAAAGCGTAGGGGTTACGACAACTCAACGGGTCGTTAAATAATACAATTGACACCGTGTCAAGCGTTCGTACCTGCCCGTTGTGTTCTTTCGTGTCCAAAGAGCCGCATCTAGCCATTTTGTAGCCAGCGCGTACGCCAGAGCCCGTCTACCTTGCGCCACTGCTATGTGAAGAAATCTAGCCAAACGTAACAAGTAAAGAAAAGAAATCCTAAACTTAACACTTAACAGTTTTTTCCGCTCGTTACTTTTACCTACATCGAGCGTTATTCCTCGCTTTTAAATATTTCAACTCTTTATTCGCTTTTAAAACGACAATTTTCTGCATCAATACGTACGTGTCACCGTCCGCATCTTGCGTGTTCAGCAGCTCGGGAGAAAGTCCTCCGATTCTCTGCGCCTCTTGCTGTATTTGCCAGTGAAATAAAGTCATTTTGACTTCAGCGGGCCAAGCCGCTGGTCCCTGCACAGCTGGATGGTGCATTTGTTGTGGGGTCACGTGTGGACTGTTTTCAGGACGGGTTGGGGGCCGATTACTCGTAACATTGTAGTTTACTGGTGCCGGAGGGCCCGGCGGACGAGGAATCGCGTCGTCGGCGAAAGCGTCAGGTTTTGCAAATTTCAGCGTGTGCTCCAAGTTGTTGTCGTCCTGCAAGCGGCTCCATTTCTAAAAGAAAAACATTCCATCGGTCATTTTATGCTCAACTTCTTCCCCATACTGAAGGAAACAATTTGAGGATAGACAACCTGGCGTCTCATCATTAGCAGTTCTTTCACGGTGTTCTTGTTCTTGTGCGCGGCTTGAACGTATTCCGGTGGTCTGGGATCTGGGAGAGAAAAAACAAAAACAAAACCCACAGTGACAACTATGTACGAGTTTTTGATGTCGCGTAAAGTCTGGATTTACGACTGTTTTTGGCAACCAAACGGTGGTCGAGTAAGTATTCGCACGCTCCCGTCCTGGTCGGTTCAAATTATTGTTTCCAAACAAAACTCGTCGCTTCTCTGACGCGCTTTTGACATCGGATGACTTGCTTCATAAACGACATCTGTAAACTGGATTTAAATCGATGCCTCTGAACGCAGTAAATGCAAAAAATAAAATAGTGTTCCCATCCTAACATCCGTCATTAAAGGAATCTGTCTTCTTATTCATCTCCAAATCAGAATCCGTAATGGAATCGTCTGATCGATCTGCAGTGTAAAACAAACAAAATCTAATGAAAATTACAACAGAAATGCAAATTAACATTAATATGTTCTGCAATTATATTGCCGTGTTACGGTAAACGGAACAAAATAATGTGCCAAACTGACATTCTCGTCAACGTGTCCGTCTGGCGGAGCAGATATAGACGCAATTAGACAGATAGATGTTTTAATTGTCCACTGGGGAAAATTGTTTTCATAGTAAAAATGTCTTCATCGGCTACGGAATCATGGTATTCATGCGTACGCCGATTATACCCGACATCTGTACCTTTTCAGATGCAGTTACATGGATGGAAATAAAATGCGTAATGACGCACAACGGCTGATCTTGCGCATCTTCAGACCTCTCGTCGAGAGGAGTCACCCCCCCCCCCCCTCCCCACACTGTGCCCTCCAAACGACACTGAGTGGAGTTACGTTTTTTTAGATGTCCTCTCTTTGTTTGCCATGATTTCGCAATCGATGAATATTAACAAGTCTTATAAATGAGGTGTCCAGGGACGAGGAGATTGAATTGCCGTGATAAAAACTGACCGTTCTGATTCCGGCTGAAGTTGGTCCCCGCTGATGGCACCTGGCCGGCTCTGGTTTCATGCCCTCTTGGACCCGACATGTTTAAGGAGTCGTTTGGCAACTGAAGTTGTTCTTCTGACACACACACCTGGAACGTGAACTGCCCGTCGACACAGTGTCACAACGCCGCTGACAAGGTGTGAAACAGCCTGCGACAGACTCACCTGCCCGCACCTTCCAACTTGTCACCGCAAGTCGAGAGAGCAGAAATGCGGAACCGCCGCCACGCAAAATGTCCCACACCTGGCTCAACTTCCTGGTTGACAGGTCGCCGAGGCGTGTCTGCTGTTTCAAAATAAACTTATTAAAACGTTTAGGCAATACTGACAGTTAATCCTGCTATAGTTTGTTTCATCCGTTTTTATTTGCAGATTTCCATTCAATTTCAAGCTGATTCAAAGACCAAGTAGTAAATGGTTTCTCACCTACTTAAGGAAAACAAGTATCATGTAAATCCTTTACTGCAAAGAGTTTGTGCACGTTAAACACACTAGGAAGCAGTCGGTCCACTCCTCAAACCAAAAACAAGGTACTGAAGGGCAGTTGACATGCAAATGAGCTCAACGGGCAACGCCAGCGGACGATACAGCCTTTATATGTGAAGCGGAGCAAACTTCAAATGCAAAAACTCCGCGCAGCAACACGCGACACGTTTTATCTTCTGGAAGACTACAACGCTAAGTTAATCGGTTCTATTGGTAACATTTCTGAGTGACGAAAAAAAGCGAACACAAATGACATCAAAAGTTTTAGTTTTACACACCTGTTAAACGCCACCGCTAGAACATCAGCAGGATGACGCCTTTGTCTCTCAACTGAAACACCCAGCGCACACCGAATGGAAGTGAAAGTACTGACTAACTTGCATTTGTTGTTGCCACAAACCACTCCCACGCCAACAGCTCCTGTTTGTTGGGATTCCCCCATAAAGGAGGACGTGTTGTGTTCACGGGCTTCCGTCCGAACCCAGCGCGATCCTGTCCGACTGTGTGACGCCGGACACGACAGCAAAGGAAATCAGTCACCGAACGGACTAATAGATTGGCAGAAATTGGAACAATAAATATAAAACCAAAGTGCAACGATAAAATGCGAAACTAAACGACACTGTGAAGGACATGTGCACGCGGGGCGAGCGGCCCAAGGGTGGAGACGTATTTTCATTGTTACTGAACAATTCATCATGTCCCAGTTAAAGGTCTTAAGTGAGATTTGGCAGCGCGCTTTGCTTTCATGCTTGCGGTCATTGTAAGTCTATTTCTATAATTTGACTAATGACTTTTCCCTTACATTCAATTCATTCAGAAAATAGTGTTTAAATCCCAAAAGATCCCACTTTGTACCTCTGAACGCAGTCATTTCTGACCTTCGGTTGAACAAATAACTGCACGACTGTACAGAGCGGGCAAACGCTAAACCGTTTCTTAAACAAAAGAGGGTTCTCTTGAAGGAAGCGCACAACATGTTTGCATTCGAGTTGTTTGTATAATCTGACAGATGTTTTGCGTGCTTTTCAGGTCGACGAAAGAGTAACTAGGCAGCTGGAATGACAGAGGAGTGTCGTTTCCCCTGATAAATCTGCGTCTTTGCCATTTTCGCAACCCTATAAAGTCAAACCGCAGACAATGTGCGAGTCGCAAAACCGAATCGGAGCTGTGACGAGCCTCAACAAAGTCGTGCTCTTTGCGGATGCACGTAATGCCGTCAAAATAAATTACTCCGCTGCTGCAGTTTTGTCCCTTAACGACGTTCTTAGCGTGTCGCGTCTAATTCACAGTAACGTGTGCCTGTCAGAAAACAAAAATCGTCGGCCAAACTGTTAGAAAAAAATATATATATTAGACTCTGTTAGTACACAGCTCCCACCAAACAAAAATATAAAGTGCTCTAAAAATTCCACTGCAGCTCGTAGTGGAGGGTCTCGACAAACGAAACGTCACGAGATGACCGTTAGACCAAGTAATTAGACAGCAAACTTCACTTCACACCGCTGTGGAAAGATTACAACAATCTAGAGTTTCTACATCGACAAAATTGACTAATGCACCAACGTGTCTTTGACTGCCGCAGAGAAACACTGCATTCAAATGTAAACAAATGGGTGAAAATCCCATCGGTCAGTCAGTTGAAACTTGTCCTGATTTTCCACTCAGATTCAGCAGGAGGGTCCTTGTCCCAGAGTGCCTCTTGGCGAAGAGTGCGACCCAGAGTAGTCCGTTTCCACTTCCCTCTTTGCCGTAACGCCTCCGGGCGTCTGAGCCTAGTTGTGGCCTAATGTCGACGGAGAGATAACAGACAAACACTTCGTTTTAAGAAAGGTTGACGTTACATTTCACCGTCATCGATCCGTATGTGGTTTATTTACATTGTTAGTGTGCTTCTTTGATACTTAAAAACACACCCGACGTCGAGGTAGCTCAGCTACTGTATGTGGCAAAGGGATGGTTCGTGTAGTGTCACACTTTCCCGGTACGGTCCCGGCCGCTTTATTTGTGTATCGCGCTTTACGTAAAAAGGCATCTTCGCAAAATGTGTAAAGCTGCCATTCAGACATATTTTAAGTTCATAAGTAATATTACGCTTCACGCGCTCGGTGCGCAAGTACTGAAGTAGACACTGACCTGCGAGGTATTTTGCACCAATTAACATCAACATGCTGCCCATGATGTAGAAGCCCAGGGGGACGCTGCTGAAGATACCAGTTTCACCTGTCGGTCGTCCGAACAAAGGGCCGGGAAGGGTAACGCACACGGGAGAGACAAAAGAACGTTCGTTTAAAAAAAACCAAAAAAAAACGACAAACTGTGAAAAAGTCAGAACTCGTACCAACCTACGGCATTATCAAATGCGTTAAAGTCAAACTAGAAAGGTCACAATTTAGGACAATATGAAAATACAAATGTTTTTGACCAAAGCCAGTCTACCTCGACCAATGTTCGACATTTCGTTTCTTCGTCTGTATTCGTTCCTTTCTTCTTTTTTTTTTTTTTTTTTTTTTTTTTTTTTTTTTTTTTTTTTTTTACTCCCTAAACGGGAGGAAGCTCGTGTGTCAATCTTGACTGAAACCTGCGCCGCCGTTTGGTTACTTTGATTTTGACCAATAGAAAACTAAACGCGAGTTTGGGAATATTTTGTTTTGACCGCGTGGGACAAATTTAATGGCACAAATCAATCGTTCACAAAACAGCACGAGGAGTAGAAATGTCTTAAACGTGCAGATTAAGCCTTTGAGCGCAGAAGAGGGACGGTAACACAGAGACGGAATTTGGTACTGTGATTGTGTTCCCCCCCCATTGCTTAAGTTAAAAATCGCTACAGCTACCAATAACGCTTTCGCGTGCGCCTGCGGGAACACCGGTATTGTTGTAATGTATTGTAAGATAGACTTGTGCGCCTATCCTTCAATATTTTTCTCCACAGTGGCAGTGAGCATTCACGTTTTCGAATTTGGCTCAAGCGCGAGTGTGGTACTGCCTACCGTTTCCATTACAAACGGGCTCTGTCGTCTCCCAGTTCATGGATTTCTGAACCGCCTTCTTCCATCGGGCGTACCGAAACTCGCTCTCTGCAAAGCACACACACGCAGAAACACCTCTACTTTTGAAGCTGCGGCTACTGAAGACACACACTTCTCAGGCTTTGCGGCGGCGGCGGCGGCTCGCTGTACCTTCGGGGTTGATCTGAGGCTCGAACTTCTCTGAGGTGACTTCGCTCAGGTCCTCGGGGCTCAGACTCCACACGCTCACCCCCTCTGCTGCTCCCGCTGCCATCGCTGCGCCGAGAGCTGTGGTCTCGGGCATGGACGGCTTCACTGAAATCAACAAAATCGATGCGATCTTTACTGGTAATAACAACAATATGAATAACAATCGCTCTGTTTTAAAATTTTCTACTCGTATCGCTAGCGGCGGTTACAAACGACATCGATCCACTTCTTTACGTGGCTGTGCTGAAAATCTTTCTTCATCGCGGCAGTGATCCGGTTTCCGGCGAAGACGGGCTAGAAAGGGACTGCTATGCTGTTGAAATGTTTTATGTATGCAAGGACATGATGGAAATCTTACCAACTGGGATGCAGAGAATATCTGCCTGCAGCTGCATCAGCAACCTGTTGGACGTCATTCCTCCGTCCACCTGGAGCTGAGTAAGCGGGATGCCGCTGTCCTGATTCATGGCGTCCAGTATCTGCATCCAAACAAATATCCCAATGACTACGCTTGTACCGGCGTCTAATCAAATAAATAACACAGCAACGGAACTCGTCTTGGACGGCGCAGAGTGTTATATCAATCGATAGGGATAGTTTTTTTTGTACCGGACCCCACCCGGTACGTTTCCCTGATGACCGATTAGAGAAGGGGACAGCGCTTACCTCTCGTGTCTGGAAACAGACCGCTTCCAGTGCAGCAAATGCGAGGTGACTCTTATTGGTAAACTGAGTTAACCCGCAAATGATCCTAAGACACAGAATAACGTTGATATTGAGTGAAGCGGACTTATTTCAGCAGGCTGGGTGAAAAATTTCACTCCCGGTTACTACGCTACAGAGAAATTCTTGGTCTTACCCTCTTGCACTGGGCTCCCAGTAAGGTGCGTAAAGACCCGAAAACGCAGGGACAAAATAACAGCCGTAGGACGTACCGACTGATGCGGCCAGCTTCTCTGCGCGGGGAAAGAAACAGAAAAGGAAGTGGAATGAACGGGGGAAGGGTGCGACGTAAAGTAAATTGCAACATGTTCCAGGCAAGAAACCGCAACCTGTATTTCGCTAAACTGTGCAAGAAGTTTTAAACTGTTTTAGCTTAATCAACTGCCCGTGCAACTTTTGCCATTCCTTTGCCGATAATCGAGAGGTCACGTGACACCGCAGAAGACCGGCGACACGTACCGAGCTCTTCGGATGAGCCGATGATCCCGAGATTGTCCTGCAGCCAACGAACCACGGCTCCTGCAATGGCCACAGAGCCCTGGCGAGAAGTACCAGAAATAAGCAAACCACCTGTGAACTGAAAGATCCTCACGTGTCCTCCGCGAGGTAGACTATAGGTCAGGATGCCGTACCTCTAGTGCGTAACAGGCGGGTTTGTCCCGACCGAGTTTGTACGCCACGGTGGTCAGAAGGCCGTGGTCAGACATTACAGGCTGCAAAACAGCAGAAACGAGAACAATGCCATGGTATGCGGTGTGTGCAGGGACGTCACCAGAGTGTCTACGACGCAAATCTTAAGTAATGTACCTTGGCTCCGGTGCTTCGCAGGAGAAAGCAGCCAGTTCCGTACCTGAAACGCATCGTAAATCAAACTTTTAGTCGAATTTCGAACGTAGGAGAACGCGCACGTTTGAAGACACGTGCATAGCAAAAAGCCACGGTGCAAATCTAAAAGGCACACAAAGCCGCTTACGTGTTTTTAGCCTGTCCGTCCTGAAAGCACATCTGTCCCACGAGTGCTGCCGACTGATCCCCGAGACACTGTTTTTAAAGAACACACACAAGTCTCTCGGGCGGCACGGCGGAGATTAATGTTGGAAAGTAAAAACAGAGACAAACTTACCCCTGAAATGGGGATACCTGAAAGAGCCCCAGATTTCTGTCAAAATAAAAGATGCACTTGTTTAACAAGTGAACTGCGCATTTTCACGTTCAAGTCGCACTAAAAGAGCATTTTGAGTGTTTTGTTTCTCCTGCAATTTGTCTACACCGATGGGATGTCAAATAGGGAGATTAAAACTATTCCGTTTTATAGGACAGACTGTCCAAATATCTGATCCTTTTGTCAGGTGAAAATAGTGATACACATTTGAACTTATGCATACATGCGTGTAGCGAAAATATCAAATCACATTCAACAGTCATCAGTGGTAAACGTCTTCATTTTTCAATCGCTACGAGCAACACGCTTGCCCAGACAACAACGCTCAAAACAAAACAATTTCTCATTATTTGACTACACAAAGCCAAATAACTAAAGAATACGGATTTTAATTCTAACAGCAGTGAAAACACAGTGAGGGAAAAGAAGGCCAAGTGTGAGCCTGTATATATTAAAATGTCTTCACTCCTGCGCGAGGCTCTCGTTTTGGTTAGGTGTTCAAATTTGGCTCGATGAAACTGTGCCAAAGAGTGAAGAGATTTAGGTGACGCCACGAGGAAGACAATCTGTCAGGAAAGCAGCGGGCGTTAATGACGACCGGCCCGAGCAGCGTGCCGCGACAGAAGCGGTGAGGGACGGGGACCATCCGGTACATTTCCAATAGAGCGCATATGTGTGGCCTCGTGTTTGTGTGTGTCTGCTGGCTTCAAAACACACAGAACAAAGGCTGGTACCTTTGTCTTTTGTTCAACGGTGCCTGCGATAAAGCTACAGAAATAAATATACAAACTTTTTTGTTTTTGTTTTAACCGTTTCTCTGCTGTCTATTTGGTTAAACAATTGGCCACTTGGGGGCAGCAAAACAAAAGCTGCGATCACAACGCTGACTTTTCTGTGACCTTTTCATTCGATGCCTATTTAAACATCCAGCAGATACGGAGCCACGTTGGCATTCATCTGGACCCCAGTTTCTGGCCACGCGACCCATGTAAGACGCATCCTTAGGGAGATGTCTGGCTCTTTAACTGCTAAATGCTCCACTGTGTTTATCAGCTACTCGCTACCTTTGCCTGTCTGCTGCTCGGTGTCAAGCATCTTTTAAATGTCCAATCTCAAAAATGCGACGCACGTTACGTGGCAAAAAATGACAGCTGGTTGAAAATGGACCAAAATCCGACCTGCTCAGCTGCTAAATTATTAGCCTCCGTACGAATCTTGGAAATGCACCGTGTGATGGCTTTAGCCACAGAGAAGCAGGAACGGGTTAACTTTGCACGATGAGGAAAAGAGTGATGGCGAGTATTACTTACCAGGCTAGAACATATTTTCTACCAGTGAGAGAAAAGAGACAATGGCACACAAAAACAATGCCTAAAAGAATTTCTCAGTCGACCTTCGTGCACTCAGAACAGTCCGAACAGAAAACAAACCCGTTGTCTAATTAGTGGGCTGTTGCACGAGACAATCCACTCTTTCAACACTAGACACAGCAATCAAATCGTCAGGATAAAAAGTTCATATAAACGCTTATGGTGAAAGTGAAAGTGAAAGTAGACTAGACTTGGAAAGATACCGACGGATGTATGCGTGCTTACCATGAGACCGTATATTTCTGAAGAACTCCTCACTCGGGGCAAGATCTCCATGGGAATGCCAAAATACCTGATGGGAATTAGGGGAAAGGGCAACAGCCTATGAATACTCAAGCCAATTGTGCTTTCCATACAGTATTTGTTGCAGGAAAAAAGGATCTTCTGAAACTATTCTGTGGCTTTGAGGCACTGCACTCAAAGAGCACACTTTTAGTGTTGTTTTGGACAGAGTACCAATGGATCGTGTTGCTTTCTTTCTCCAACTTTTGGACGTGCGAGTACAAAAGTAATCTCCTTCAGTGATATTTTTCAAATAACTGGCAGCGTGACGGAATTAAAGACAGCTGCCATACTTGCAAAGTTCTGGGTCCCAGTCCATGGTGTGAATGTTAAACAGCATGGTTCTGCTGGCGTTGGTCACGTCTGTGCAGTGGACTCCGCCAGACTTGCCCCCTGTCAAACACTGTTGGACAACCATCAAAAGCACACGCAGAAAAAGTCCGTCACAAAATCGGTCGGCTCCGCTGTAGTCCCTTTCCCTGCGGTGACATCTATCTTTACTCACCCAAATGAGCCAGGAGTCCACGGTGCCGAACACGGCGCGGTGAGACACGACGGCTTCGTGGACCTCGTCCACGTTGTCCATCAGCCAGCGAAGTTTCACTGCGCTGAAGTAAGTGCTGATCGGGAGCCCCGTTTTATGCTGCGGGACGACAACGACATAGACAGCTCTACTAGTGCTGCTACTAGCGATGTTATAACAAGTCGGCGTCTGTTTTAAAATCGCAAGGTGCTTGAATCGATCTCAAATACATAGAAAATCAATAGGAATTCCAAAAGATCAGATAACAATCGTTTTAGAGCAAAAGCACCTTCTGAGCCAACTGCGCTACTATAAAAGGCCATGCTGACAACGGATGCTGCCGTCTTAACATACAATAATAAAAACGGCACGGTGGCAGAGCGGTTAGCGCTCCTGCCTCCCAATAAGGACATCGTGGTTTCGAATCCCGGACCAGACCACGACCTCCCTGGGTGGAGTCTGCATGTCCTCCCCGTGTTACCGTGGGTTTTCCGGTTTCCTCCCACCGTCCAAAGACATGCATTAGCTTAATTGGTGACTCTAGTGGATGAATGCGAGTGTGAATGGTTGGCCACTGTCCAGGGCGTACCCCGCCTAAGGCCCGAAGCCACTGGGATAGGCTCCAGTCGCCCGCGACCCCGAACGGAAACAAGCGGTAGAAAATGACTGAATAATAAAAACAGGTGTGTACACCCGTCTATCCTACTTGCTGTTGTGCCCAGAACGAGACGATAAATGCTGCGGCAACAGAAAGGCGCTCACCTTCAAGTGGTTCTTATTCCTTCCTGGAGTTTTGTTAATTAGACGTTCAACTGTCGACTGAGTCCGCAGGTCCAGCCAAACTGAACAAAAACACTGCAGTTATTTCTGGTGCAATTACTATTAAGCTACGTTTAGACTGCTTGCGCTATTAAAGAACGTCAGAGCTGTGCCAGGATCGATGGAAATAATGTACAAATAATTAAGGAAACACAACAAACTGCTAGTACAGAGATTCCAACATTTACCGATGGCATTGTAGAGGGGCTCCCCCGTCTCTTTGTCCCAAACGAGCGTGGTCTCTCTTTGGTTGGTCACTCCAATAGCTGGACGAAATTCAAGCGACAATTTCCAAAGAGTTTAGATCGTGAGACGCGTCTTTGAAGTACACGAAAATGACGCTCGAGTACTGCTTCGAGAGAGAGGGCGGTAGCCTAAGCTCGACGTGCGCGTACCTTTAATGTTTGAGATGTCTATGTTGAGCTGGGTGAGCTTTTCACACGTCCGCTCCATGCACTCGTACACCGACTGCAGAATTTCGTTGGGGTCCTCCTCCACCCATCTGAAAATCAGGAAACGAAAAATGGCAACGAATCAGATCTACGCATTTCAAAATTGCGCGTGCATCTTTTAGGGATCGGATTCATGGTTTCACTTACCCTTCTTTGGGGAAGCTCTGTTTGATTTCCACCTGATGATGGCTGAGCAGCTCTGCTGTTTTTGAATTAAACACCTTGAAAGAGAGGAAAATAAAAAGCACAAGAGAGAACGTAGCTTCAGCCATCTACACATCACTTCATTCCTCAGCAGACTAAGGACGCCGCCACTCGAACTCGGCTCAAGGCCTCCTTTTGGGTAATTCGTCATGGACGCTGGAAGGGATTTCTGATTGCTTTGAATCCCAAACCTGCTTTTGTAGACTCCAGGCTTGTGCCTTTCAAGTACAAACTGAACAGTGCTTAGCTTATTTTTACTGTCATTTTATGTTATGAATCTTGTCACCAGGGAGAACGTATGCCTTATCTTGTGAATTTTCACACCTTCAATAATTACAGACAAGTAGACGGGGAAACAAAATCCACTTCAACCATCTCTGTTTCTTTTAGGTTTCGGAGGAGTTTGAAGTGACTCTTGGCTCTGGACTATCGACCACACCCAGAAAATAAATCAAAACATCTGCTCGTTCTACTCCGCAGAGTTAGAAGGCAAAGACTAAAGTGAACAGGGTGAGCCTTCCGCATTTGTGAGAAAACATTTCATGGGAACTAATGTGACATTTAAAAACGGGATGAAAACCTGGATTCATTTGCCAAGGACGGCGAGGGAAAGCCAGAATATGGTGCCATCAAATGTATTCCGTTTTCTTTAGGGCCACAACTAAAGATTGTTTTCATTATCAACGAACCTGAAGATTATCTTCTTGATTATTCAAACAATTGTTCAGTTTATACAATATCATACAAGAGTGGAAATGGTCATCACCTTTTGGTAAAGCCCTAGTTGACGCATCCCACCCAGTTGTTTTGTCATACCAACGGTCCGAAACCCCAAGTTATTCAGTTTACAATCACAAGAGACAAATGTATTCACATTTCAGAAGCTGGAATCACTTCTTGTCAAGCACCGGGCGAGTCTGCCGCCGCCTCCTCCTGGGAGCTACCGAAGGCTGCAGCACTCCGCTTACTGATCGTTTAAAGGACAACACGGCTGACTCACAAACGTTAAACACAACCAAACACCAGACATTCAATGTGCCGCACAGCTAGCTTGTCTCGCTCAGGTCAGTCTTACCAAAAACCTGGTGGAGCTCGTGCCCTGGTCGATGGCAGCCACCAGCGGCCCCAGCATTATCCGGTGCGAGGACGCGGCCATGGTGCCGTTCATGGGCAGCCCCGGAGCTTCGGCACCAAACTGGACTGCTGGAAACCGATTACCAACTCCGTTCATGCGGCGTAAGCGCGACCAAAGGCGGGCGGGCGGCCGGTCGGTCGCCGACTACAAACGTAACGCTTGTCTTGGCGCTCGGTGATGACGCGACTAGTTGAGCCCGAGCAACGACGGTGCGAAGATCATTTGTTGAGGAAATGTTCATGAAACGCTAACACATTCGACATTCACATTGCAAATGGATCCCTCTCGCATTGTCACATAAAATAAAAAGTCAGTTTACATGTATTTTATATATGTTTTGGTATTTTTGCATGGACCATTGGGAGTCTTTGCCTCATACAAGTGAACAGCTACGTATGGAGGTCGTGCATTCAACTTTGTCTTTGTTGATAAAATTGTAAGTGAATCTGTGGCTCTCAAATATGCGTAGCTAACGAAAAAGAAACGGTCGTTCCCATACCGGGAGTCGAACCCGGGCCGCCTGGGTGAAAACCAGGAATCCTAACCGCTAGACCATATGGGAGGCTAAGTAACGCGTCGCACGGGACGTGTTATAAAGCGCTGATGAACACGACTCTGCATGTGGCAAAGAGTGCTTATTTTCTGCCATTACAAGGGCTGAATTATTACCAACTCAGCAAAGTGATGCCCTAATTTGGCTATCGAGGGTGCGGGACTATACGCCACTTTCATATACCTGTTTCTCCCCTCTTCTACTTGCCTTGTTTTGTGGGAGAGGTCTGTGTCACAATCTAGTTTTAACACCTTTACCATTTCAGCTGACGATATACCTACCTGTCACATGTTCCTATGTACACGTGTGCTGAACCTGGCGCAGGATGTTATTCCAGAACAGCTGGTTGGTTTCTGGGGCTCAAGGCAAAATATTGTGATGCTGTGTGCTTTGAATCCAATGGGTACTGAAAGACAACTAGATGCATACACCGTGAAAAGACAGCGGGAGGAACCTGGGCATCGCAGCTCAATTTAGCACCTGGGCCCTTTAATCTGACGTTTTTACTACTAACACACATGTAAAAACGGCCTAAATGTAATTCTGACACGTGGGACTAGGGTGAACTCATGTAATGAGAGCTGACATTGGCAACCCATCATTCATTATTATTATCATCCTTTTATGATACACATTTTAAAACCTGTCATACCACGTTATCCCGCTGTCACTTCGGATCTATTTTTCTGCCATTTCTCTATTTACTTTACCCCACTAGTGGACAATAAAATATAAAAACAAACCGGTGGAGCTTTTACTCGACGACCTACTTAGAAACCAAGCACTCCTTATCGAGCTTGTAGCCCTACATCTGCCTGAAAACGTCGTACTTCTATTTAAGTGGCTCCTTTAACGTTTTTACCGCGGCTTTTTAACGCCACACATCAACCCGACGACCGGCGATGACGTCATCACAAGTGGACAGTGTTGTCGTTCCTGAAATGTGGGAAGCGGTTGTCCTTTTATTTGATTCGTTTTCGATTCTTCGTCGTATTTTAACCACCAAGATCTAAAATGTAAGTGATTAGATACACTCGGAGCCGTGTTATGTAGGTCACGGCGTGCAGCACATTCGGTTAACTAATTAACCCTGGCCAGTTAGCCGCGATAGCTGTCGTTGCTAATTGTAATCTAATTCATTCGTGTTTAATTAGCTAATGACAGGTTTGTGCATTTTCAGGGCTGATTACTGGAAGTCACAACCAAGGAAATTCTGTCAGTACTGCAAGTGCTGGATTGCGGACAATAAGCCTGTGAGTTGGCTAAAGGATACGTGTCGCTGAGGGCAGAATCCACACGTTGTCTTCACGTATCTCATCACGTTTGTTTTGCTCTGCAGAGCGTAGAGTTCCATGAAAGAGGGAAGAATCACAAAGAAAATGTGGCTGCAAAAATCTCTGAGGTATTATTTCTTTCTTTCTGTTTTTAAGCAATGCTTGACTCACTCTGCCGACGTCTAGTTGAGTACATTATATGATCTCCAGAAATAAATCAAGCTGCTTTACTTTACTAGAAATCGAAATGAGTTGTATAACTGGATTTCTGGTAATGGGTCAATTATCTGCACTTTACAGTTGTCCGGTTCCGCTTAACCTGTCTAAAGAATAAAATACGTCTGCATTTCATTGGACAAAGTTTAACTTTGTTCCCCATTTGAGTCCCAAAATTCAATGTTAAATCATGCGAATCGAGGTTCATACTCTGAACGGAGCCTGCCCGTGTGATTCTCAGTCTGCTTGCTGATTCACAAACACACAGATGCACGATTGCTATAAAACACGTATTATACATAATCTGCATTCATCGATGAGGGTTCTCGGTGACACACACGGGCATGAATACCAACAGCCAAGAAAAACTTGCACACTTGCATACTCTTGGCACTGTTCTCGGGACTGGCAGGAGAGATAAGGTCCAGACGTGTCGCTCTGCCTCTAAAGCTCACTTGTTATTGGCTAGTAGCCGCCGCCACTCGTCTCTATCTTTCTTTCTGCAGATTAAAAAGAAGAGCATGGACAAGGCAAAGCAGGAGGAACGTATGTCCAAAGAGTTTGCGGCAATGGAGGAGGCTGCGCTGAAGGCATATCAGGAGGACCTGAAGAGGATGGAAAGGGAGTCAGCAGGTAATTATTTGACTTTTTATTGAAATAATATGAAACATTTGGCTACTCAGAAGGAGCGTTTGCTCTCTAACATTTTAAATTAAGTGTTTTTGTTTTAGGATCAGGTTCACCAGCCCAAACAACAACAACAACAACAACAACAACACAGCCACAACCTCAGGCCAAACCTCAGGCGAAAAAACAGCAAAAGAAAGCTAAAGCAAGCAAGTCCAAGTCCAGAAACCAAACGCAAGCGCAGGTTTGGGTTGAAGGACAGACAGATGACGGACACACGTACTATTACAACACAATTACTGGAGGTGGGTGGATAACCTGAAAACACAACTCCTCTTTGACAGCTGAAACAGTCCTGTACGCCAGCGTATGTGTTTTTATACTTTTTGGTCTTTCCGACACGGTTGTGGTGTTATGTTGTCTTTGTACTTTGACCGCAGAATCTCGATGGGAAAATCCAGAGGGTTTCCGGGGAGAAGGTTCGGCCATTGCGCAGCCTGAGGTTACTTCTTTATTTCTGTGCATATTTAGCACATTCATTTTATTTTAAACTAGGTATTATGCTCTGTTGGTTGCTGCTAAAATGCATTTATACGTCAGTATCGTGTTTGTCTTTAGAGCGCTTCAGGCTGTCCTTGGATGGAAGCCGTCAGTCCTGATGGTTACAAATATTACTACAACTCGGAAACTGGAGGTAAAATAATGTTATGCGTCTGAAATATATTTTAATTACCACTGAATTCATTTCTTATTCTGTATGGAGATACTGTCTGATAATGACACGCTCCGTCTTCCTCACCTCACAGAGTCCAGCTGGGAGAAGCCAGCAGACTTCCCATCAAATGAGCCATCTGGATCTGGATCCAACAGAGAGGGAGAGAGTCGTGAGGAGCCTTTAACCCCTCAGCCGGAGCCGCTCTCAGGAGGAGAGGAGAGTTCGAGTGGGGCCCCGGCATCTCAGGAGGACGAAGTCCCTGAACAAGCCAGCCGGCAGCCCAAAGTCCCAAAGATCAGCTTCAGGGTGAGAGGAGTCCTGGCAGTGTTTTTAGCATTTAAATTTTTCTGCGTGTCAAGATTCTGTAGGGGTGGAGGGGGGGGGACAGGCCTCACAGTTTTCCTACTTGTTTATTGTTTTCAGAAAAGGAAAGCAGAAGACCAGCCTTTGGAAAAGGAGGGAGAAGATGAAGTGAGTGACGATGCTCCTAAAGAGGATGCTGAAGAGACGAAAAAAGAGGAAGAGGTCCGAAGCGCAGCAGCTGAACCTGTGGAGAAGAAAGAGGAAGCGGAGACGCAAAGGAAGACTCAAGCCAAAAGGCCGAAAGCTACCAATCCATACGGGGTCTGGGAACAGATCCAGGAGGAGGAGGATCCGTAGTGAGTGCTGTTAGAACGGTTGATTAGGACACTGATAGACCACGGATTGATCCGCTGATTGGTATGCAGCCTACTGGCTCTGATAAAGACTGGTGCTAGTATCTAACTGCTCCCTTTTCTTTCCCTTCCAGTGCCAGCGTGGACTTACAGTTACCCCAGGTGGAGGGAAGCGCGACCGGCGCTCCAGCCGACCTGCTGCCAGAGCCAAAACCGAAGTTCAAGGAACGCGTCATCACCTCCCTCGGAGAAGAAGGCGGACCTGCTTCGTTCAGGAAAAACAAGACACAGAACGGCAAATCCAGGAACCTCCGACCGAGAGACGACGACGACTGACCCGAACGCATACAAACGTCGAGCCGGAATGCAGCAGAATAAGACTTCTACACAAACAAAACTCTTTCTAGGAACTTTTTCTTTGACATTCTGATGCACCATTTTGATTTGAGGGACATTAAATGTATTCGTTTGTTTCCTTTTACCTAAGAGGCACAAATATAATCTTTTTCTTCTATTGACATTTGTAGGACAAATTGGCTTGCTTGAGAACCTTTAAGACAAAGTAAAAAATCTCTAAAAAACGTGTTTTCTAATCCTAAAAATCTGGAAACAATCCATGTTCTTTTCTTCTGTCATAATCAAGGTGTGCAACGCTTTTATAGTCTTATCTAATGTATACAATATTGTCAGAATCCCAGTGTGATAATTTTATTGATATGAAAACAGGTGAGCAATTCAAATAACATTTTTTGTATTTTCCGTATCTGTATTTATTTATTTTTTTTTTTTTTACCAGTGGAAGTTGTGAAAATGCAGTAAGGCGTCCTTGTGGAAACATCATTGCAATATAGACGTGATTAAAGACGGGGATATGTGATCTCGATATTTTCTGACTGTCCAGATACTGAAAACGTAGTAAGCAAAATTATTTAGAAAATGTAACTGAGCGGAGGTAAAGCTTTTAAAACAACTGAATTAAGAACGCTCATTATTAAAATACAGGCAACAGTTAGGATTCGTCCAGTTGGCTCACTTACACGGGGTGTGACGTGCTTTTGGTGAGAGCGCGTGTATAAAGCTGATAGGTGGTTTCGCCACACCCTGATTGGCAAAGCACCGTGAAGAATACTTAACGACAATAAACAGTACTAATGTCTGTTTATGTATAATGTGAAAAGTCAGCTTTGCTATGTAGTTTAGGAAACTCGATGTGACAAACTCTGCCAGGACAAAAGGTACTATTATGACCTGGATGACCAAATTCCCACTTGGAGGCAGATGCTAAAAATATTTTGAGAAAAATTGACGTTGCGATATATTTGGCTTTAACAATGTGTACTTGCATGTATATTATAAAATACATTTCCGTAGATGTGCAGCTTTTACCTTGAATAGTAATAGCTCCGTTTTAAAACTCTGAGAAGCACATGTACTTACTTTGTCCTAAAACAGTGACTCATCTTTGAGTAGTCCTAAAGGATTGTAGTGTAGTTTAAGGAATTACTGTGACACAAAATACATAATTTAATATTTTATTACAAAATAAAAACTTCTCAACTTGATTATGAGTGAGCTGCAGTTGGTCTTACGTCGCATCGTTTGCAATGTGACTATTGCACAAGCGTAAAATGCAATATTAATATTAACATACTATATACGTTAGCCCTGGTATGCCGTAACGGTACCGTAAGATGCATTCACCGCATGACATACTGTATGTTCGGTACGTTGTGGTGGGTGTCAGTCTGCAGACTGTCCAGACTCTGGATGTTTGACGCTGCTGGTGCTGCTGCCGCTGCTCTGCACCACCTCAAGAACAGCCTCCCTCTCTGCGTGTTCAAGTGCGTCAGAGATCAGATCGTGAAGAGCCTCCCCTCCTCTCATGAACTCCTAAACATGGGCCAGAATACATGACATTGATTTTAAGTCATGAGAAATAGTTGGGAGTAAAAAAAATAAACAAAACTGACTATATAAAAGGCAATAAAATAAAGATTTGACTGTTAACAACAGTTTGGCAAATGCCTGTTTTACAAGAGAAGTTTACTGGTTGAAAAAGACAAGAACGACAAACGTAAAATGTACAGGTTTAACAGCTTCCTACGATTTATGCGGAATTTTGAGACACACCCCCTTAATATCTTACCTTAATGTCTCTAGTTACGTATCCGGTCCTGTGGTCTGTGACGCGATCCTGGCTGAAGTTGTAGGTACGGATCCTCTCTGACTGAGAACGCGTGCCCACCTGTAGCAATGAAGACGTAGTTAAAAAGGGCAAAGATCTGTGAACTTCATGTACATTTTCCTGGTAAAAGAGTGTGAAATCCTGCGAGAGGAGGTCACTCACCTGCTGCTTTCGTGCTGCGTGCCTCTGCTCGGTCTCTTTACCCATCGTGCTATGGTACAGCCTGGCCCTCAGCACACGCATGGCGGTGTCTCTGTTTTGCAGCTGAGAGCGGGTCTGCTGACACTCGGCCGTTACGCCTGTCGGGAGGGTAAGCAACGAGGCCTGATGTTTATATGACACGAAAGCAGAACGGCCTCTAAATGTTAAAAAAAACTAGTCTCGAGGAGCTTGAGAACTTCTCTGGCATGTTTTACCGGTAGGGAGGTGAACGATGCGCACTGCGCTGTCTGTAGTGTTGACGCTTTGGCCCCCAGCACCTCGAGATCTGAATGTGTCGATGCGAAGATCCTTTGGATCAATGTGGACGTCAAACTATGTGCAAAAAATACATAGGACATTAATAGACACATCATTTGTAATCACGCTATTACACAAAGACACTAGAGTGTACGGTACCTCCACTGGCTGAGGCAGAATGATGACACTCATGGTTCCTGTGTGGATTCGCTGCATCCTGGAGGAGAGGCCCACCTCAGGGATCCTTTGCACCCGGTGCGTTCCTCCTTCACGCTTCAGATGTCTGTACACGTTCTCCCCAGCTATTCTCACTGCTGCGTGGTGCAAACCACCTGAGAGAGACGGTCAGGTAATGTAGCTGTTCCCAAACGTCAGACATTTCGACTTGTCACAGCAGGAAAAGCACATGTGAACTCATAACTAATAGCATTAACGATGACTCCATTCCAGGAATTATTGCAATGCAGCAATTGATAATGTCATTAGCTACACTTGTGTTTGACAAGTACAAATACCCCCAGGCCACGCGCACACCCCTACGCGCCCACCATTTTAGGAACCCCGAATTAACGAAGCTCTATCGAAAGTTTATATGTTGATCCAGCATTAATTCTTGACTCTCTCAGGAGTCTTGGCTCAAAGGGCCAACCCTGGACACAGAGGCATGATCGGTTCACTAATAATTCCAGCACTGGGACTGGACGTTTCTGACTGACTAACTTTCACAAAAACTCAAGAGGACGGATGATACAGAAACAGAGACACAAATGTGACTTACCATATTCAGCAGGTGTGTAGTTCAAAACCTCAAAGTCCCAGTTCTTGTAAGAGGCAAAACCCTGGTACATGTCAAACATTTCTCTGGTGAACTGCTGACAGACGTCCCCTGAAACCACATGTGCCAGAATTATTTATCAGCAGCTACCTGCCAAACACTGGTGAACTGTGGCTGTAAAGACTGTCGGCACTATTACTTATTTCAAAGAGTAGCTGGTCTGTTTTCATTCATTCATCTAGATACTTGTATTTCACTGCTGTTTAAATCAGACTGTAGAGTCGAGAGTCTTCGCGTACACAGACGGTGAAAAAGCGTTGCGTTCTTTCATACCGCCTGTCGTTCGTCCTGATACAACCTCCAGCAGAATATTACTGGGGTCGAGCGGGTCGGTGGGCACGAGAGCTTTTATCAACTGGAGAGAAGAGAGAAGACACCGTCATTAACACGGCACGTTCTACATCATCCGTTTACTTTATCGTCTACGACACATTTCTACACAGATTTGATCATGATTTTGTGTTCTCACATCTTTTCTCAAGGCCAAAATCTTGCGGGAAATCTGTGCTTCCTCCTCTTTCAGCAGCTGGGTCAGTTGTTCATCTTCGCCTTTGGTTCCAGCTGAACCTGCAGTCGGGGGAAAGCAGAGCACGCCATTTGGGTTCTAAGATATTTTGGTGCCTTTTTTCACAAATATTAACAAAGAAAATTCTGCTCGTTTACATCTGGAAATACATGATGAATGTTCTAACACGATTATCAGGAAGTTATTTATAAAAGAACATCGACACCGACTATGCTTAGTAACACAGATCGCGTTCATGTTACCAACTGTGTTTTTGATTTAAAGTGTAAAATCTCCAACACCACAGTCCAATACCCTTTAAGACATCACCTCCTATGCCATTAGCAAATAATTACTTATATTTTGAAAACTGTTATCGACAGAAATAAAAACTACTCACTATGCAGAAGTGACAGGACTTCCTCAAGGTCTTTCAGGGCTTGTTTAATACTCTCAAACACATTTGCCAGAGGCAGCAGCTCTGTGTGTTTTTTCATCAGCGCTTTTCTGTCTGACTCGCTGAGGTATGCGTGCTGTAACTTCCTGCTGAGGTCTCGGTACTCCTCCGTGAGCTGCTGAAGATACCTCTGAACAGACTCGGTCCTGTACAAGTCCCCCAAATCACTGTGACAGAGGCGTTTTGGTGCTGCTGTACCCCAGTACTGCGCCTCTGTGATGTTAGCATATTTCAGGCTGGTTTGTCCCGTCAGTGTCCTCCATCCTCCTCTGCTGCTGTTAACTACACGGCTACGCAAAGAACACAGCCGAAAACAGCGACTGACGAGCATTTGACTACATTTAGAGTGCAACGAGCAAACTCAAACAACATTCACACGTGTTGTTCAAGTGTTTACACCGGTCAAAGACCATTCCTACTCTACAGTTAGCTAGCCGTCAGAGACCGGATGTAGTCTAGGGAACGAGGTCGAGGCTTGAGTTCAAGGAATGAACTCTGGGAAGTGTAGTTTTATTGCATCGGCAGTTAGGCTAATAGTTGGCTAAGAAAGTTAACATTCGAATAATTGTTTTCATTAAATGGCATTTCACAGCTTCAGTTGCCTAAAAACTCAAACACCAATTTTATTTGTTTATTTGTTGTCAATAGGCATGTTGAACTAACGTTAGTTAACGTAATATAGTCTTAGTTACCACCTTCCGTGGCTTCATAGCTTGATATATTGACATCAGCTAACTTAGCTAGCGTCACACTTTAAACGTTAACGTTAGCCAAGACGGTAACTCACATAACGTTAGCTTAGGTAAAGTTAGTTAGTTATATTAGTTCACATAACGTTAACTGATGTCAAAATGTCAAACTTCAGAGTCAGCGAAACTGGTAGGATATGTATTAACGTTAGTTAAAGAGGCTTATTGAAAAAAAAAACAACAACAACATAAAATAGTGTTTGAGTGTTCAAGCAATTGGCTGTGGTTTAGCTCCATGTTTTAAAGCCTAACATTTTATAATGTTTTCAGGGGTGTCGGATCTACGTTTAGGAAATACTGCCACCAATAGCTTACGTCTTGGCTGCCAACTTGTGCTTTAAAAGTGGAAATGTGACCGCTAACTACGTTGACAATCAGGTGGTTAAAACCTTAACACACTTTCATTAACTGCCCCTCAGGAGCACAGGCGAAGCCTGGGTTTTCATTAACCGAGGCAGTGGAGGATGTCAGTAAACACGGCTACGCCCAGACTGAGAGTCTGAAAGAGAAACAGAAGACGCTCAGCTCCCTGCAGGTTCACCTTTACCCACAGCTTACTTCACTAAAGCTAACGCTGCTTACAAACCAAACTATTCGCTCCATTATGCACTTAAAAATCCTTCTAGTATTCTACTATAACAACAAGTGTTTACATTATCTACTGGCAGTAGTAGGAACAGTAGAAGTTGGTTAGAGGTAGAAGTACTTGGCACCACAGTGGAAATGGTGCCCTCAATAATATGTTGATTCAAGCCCTTGGTTTTGGTACATTGGCCATTAGGTGGGCAATGCAATTTGCAAGAAAAAGAAGGGAGTGTGTGTACCAAGGCATGGAAGTCGTTTTAAACACAAAAATAGGAAAACACCAATAGGTTTAAATGTAATGGTGTTAAAAGTACATGTGGTACATTTGGTTATATTTCATTTGTAGTTGTAATATGTTATGCTTTAAGTTATAGGAAGTGCTCAAAGGAACGTGTCATGCCTCCTTTTCCAGGCAACTCTTTCGGATGTTGAGAAGAAAGGTGAGATGGCAGAGCGGGTGCTGAGATCTAAAGTGAGGGAAGTCCTGATGCTGGAGGGCGAGATGGACCACCCGGATCGGCAGACAAAAGTCCTGTGTGACCACTGTGCATCCATCAGCAAGGACGTCGCAGAACTCCAGATTGGTATAAGCGAGGAGGAGGAGAACGCTCGCGTGGCACTGGCAGGGTTCCACGCTTACCGACATAAGATGGAGTCTCACAGAGCAGCTGTTTTGCGAGCGGCGAGCCGGACGGAGGCCCAAAAAGAGCTGGAGGAGAAGAGAGCCCTGGTCGGGATGCTGACACAAAAGAAAGAGGAGCTCAAGAAAGATTTGGAGAACCCAAATGGAAACGCAGTGCAGATGGCAAAGGTGGAGAAAATTAACTGGATGATCCTGAATTCTAGTGAAAATTTGAACTATACACATATATAACTATATATATGTTGTTTTGTTTTCTGGTCAACAGCGTGTGCCTTTCCTTTGCTTTGATACTTGTGAACTTTTGTGCTCGTTCACTCCTTCGTTTTTTGTTTCTGCAACGATCTGCGGTACCCGTGAGCATTTCATTTTTTCTTTTCTGCAGAGAGAGATTGATGCTCTGAAGGGGGAGGTCTCTGTGAGGAGGAGGACTACAGCTGAGAGGAGAGAGCAATTGCGAAAAGAGTTTGAGGCTCACACCCAGATAAAGAAAGACATAGAGGTATGGCAACGATACGTTGTGAATTAACTGAGTATTTCTACTTGGGCTGCAACTAGTGATCATTTTCATTATAGATTAATCTACCGATTACTTTCCCATTAACGAACTACCCGTATAGTTTATAAAATGTTAGCAAATGGCCTCACGGTGACGTTTTCAAATGTCCTGCTGTGTTCAACCAACCAACAGTCCAAAACCCAAAGATACTGTATGTTTACTATTATTAAAGAGTAGGAAAACCATAAAACGTTCACATTAGATAAGCCGGAATTAGTGATTTTTTTTTCCATTTCTGCTCAGAAAATCACATAAACAAATCAGAATCGTTGCAGATTATTTTCCTGTTTTGTCCCCGACGAAAACAAATCCAATTGAATATTGTCGTGTTTCCAGATCCAGAACAGACGCTACGAAGCCATCGTCAAGCGCCTCCACTGCCAGCTGAGCAGGGCCCAGGCTGTCCACGGGTGCGAAACAAATGCAAACGCAACACCTTTGATGATACCATCTATAGTTATACAACTTGGAAGTGCTTCTATACGCTTATCTAGAGATGTTAATTCCAAATGTACTGATAGCAAACCGGCAGTACAGCAAAAAGTAAAGATGGCAAAATAACATTTCTTTTTCTCTTCTCGACAAAAACATGCTAAAAGGCCCAAAGTGAGGAACAAATGCTGTTGTTTTTGACACATTTAAATAGGAATTTTACTGTACCACCCAGAAGGCTATGTGGAGGCAAATTGCTCCAAGTGCAATAACGTTCCACATATTAAACGCTACTTAACTGTGTCTGCTTTGCCTAGGCAAATGTCTGAAGATATCTACCGTATGGAGAGACAGCTAGCCGAGCTTAACAGGCAGCTGGAGTCAACGCAGGAGTCAGCGGTCAGTGGGCATTAATCTGTAGTGTCAGGCTTTGGATAAAACATGATTTTTGATACTGTCTTACGTAGGTTCATTGTTTTGTTGTCAGATGAAACGTAAACCTGCAGTTATTAGTCTGGTTTGGAAGAATTGTTGCTGTTACTACAATTGAACAACAGGGTGCAGCAGTGTCAAATAAATGTCTAATCCGTTACACCAACACAAAACCCTCACCTAGACTGCTGTACAGTAGTTTGCTAATAGATATTAACATAACGGTTACTGCTGAATGTTTTGTCAGAGAGAATACTGTATAAGTAACTATTTGTCCGTTATCACATTATTTTATTTTCTGTAATAACAGGAAAGCGTGTAAGAATGTTTCACCAAATCAGGGTCAACATCAGCCTGGCGTGGGATGGGATCTTAGGTGGTGACGGTGAAAATCGTTTTGTCCAGTCAGTGTCCACAACTGTGACCTGTGCTGAACAAAAGCCAAGTGTCGGCTCTAACTGTCGACCCGATGGTGTTGTTTTGGTACACGCTGTTGCAGCTTCCGCATCACCGGGTCGCTTGATAGTCTGCGACGTGACAGTCCCACTGCCGCCTAACAAGGGCGTGACTGTGCTACTTCAGCCATAACTCAAAACTAATTAAACAATGAAACTGCCTTTCCAATAAAAATTGCTCCACATCAGAATGTATTGCGTCAGCCTCTTGGAAAAAGTACGACTTGTGATATCAAGTGCGTTTCTACATTTTTCCATATCTGAATTGTGTTCTTGTAGACTGTACGTCTCTTTGCATTATTGGAATAATCGTGTAAAGCCATGAAAAGCATATCTGAGGCCTGGAAAAGCCATGGAAATCAATTTCTACAACACAAATGTTGAAGAAATGTATTAATGATTTGATGAACTGAAGATCAATCTATATATATTCAATTCAATTCAATTCAATTTTATTTATATAGAACCAATATCACAAATCACATTTGCCTCAAAGGCATATATATTTGTTGAAGCTTTACTAACCTTAAAAAGACACAGTAATACCCACACACTACTGTCTTGCTCACAATTTTTATTTTATTCTACATAAACGTGACAATGTTTGGACCACACATGGTCTTCCTCAGGCGGTTGTGGTTGAAAGGTTGTCATGTCCATGAGAATGAGATAACATTGCGTAGGTACTTTCTTGTCTTTTTGTGCAGGTCTTTGTTACCTATCATCTGCAAAGAGTTTTTTTTGTGTGTGTGTGTGTGTGTGTGTGTGTGTGTGTCTCCCGATGATTGGCAGCTTTCCAAAGCTTACCTGGCATATATGTATATTGGCATATACAGTATATATATAGTTAGTCAATCACTAAATAACACAATGAACAGTTTCAAGACAAATACATGCCACTATTTGGCATTTAAAAACAATTATTCCATGAAACATTTGAGGAAAATGTATAGGTGTTCAGGAACAAACTGTAATGACCCAGATTACCTACAGCTACAGCTTTAATTAACAGTCAGGGAGTCTGGTTGAATGTGAGGGAGGTAAAGGACAATGTGTGATGAATTACCCAAAAGTGAGGACTGTTTTCATTACTGACTCAACCACAGATTGTAGTTTAGTGGGCCATTTCCTTAAAGGTGCTCTAGGGGAGCCAGTCTGGGTGCCTGCTACACCGCAGCGCTTCTCTGTCTGACTGACCTTATTGGCATGTTCTCAGCCTCGCAGCCCTCGCAGCTTTGTCCCAGGCCCCCTCCACTCAAACTGTCAAAACACACACTCATAATATTACACACAAGAGACAAGACTCTAAGTCAGGGACAAATGTGCTGCAAACGTCCCAAAACATCCTCTTGGAAAGGACTAGTCTAGTATATATAGAAACATACTGCAATGTCACTGGCAGAGTTGACTTATATTTCCCCCTTTCGTACAGGACAAGCAATGTCAAAGAAATGTTAATCAATCTAAGTACAGTTGGAACTCTTTAAAGCAGCCTGTACGCTCACACCCACAGTGCCACTCCTTTTAAAATACACGAGACGTGGCTATTTCTGGTCCACGTGTCTTTTTTAGCCTGGATTCCCTCTCGTCAATCTTTTTTTTTTTCACGTGAAAATAAACCTTATTCTTATAATGTAGACAAATATATGGTTCCAGTATGCCATAGAGCGTTTAAGATGAAACTCAGGGTGCATCAATTGTTTCGACCTCAGTAATACAAGTTGTGCATTATCAGGCGCGCCGTGTTAAATAAATTCCCATCGTACCCTCCCAGTCCAAGCTAATTTAGCCGAGCTAATTAGGGAATGAATTTAACACCAGCCTTCTACCACGTGCTGGTTTTATTTATTTGGGTACGACACATTTGTGTACTCCACTTTGGCATCAACCGTCACTTCACTCTATGCTGCGGCTGCCGAAACAGACAACACAGAGAGGGGAGTTTAGGGATTTTCAAGTAAAATAAACTGATGAACATGTAGAGAATTTATTTTCCAGGTAAAAGATATAAAACAGTCAACTTTATTCAAGCCATTTTTACATCTCTACAAAGTACTTTAGCATTCTCATCCTGTAAAGAGATGATCTAGTAGTGACAGAACAAAAACTGTGACCTGACCTTCTTTCGCCATTAACGTAATAACAATCTATTGTTAAACATTTTAGCTTATTCATTTAAAACTGGCCCGCCTCCCTCTGAGAAACATCTCTTTCATCCTTGTGTTCACCTTGCGTTGGCCAATAAAACAGGCTTGGCATGTTTTGGCGTCGGCTGCGAAGCTCTCTGCAGAATGGCTGAGCTCATTTATGTCCCTGTGCACTCATCTTGAGTAGATGCAGTGCAGTGCACTGTTTAGTAACTTTAGCGCGGTGATAACCAGATATATGCGATGTTAAATAAAATCTATAAAGTTCAATGAAAAGCAACATTTAGACTGATTTTCAAGTGAAAGCGTTCCTGTACATATTTTCAACCAATTCAGGTTGTGCTCCATCTCGTGCATGATTAAGTGCGGCAACCTCCTCTGGTTTGCTGCGCGTGTATGTAAGACGGCTGACCTGGAGCGTATGAGCAATCGCTATGTGCATGCCTCGAGCGTTGGGTTGTGTCTAATAAATTCCTGAACTCTTACTGCTGTAGGTTGAGGTGTATTTACTGCAGAGTTTGGCAGAGCGGCCGACATAGCGGTAGAGGTGTAAAAAAGAAAACAAGCTGATGCACCGTGGGAGTTGTTTTTATTTTGCTGGTTGTGCTGGTGTGTGAATTGTCCAAACTGCATGAAAATCTCATTTGGTCTCCATAATGTGTGTCTGCGGACCTGTATCTGTTAGCACTGGCTGATTAATCCAATTTTAGTGATTTCATCTCACCTGCACAATCAGCGTGTTTGCCTGTGCTCTGAGATGTCTCTGACCTCTCTGACAACCATTTTGAAAACCAGTCGGCCTGAAGATAATGCTCCTCTTATGAAAACATTACGTCGCTCATCTGCTTTGATCACATTCCTTACAGATGGGTATCTGCTACTGTCGCTGCCCTGCCTGCCGTTTACGATAACAAGTCGGGTATCTGCTCGCCGGGATTGTTTTTCACAGCAAATTACATCTGGGGACTGTTCCTAGAAGCAGGTGATTTAAACCGAGTTACCTGGAAAACCTTTCCTAGAAAAACACTGGTATTTTTATGAGTCCAGGTTCCAGATTTGACAACTCAGTAAACTTGCTGCAATAGTCTTGCCGAAGGATTGATGAGAAGACTGAAATTGAAATTATTGAAATTGTTGAGTTGTAAAGTGCTGAAACAATTAGTTGATTAGTCAACGACAGAAAATGAAACAACAATTTTCATAATCGATTCATTGGTTGAGTTATTTTTTGCTTGAGAACGTTCTTCGGCAAGCATTTGCTGCTTTGTTTGGTTTTTGTATCATTTTTAAATAATACACTTTAAAAGTTAAAGAGATTACATTTGCTGTCATAAACGACAAACTAAAGCGGGATATCTTCACCTTCTGAGAGGCTGGAACCAGAAATGTTGCCCTTTTTTGCTTGAGAAATAAATAATGTGAACAATTACAGTGTTGCTGATTGATTTTCTGTTTATCGAACTAGACGTTTCAGTTCTGCTTCAAACCAGACACCTTGCTAATATCTTCCGGTCATTGACAACTGACTCCCGCCCAGCAGCTGGTGAGTGGGAGTGAGTAGGCACTTCACCTCAACCAGTGTGTGTGTGTGCTGTTGAGTGCATAAACACAGTGAGTAAAGTTTTCCTCCGTGACATCAGCAGTTTAATCACACTCGAGTAAAGGTGGGATGAGCTTTCCGAGAACTAGAAATACACTTGAAATTCGCTCTCTCCATTTCACAGCAGTCAGGAGGGAACGCAGGATTTGTTGCATTTGAGCTCAGAAAGATGAACTCAGTTTCAGACGTTGAAAAGGTATCAGTTCTCAGGGAAATCTATATTTCAATGCTACGCGTAATTGTTTTGCTGTGGCTTTAAGAAGCTTAGTGCTTCTTACACCCCCCCAGGCAACAGCTCAGTCAACTTGACCCGAAGGACTTTATTTACCTTCTTTTGTTTGCACAAGTAATTACTGTCTCTGTAAAGTTATCCAGACAACTAAGAGAAGGTCCTGTCTGTCACAAGGCAGTAATCCTGTGTTATGAGACAGGTTCCTGGTCTGTGTTGGTGCAGGGAAAATAAGTGTCTAGTTTGCGTGTGGATAACCAGATTAAAAAGACGTGAAGAGGGGCTATCCCTCAGGAGGCAGGGTTGAACACACAGGGGAAACCACTGTGACTCCGCTGGCTTCTAATTGCTCCCATTGGTTCTTGTTAGACTAAACAGCATCACACCAGCTTGCCAGTTTACCAACGAAACCTGCTGACTTTTAAACCACTTTAAACATCCTACCTTATTTTCATGTTGCTTTAGTCTGCTCAGATGTACAGTATTAATTGTCATTAATTGTGATTCATTGATGACCACAATTTTTTCCTTTATTCTTTGTCTTCTTTCAATGTAAAACAACCCCACCGGGTGGGTCACGAAGGCATTATTTGAAGGTTTCTAGTTTCCAGAGAGAGCTGTGCCCTTTTCTTGTAATCAACTTTACACAGAAACCAGGTAAAGGTGTTTCAGAGGTATTTGAGGGTGTGGTTGGGCATTCGTTTGAGGAATGTTTTGATTTGCACGGGCACGAAACGGTCCACAGTTGAGTGTGACTTTGCGTCGGGAATGTGGGATGAGAGAACTTAAGAGCATCTAAAAGGTCTTGCTTAACTCCAGGAAATTGCCCAGGCCAAAAATAGATAATAAAGGAAACCTTTAACCCACAAACACTCCTGTAACAGAGTCCCACCCTGCTACGTACCTGAGCAATGGAAACAAACACACCCCTACACGCACTCCTGGTATCCTTGGAAGATAAAAGTGCAGAAAATACATGTTAAGGCCCATTCAGTAACTCTTTGTCTTAAAACCATCTCACGTCGTATAATAGATGTGGGCGGCATGTATGTGCTGTTTGCTTATGGAAGCGTGACCCATTGCCTCCACAGAGTGACAGGAGTTGTGATTTATTTAGACTTAAATGAATCATGAATCCACTTGCACACACAACAATATACACAGTATACGGTACACTGTATATGATATATCTGGCTTGCCTGCCAAATGTTCATCTGGAGGAGTGTGGAGGAGTCCGTGCTTCACAGCCACCCACCCACCCAGCAGTGAGTCATTTTTGTAAATGCTGCTCAGCATTTTGCCATCTGAAATCCTCCAGCACTAAATGTGGCGATGCAGGGAAGGATTCAGATCTTTTCCTTCAGTAAAAGTAGCAATACCAGTATTTTAAAATACTCTCAAAAACATGGAAGTATTATCTTCAAGCTGTAGAATAAAAGTAATCACTGTGGAAGCAAAATGGGCTCTTGCCAGTGTTACAGTATTATTTATTATACAATTAGATTATTACTGATGCAATAACATGTAAGCAACTGTTTAATAGTGTAGCTGTCTGAGGTACAGCTAATTTGAGCCATTCTATATATTGTTGGGTTACCGTATAAAAATGTAGAGCTGAAATGATTAGTCGATTTATCGATTACTAAGTTACTAATTAAGTTTCCTGGATCCAGCCTCTAAAGTATGAATATTAGTCTTTTTCTTTTTTTTTATACAGTAAACTAAATATCTATGGGTCTTGGCCCCAAATTATTCAGAACCACTTGTCACTTCTGTGCAGACTCTGTGTGCAGACTCAGCGTATGTGTACGTGATAAGCAAGTAAACACAGTAAGAAAGAAGATGATTGGTATCATTTCTTCTGGTAAAGGTGCTAATTAGCTTGTACATGTATTAGCATGTACGACTCCTGACTCTGTACATTAAATATGCATTACACATGTCCTCCCTCTGGTGAACTGAACATATTTGTCTCTGCCAAAGTGAGCAGTTTGGATATGTGTGTGATTATTGTGTGAAATGTAAAAGGAGAGCCCACGATGTACGTATAACAACACACTCCACAGCTGGGGGTTTTTTATGCAGCTAATCTTTACGTGCCTTTTCGTGTGCAGGCAGGACCGTAAATACTCTGACCTCCCTTGAAACTGCGGCACAAAAGACGAGGAGGCTGATTTGGTTCCTCCGCAGCTAGAAAGTAGGACAGCTGGGGGGAGCAGCAGGGAGTCCCGGGTCGTCCATTACATCATAAGAACGAGTGCGTGCTAGCGAGAGGAGGAGGGGCTTGCCTCAGCTTGTTTCCTCCCTGTATCCTAATTGCAGACAGAACAGTGGGGCAGTGAATTATGAATGAAATTCAGAAAGTGGGATCAATGGTGGGAAGGATCTAAAACTCGAGTTTCACCTCCCAGTTTCTCTCTCACATATCGAGTTGGAAAGCTCACTGTCCCGTATGTACTGTTCTCTACGTCTTCCTCCTCACAGAGGCACACAGAAACCACAGCTGCAATTTTATCACTCTGCAGGGATTTTTTTTACAGGGCACTGAACATCGCCACTGAAAAACATGAACAACCCCCCCTCCACTCACCCTGTTCTGATCCTAAAACATTCCTCTGTGACTGAGGACAAAATACAAAACAATGGACCTTATATAATTTGCTTATAGGGTTTATTGTTCATTCATTCATTCATTCATTGGATTTATCCAGCCACTGTATGTTGACAGACATTATAAAGCAACCCAAAGAATCATAAATGTAGAGAAAAATTGCCATTAAATTGCGTTCATGATCCCCGGAGGATGAATCATACTGACTTTGGCGATCCACCTGACCTTTCACTGAGAGCCATCATCAGGTCATAAATCCGATTTGCTTCATGGCCAAAATCCTATAAAACTAATGACATAATTAGCAAATGTTAGCATGCTATCCCGTTAAACTAAACTATATCAAACATTATACCTGCAAAACAACCATGTTAGCATGCTGACGTTAGTATTTAGACCAGTTCAGCTTCACAGAGCTGCTAGCGTGGCTGTATACTCTTAGTGAAGCTACATAAGCAATATGTTTTCTCCTTCAGTATTTAGATGTGAAAATCAACAGTACGTGATGTTAACAGGCTTGACTTTATCTCCCACAGACCCCTTTTCACTGGAACACTACAAATGTAGGTTAAATATATGACATTTACAAGCTTGCTTCAAGCTGCCAAAATAATGTACTTTCTCCTATGGCCCTTTGAAAAGTGTTCCAGACTGAGAGAAACACATCGTGCAAACAAACCCAGCAGCCTTTCTCGACTGCTGCTTGTGAGGAGGCTTCTTGTTTACCACCTAGTACCGTACGCCAGGTGTGTGTGGGTGTTTAGACACCAATATTTGCCATTTTCCTGCGGGTGTTTTTTAAAGAGAGCGTCAGTGGTCTGGATGGCTGCTGGCCCCAGAAGAACATTTGATTTGCATGAACCTACAGCACAACATCCAGTACAGTAAACATCAGAGCTCATTTTGGCTTTGTCAGACCCTGAATGTTGTCGTTATTTTGTATAACGCTGGGGCGTTTCATATCAGCATGTGAATTACGCCAGGCTTTGCTTCATGTCAGTCACTTCTGCACCTACAGAGAAACAACCTTTATTAAATAAATTCTTCAAAACACGTCTCATTGCAAGCTTTACTGTCGCATCATTTTCTTATTCAACGCGTCTTTGTAAGCAGCTAATGTCACGTTAGCTTTGACACTTTGTATTTGTATTTTACGCCCTCTGCTCTGCTGTATTGTGACTGCAGCTGAAACACTGACCCCTTCCTCCGCTTTTGCTCGGTCTCCCAGTGCATCTACTGTGGTTGGTGTGTTTCTTTGTGTAAATTCACCAGTCTGAGTTCATGTGCGTTGTACTCAGCTTCAATTCCCACATTTCTAAAGTTACAAATACAGTATTTGTGCTCAGTATTGGATGAAAGAGAGAAATAAGATCTTGTTTGTTAACATTATGAAGAGGAGATATGAATTATAAATGCCAAAATGATATGTTGCTCTATAAATGCCAAGAGTTAAGGAATTCAGACTGATCTTTTTCCACATATTTGGATCTTACAACAGTAGTTTTGAACGCCGATGCAAAAACACAGCTTATATGGAAGGAAAAAGAAAATAGGGATGAAGATGCCATTTTCAGGTCAGCGTAATAAGTAAAAATAAAAAATACAGCACGAGAGATTCATGAGAGGGTTGACTGCCCTAAAAAAAAGACCATGTCTTCCCCCTGCACTTAAAAAAAAAATAAATAATGGAAGTGGAAATGAGAGTGAGGTGAAAAGTGAAGGACAGCACAAGGAAGAAAGAGAAGGCTGCTGATTTCTCTTCCTGTCTCAGACATAGGAAGCAAACAGGGAACGCGGCGGTGACAGAAGCAGACGTCAGACTGCGTGTTTACAGTCGCGTGTGTGTGGTTGAACACTATGTACCAGACGAAGGCTGAATGAGGGTTCGGGGACATGGAGGCTACAGAGAAATAAAGTCTCAGAAGCACTGAAAATTAATAAGAGTGATTTAAAGTCAGACGACTGACTGACCGACTGACTGACCCAGATCAGCTCCATGTATCTCGGTTGAATTGCTGTTTACAGATGAGCTGCAGAGGAGGAAAGACAATTACTCCCTGAGTAGTTCTGCTACAAGATGCAAAGGAAGCATTGTTGTGTCCATGGAAGCGTTCGAGTGTCTAGCTAAATAGGAGAAAAGATGATCTCAGAACAAATATGCGTTTGGGGAAAGTGATAGTTTGTTTAACTCTGCTGTGTCAAATTATCTGCACACTGAGCACACCCACTTCCCTTCTCTGCAAAAAGAAAGTAGGTACAGACAGGCAGATGTCAACCAGATGATGCCTTCGACGGCTTATTTACACAGCGCTTCCAGTTGCGTGGCTGTTATCACATCTGTGCTCCTACTTTGCTGAGAGGCCTCCGGCTTTGTCCACCTGCTTCAGCACACCCACTGTGGTGAATTAGTATGAAAGGAAAAGGCCTGGGCTTCTGGCACACACAATATTAATAATGTGAAAACAACACTGGATCGGTTTGACCTGAAAGATCATCATTGCACGTCTTTCTCCACCAGGTCACATTCCCATCGATCGCCAGAAGCGTCAAGCAACGCCTGCTGAGCGTTCAGGCTATTTTTGAGATTGCTGAGGTTTTAGGTCACATTGCTGTCACGCAAGGTCGAGACTTCTCTTTCCTCCGGTCTGAGCTGAGTGCTGAGTGGATGTGTCCATGTGGAGGCAGAGGAAGGACGTATTTAATGCTCACGCTGGCATTGTGATTGTCGCTGACACTGTCACACTGTCTGCACAGAACAGACTGTATCCACTTGACTTCATGAAACAGTTGATGTCAGTCTGTGTGACGATGGAAATCAATTACTATTGATGCCACAGTGTGAAGCAATTATCTCTTTGCTAAGCCCCGTCCACGTCCGTAAAGCTTTCCGTTCTAGCACAGCACATACAGTGTAAGCAGTTTACAATGATAACGATGGCAGATTTAGAGATTCAAAATTCTATGTAATTTCTTTCATGGCGACCATCGATTCATTAGCGGATTAGCTGTAGCTAGCCAGCTGATTAAGCAAACATTTAACACTGAAAAGAATATCTCCCGGTGACCTTTTAAGGGTCTCCAGCTGAAGCGTTTTAAAACGGGAATCTTGTAAAAAGAAAAAGAAAGAAAGGGTTTCATGTGCACTTGATAGCTACCAAACATGAGATTGTGCTAAAAGACTGAATGTCAGTTTGGTTTTGAAAAGGCAAAAACTTCAAATTCTTCATGTCGTTTCATATGTGGAGAAATCCAAAGCTCGACGGGCAAACGCTCGGTTAGCGTCTTTACTTTTCCCAACGCACCTCTGCCATAACCACGCCCCTAGGCTCTGACGCCTTCGCAGGATCGATTTCATTGGACAACAGCAAGGCAGTTACACAGTCCCGTTACACGGTCGCGTTGGTTACACAGCGCTCACGCAAATCTTCAGAACGTAAACAAGGTGTGATACATGTTTTGCTGTCGGAGAAGTTGACGCTGAATAACGTACATTGAACAAATTCTAAAACCTTTCATTTGTATAATGTGCTCATACCACTGGCAAATTAAACCTTTGTTGACAATTCTTTGCTAATGTTCTGACCTGACTAACGTTCGCCAGCTCACACGATTCCAGCTCTGTCCTAACAGTCTTAGCCTTTAAGCAGCCGTTGTGGTCATCTTATAACTGTAGCCTACTTTAAAGAGCAGGGAGCCTATGGCAGTATTAAAGGTATTTAATACAAACCAAATGTTACAGTTCCGGTAGGAATATGTGAGAACATCGACAGATTTGAATGCACAGCCCAAGGTAAACTGCTTCATACATCCTAATTTAACTAATTAACGCACTCCAGCATTATGATCTTGGTTCATCTTTTCACAGGGAATAAACACTTTGTATAGATTTGTTTAAATGAACTACAGTATGTACACGGGAAAGGGAAGGGGTGAAGAGGTCAGCTGACAGAAGCATTGTGATTGTCAAAACGTAATCTAAAATGTTCCCCTAAATGCATCAAAAAAGGAGGAAAACCTGCCAACGCGATTACTAGACGAACGCGCTGACTAGAGGTGCACCGATGAATATAAACTTCGATCTCTGTTAGCAGATAAAGGCTTTGTTTTTGTGGCATATTCTCTGAACAAAGTGCAATGTAGGTCAGCCGCAGTGCTGACACGAATGGGATGTGGTCAAACTATAGTTGAAGTATGTTTTTAAGGGTGACATGGATGTGTGACTGGAGTCGCAAAAGCGGTGCGTAGTGTGTATTTTATTGTGTGTCTGCAGAATATTACATGTCAGTGGCGCAATCTTCTATTTTTCCTGTTGAGCCGTGGATATTTTTTAACACACTTGTTTTGACACAAACTACAAAGGAACAAAACTGACGCAAGTTATTGTCTATATTTTACTTTATGGCCCATAAACTTAAAGTCCTTCAAGCGTCCTTCTAATAAACAGGATCAGCCTGTGCCATAAACAATCTGATTAAGAGGAAAGCTCTTGTTGGGCCTGTTGTTGTCTCTCCTGCTGTGTCATCTCAACAATGGTATAATGACTGTCTGGCTGCACGGAAAGGACACGCACACAGACAAAAAATTCACTGTATGTCTGCCAAAACAAACAAAGGATTACAGTGAAGTGCACTTAAGGAGAATCCAAGTTACTGCTGCCTGTGTAGTTTACCGTTCTCCTGATCGTTTTGCAACGCATGCCACATGTAATTACATACATTCTTGTTGTTTTTAAAACAAAGTTTAGCGTGAAACCGCTAAACTGAAAATGAACTACACCCAGGGTAAGAAGGATTCCCCAAATAATAAAGTGAAATAAGCTGATTCTCCTCGTTAAAACAACCACATCACCGTGGTCGTAGAGCGATGGAGACAGAGATTTTAGGATGAAAACTTTTCCTGTTTTGACAACTCATAGGGAGCGACAGAAGGTGCTGAGGAGAGGAAAAGTGGAGGATGAGTGAGGGCCGTAATCCCCCATAATCCCCTTCGCTCCCCAGTGGGGCGCCAGCTACGTGCCTCTCCCCCTGTCCGCGCTTCTGTATGCGGTTTGTTTTGAAAATTCAGTGGGGCTCTCGCTCGGGGGTGGGGGCAGGCGCCTCCGAAAAATGTGACTTTGGATGGAGGACAAACTGGGACAGGGACACGCTGAAGGCTGGACCTGCTGCAGGGCAAAATGCTGTGTGTGTTGGGGAGGGGGGGCGTTTGGTGAAGTGTGCTAAAATTCAAAATACTTGTACCAACATTTTTGATAAATAATTCATGTCACAGGCACAGACAGAGAGGCAGGGAAGTTTCGACCATATGGCCTTCTTTTAGGATATTCTAAAATAAGGGGGAAAATGGACATTGAGGATAAAATGGCAGCTGAGTTTTGGCACTGAATGTGATACATCTCGCCTGAAAATATGGAGTCCTGATGTGTTTTGTTGTGCGTTAAGCAAAACTCTTTCTTTTTATGCTTCAAGGCCAGTGTTTGGGCAGACGTTGTAGTTTGTGAAAGAAGAAAACTCTTTCCAGACTAAATATTTTGCACGTACTCATTTGGAGGGTTTCTCATATTGGCTTCACACGGTCCATCAACTGACTCACCCTTCCTCTGTATTTTATGTCCAGCTGACTTGAGTTGAAAGTTAGCGCTGATTGAGTGCATGTGGGCTGGTGTGTGTGTGTGTGTGCGTGTGTGTGTGTACATGTGACAGAAAACAAGAGTCCACAGGCGGACTATTTGTGCAGATGACTCGGACAAAACACTGTCTCCATGTCTGATCCCACGACCCCTGGTCCAGTTAAAAGGGAAGACGGGATCATACACAGCGAAACCTCATGTATAGCTTTGGTTTTGGGAGACTTTCGACTGGAAGCTATCACAATCTAATCTCATTTTGGCCTCATAAAACTAGAAATTAAGTGCAAATTTGCATTCGTAATTGTCATGTTCCCACTTTTTAACCACTTTCAGTGGAAAACAACATGAGGTGAAAACAGAAAAACGACGATGACTCATCGCATAGTTGTGGCGTTGACGACTGTTTCCCACGGTCAAAGAAACAGTTGACCGATCACAGCTTGGTAGGCGGGATGAAGAATGGGGACGTCATAGTCCTGCATAGCTAGCTAGCTATATTCATGAAAAATAGCAACAGAAAAATGGCATCGAGCATGGACTACAGCTACACAAGCTTTCGTCAGCTGATTTAGTGAACCTTCAACAGCATATTTTGCATCATGTGAAGCACTCTGTGCATCTATGTTCTTTGTTGTAAAGCGCTTTGAGCTGCATGTCTTGTATGAAAGGTGCTATACAAATAAAGTTTATTATTATTATTATAATTTCTCTGGCCAGTGTGCTCCTTGCAACAGCCACTCTGGAAAACAACTACTGATGGATGAGGGCAAAACAAAATAAACACAACATGAACACAATGTGAGGCTGAATAAATAAAGTGAAACCAAATGGCAGTTCGGGCGAATCATCAGGTTAAGGAAACGTACATTTAGGCATTTAATCACGTGAATTTTGGACGGAAACGCTCAAAGTTCTGCATTTCTTTCTTCGGCAACTACCGTTCCGTGTTTCCTAAGCTTTCACTCCAGAAAGTGGAAGCAAAATTCATTTTTAACCAGCTCTTATTTCAAAACTTCAAAGTCAAGGGTTGTGTCTGAAATCATTTGCTATATAGTGTGTACACTGTATTTACTTTCTGCTATTTAATTTGAGTGTCTGAATTCTGAGTGTGAAAGGAGATATCACCTGCCGCGTGCACAGATCTTTAAGGCCCGATTTTCCCTCGTAATTTAGCTACAAAATCTGGTTTTAGATTCAGCATTGATTCAACAGCACAGAGGGAGGTCCAGATAAGGGGGAGTAAAGAGGATGTTTTTGGGGTCCATTTTGGGGCAGATTCTGGGCTCTTTGTATGCCTGGAAACAGTAGGCCAGAAATGTATAACTAAAGAAAAACAGCAAATTCGTGAGAATAAGACTGTTTACTATAATAAAGTATTTGCTGGTCGGACACAGTACGTGCAGGTAGAGTAAAACGTAAGTATCCCACCAGGCCCGAAGACTTTACTGATGGATCGCAGCACACGAGCTAAATAATTGGCCTCTATATTTGTGCCTCCAAACACCAGCAGCGGCACAAACAGACGAGGTTAATCCGCGTTGTGATCCCTCGGCCTCAGAGTACATCCTGTACCCGCGGCGGCGTGCTTGAAGAAAACACCTTTTGTCAATGAAACAGGATTTGCGAAAGTGCCATCTGGACACAAGAGCGGGAGCTCTGTCTCCACACTGCGTCTGATCCACAGAGCCAGCCAGTCAGACACTCCGAGGTCAGGGTCTGGGATCAGGCTGACCTGAGGTGGGGGAGGGAGGGGGGGAGGACCTGTAAACAGATATACATTTGATCAAAGAGTACAATTAATTAGATTTTGTCGCAGCTCTGTATCCCAGGTTACATTTTTTATACTAGTGGCGTAAACAACAGGAAGCTGCATTGATTTGAAACCAATAATTTGATTGTTTTAATCAAAACAACTAGGAAACACTAAAAAAGTTTTGACTAGTGTCGCCTAGAAAAAGTTGCTAAAAATATCCCACAGATGCTGAGCTGCAGTACCTCGAGGTATAAGTTTGGCCTTGACAATACAAGTCTTCTACTCGCTTTGTGTAAAATAGCATGTACTTCATTATTGCCGACTGAATCCGTTTGGTTCATTTTGTAGATTTGCAGAGCTGTTATACTTTTGTGAGTTTTAATCAAAACAATTGTTGAATCTTTGTTCAAAAAGTCAAAATGACTGTAAGGCAAATAATGTCACAGCTATCTGTTATAATCATGAGCACATTAAAACTGGTTTAAATGTTATTTTTAGGCATTGGAATAAGCTCCAGATTTTAAATATTTGGTAAATACAATGCTAGAGATCGCATCCTCTGAGCTCAGTCGATAAAAATGTAGTTTGGAATATAGGATTGCCTTTCAGGACCTTATTGTAACTATATAAAAACTGAAAACATCAAAGCAATTCAATTATAGTGAAATCATACTAAAGGTTACTCCCGCCTCCCCTTGTATGAATACGTCATTATGTATTAAGTGGAATATGAAGGTTATAATGTTCGGTTTTAGGTGAAACTGTTCAGAGGTGTTGATTCAACTGTTTGATCATTTTAAAGGTTTTTATTAACTTTTATTCAATATTTAGTCAAACCCCATCGATTTAAACCTTGAATGAAGGTTGGTGTTATTAAACAGGTTTTAGTAGACCGAATAAACTGGCGTGTATAATAATATGTTATGGGGTGGGTAATACAAGACCGCTAAATATGGTTCCTAGGGAGTCGGATTTATCTTTTCTTGTTTTAGCTTTGCAGATATTAATACAATTCTATGGGTTTGCATAGTATCCTAATATAGTAATCCTAACAGATCACCAATACTATGGCGATATTACAGCAGAACCATAAATCCATAGGAGATAACGTAAACACTGTGTGTTTGTGTGCGAGCAGTTGGTATAAGCATGCATGTAATATTACAACATATATGTTTGCGTATAAGAATCGATCAAAATGTTCCCATGTATACACATATCACTTTGTGTATTTCCTTTTTTTTAATACTTGTAAAGCACTTTTGTAACACCTCTGGTGTTGAGTGCAATATTAAAATCTTTCATCATCCTTCTAATAGGAATATAATAGGGACTTACACCTATTATTGAGAGCAGCTATTCATGCTTCGCAACTGGGACGTCTGAGGAAGGAAAAGGTTTTTTTATTAGCTAGAATATGCAGAGTGGAAATCAATATCTGTCTATATTGTGGAATCGCTTGGTTTACTTGTCATCAAACGACATTTTAGCATCGATTTAATGACTTCAATCCAGGGTGTTAGGGTTTCTAGATGGAGGGAAGTCATACATTTATGGTATATTTGTGACTGAAATTCAACTTGGACCAAGATATTTCTTAGGATTGCACCACTTGTCTTTTGGGAAACCTGTCTGGATCAAGTGAATCAAATATGTAAAACCCCAAACCTCAACGTCAAAAGAACAGTCCAGTTGTTGCTTTTTTGTTGTCATTTTTATTTGAGGTGCAACTTTCTAGTGCAATTGTAACGTCACATTTGTGATGGGCTGAGGAACATGCACGAAACATCGACAAACTTGTGCTCGGCCTTGTCCTTGGGTTTGCTTTTGCCAAGTGTTTCATTGTGTTCAGCGCTCCAGTTGCACTATGAGCAACTCAAACGCTTGGCTGTACAAAAAAAAAGAAAGAAAAAAAAAAAAAACATTTATTAAAAAACAACTACGCACGTCCCCACATGGTAATTTGAGCGAGTGAGTTAAGCGACGGCAGAGGAGAGTTCACGTACAGTACGAAGCCACGTGTCACTGCAGGAGAGACAGCATCTTAGTGTCGAGGTAAATAATCCTCATCTGTTCCCACCCTGAGTATTGACATCACAGGTAGATCAAAACCTGGCAAAACCATAGATATATATATCTAGACACATATTGAATAAAACAACTAAAAAAAAGCTTTCACATATGTATCTATGGTTAGAAACCAGGCACTTGGCAGAGTTTAATTGGAAATGTTTAACCTGTACAAAGTTCACTATCTAGAAACAGTCATGTCCTACTTATTTGCCTCTCTGTTAATTATTTTCACAGATCACTAGGACAGTAATTACATCAACAAGAGCAAACCAGACAAAAACAAATCCTAAACCTTTCCAAGCCCTCCTTAAACAAAACGTTGATTCCCTGCATAAATGTTTCATGCTCCATCCAAGAAGAGGGTCCAGTGCGTTCAGGGTGGGGACGGCGACGTGAACCTCGAAACGAACACAAAGTTCTTAAAGTGAACAATGAGGCGCAGCTATTATATATTTCATAACCCCCCCAAACCCAGAATATCAAGAGTGTCGTCGTCTTCCGAAAAAACGTAAGCTGGACTATTTGACTCCCATTCCAGATGGGTCGTACGAATCTTTATAGTTCATCCGTTGTCAAGGTCGTCTCAAAAAAAGTGCACGGACCGCGGCACGAAACAAAACTGACAACTGAGACAAAACAAGTTGATGCTGAGTAAAAAAAGCAAAGCATGTGCAGATGGACAGCGCTGGGTTGAGGTGGGGAAAACCCACGGCACACTTTCCGCAGGTCACACGGCGAGGGGTTCGACGGTACTGACAAGAGCGGGCAGCGTGCTCTCCTGATTGGCCGAGCCCGATGTTAGCTCCCCTCTCCACGGTGGCCCCCGAGCGATGGCGGAGGCGGCGGCTGTAAGGGTCGACTGTCAGTTCCTGTCAGCTCTGTCCTTCCCCCTCATAATCACCGTGACGACGATGATAACCACCACGACAACAACGATTGTCTGAAGCAGGTAATAAAAGCGGCGACACACACACACACACACACACACACACACACACGCCGGTGCAACGCAAAAGTCTTTCAGTTAAGTTAAATGTGCAACAAAAGAAAGTTGTTTTTCGTCCTCCGGTCAAGGTGAAGCGTGCGCTCCTCGAGACAGTCGGTGGCAAAGTCGGTTCACAGTATGGCAAGACTCCTTCCTCCTCCTCCTCTTCTTCCTTCCATCCCCCCTATCGCTCATCCTCGGGGGGGGGGGGGGGTCTCCAGCGTGCAGCTCCTGTGTTACGCAGAGGTGCTGGAGCTCTGTGTGGAGGGGAGGACTTGTGTTGTTCCGGCTGGAACCGGGACCAGAGGCTGGCCGGTGCCGGTCGGGGAGCCGCCGGTCTGGACCTGCGCCTGGAACTGAGCCATCTGCTCGGGGCTGGCCAGGGTCTTGAGCAGGTTGTTCTCCTGCTCCAGCTGAGTGTTGCGCTCGATCAGCTCTTTGATCTGCTCCTTCAACACCTCCACCTCCTCCCGCACGGCGTACATCAGGTGGCTCTTCACCAGGTCCTGAGGACGGAGGGACAGAAAGAGTGAGACGTATAACTGGATATATAATTCATCAGAATCCGTCTTCCATGTTCCCCCTGTGAGGCAGACATCTTGTTCAAACCACATTTCTGTTTCACACCATGAACCAGACTCCTTATTACACAACAAAACATACAAAGGTGTCATCTGCTTCCTTCTATTTTGAAGTGAAATCACACTGAAACTATTAGACAATGAAGCGATTAATCAGGCGATTAATCTGCAACTACTTTGATAATCGATTGATCGACTCGGGCATTTTTAAAGCAAAAATGCCAAACATTTGCTGGTTCCAGCTTCTCAAATGTGAACATTTATTGCTTCTCGCTCAATTGTATCATTGTAAACTGAATATTTTGGGGTTTGAACTTTTGGTCAGACAACACAAGCAATTTAAAGGGCGCCACATCTTAGGTTCTGGGGAATTGCTTTTTTTGACATTTTGAATCAAATTCTTATCAACTAATCAAGAAATGAATCACCAGAAAAATCGACTGGGAAAACAGTTGCAGCTGGAGCTATTAGTCAATTAATCCACCAAGCTGTCAACCAGCAAAAAATGTACGTCAACTGTTTGATAAATTGTTTTTTCAACATTTTGTGGTTCCAGTTTCTCGATTTCCTGCGTTTTAAATCAGCGGGTTTTGGACTATTGGTCAGACAAGTCATTTAAAGTGTCCCTTTAGTCTTTGAGAAATTGTAATGGGCATTTTTCACAATTTTGTGACATTTTGTAGACAAAATTAGGTCAGTTAATACAGAAATAATCACCAGATTAAATCAATAATAAAAATAGTTGCAGCCCTAATCACACACTCCATCCTTTTTGATTCACACGTACTTCTTGGCCTTTCTGTTTGTATAATCATATTATATTTTATAATCATATTTTGGCTCATCCATATATATATATACATAGATATATAAACAAACCTGCTCTTAAAGCATAATTATCGGACTCGGACACATGTGAGCAACTCAAAATCATGCTGTCAGGGGAAAACCCGTGTGAGACAGCGGCGTGTAAATTGTCTCATTTTGCATTGTAAAATCACTTCACAGTCTTGCACAGCATTATGCCAGCTGTCACAATGAGTGACAGGAGGGAAACAAGGAATGCATACACAACATGCGTTCCTCAGTAAAGGGAGTTTGTTTGTTTTTTTAAATCCTGGAGATAGTGCATCCCCATGATGATGATGATGCCTGAGCAGAGTGCTGTGCCAGCCTGCTGAAGGGGGATTTGCATTTAATAATCTGAGCATCCCCTCCTTAGTGGACCCGCCCCTCCTCCTCCCTGCCCCATATGCAGCCAGGGAACAAAATGTTCCTGCACCGAGGTGGGAGGAGCCAATAACCCAGCGAGTTATTTATACCGAGCTGTGGGGAGGCTGCTGCTTGCCTAGCAACACGGGACAGAGGGGAGGGGGGCGAGGGACTATGTATATGCATGAGAGAGAGAGAGAAAGGGAGGGGATAGCGTGTGAACCTTAGCCTGGCCCACATCAAGTTGCCAATGAGCTGGAGGTCATCTGTCCAAATCGTGACAGAGCAGGAAACTCCTGTTGCCTCTAATTCATACAGCAGGTGCATTTACGCGGACAATTCTGTTTTCTACGCATGTGCAGCTTCATTTCTAATAAAACTCCCGTCTAGAGGAGGCCGCTACAGAAAAGCTCCATCGTGCTTTTCATTGATTCATTCATTACTCAAATGCAGCTCTGTGTCTCCTCGCATTAACCTGAGATTCCCTCTCGACAAAAAACACAGCACCTTCCTGCGAATATAATTTAACAGGGAATCAGAACATGACGAAATAAAAAGCAGATGCTACAGCTGCAGGAGTCCACGTCGGTGCTTTGGTTACATAACACTGGAGGCATCGCATACATGTAAAGCATGAGAGGGGCCTATTTACTAACACCGTGGGCGCGTTTTACAGGATTAAAACAGACGCTTACCATTGCTTGTTCAATCTTGTTGTCGATGGCCACCACACTTGCACCGGAAGAGCTGAAAGACAGAAAGAAAGATGTCGATTTGTTGGTTGATTAAAAAAGCATCTATGATGAAACGTTAGCTGAATAATGATGGAAATGTGTCTGCATTAAGGGCGTTTAAGAAAAAAAAGATATTTGCGGTTTAATGCTGCCAAATCAAAAATAAAGAAAATAAAGCCTGAGGTATCAGAAAATAACACGCTAGAATTCACAATAACGAGTGTCTGCAACAAAGCAAATGGAGGTCGAGATAGCAGGCTTTGACTTTGATGACGGAGAATCAATGAGCCAACATTTCGTGCATGTGGCCTCATTTCCATCCACCGCACATCGCAGAAAGCCTTCTGACATTACCTATTGTCAGCCCTGACTGATGCGCTCTCCTTCCCGAGCACAGAGGACAGAAACGATATCGAGAAATTCCTCAGTTGACAAACGCCAAGATCCATCGCCACTGTATAACATTGGGAATTCATGCTATCCCGTCCATTAAAACCCCCCAAGGTGACTCTTCGGCTGTACAAACTGGAAATCCAGCGGTATAAAAGTAGAAAAATAGCGCATTATTGAGGGCAGGACGTCGGGTCTGCTCTCCGGGCGACCACACAGCTCGCAGCCGGAACAGAGCACAAAGACTGAGGCAGCGGGCTGCGGCTCCGCCAACCGAGGCTCCCTCTGTGGATTAACGTATGCAGGAAAACAACGCCAGCAGCCGCCTGATTGGCGGAGAAGTGCGCTCATTAGCATAATGTATGCGCTAAAATGGCACTGCGGCGTCCCGGATTGGAGGAGAGGTCGCTCGTGGCAATAAATTATGCAACATCGCTGTACCTGCTGCACCGTCGTCTATAAAAACCCCGCATCCAACCGAAACAGCACATCTCGGAATACGAGAGGCGACTGCTTCGACTGTGAAACGAGCGAGGCAGCAATTGAAACAGCGGACAGTTTTGCTTTTAACTGCCTGTTTTCTCTTATCTGCTCTCAAAATGCGACCTAATGTGCTGTCTCGTCGGGTTTCGTGCTCAAATGTGGAGTGCAGGCGATGGGGAAACTTCGGTTACTGTTATGTGAAACAATGTCTCCACCTATCGGTTATAACTCGTTCATTAAAATGGGTCTCTCACACACACACACACACACACACACACACACACACACAAAACAAGCTGACTAGCGCACACACAGGCTCCATGGAAATTTGAGTAAACATAATCAATTGCCCTCAAGCTGACCCCTGTGGTAAAAGCTGATCTCAGCACAGTCCGGCTGTCACTTGTAGTAAATAGACATTTACATGGAAAGTCTGGCAAGTGTTGTGAATAGAAGAAAAGGGTCATACAGCAGAAACAGTGGAAGCTAAGCTCCTTTGTCCTCTTTAGATCAGTTTGACTGACTGAAATGGGAACACATTGTTCTTTACAGTAAAACAGAACCACCGCTCTGTTCTGTATTAGTGACAAGGCTCCATCTCAAATTATTTGGCAACTGTCCAGTGGAGCTGAAAAAAAAAATGGTTCAATCGACAGGAAATCAATAGCCATCGATTCTGATAATGAATTACTTGTTAAAGTAATTTATCCAATGCCAAACATCAGCTGGTTTCAGCCTCTCAAATGTGCTGATATACCGCTTTTCTCTGTTTGTATCAGTGTAAATGGATTATCTTTGGGGTTAGGGACTTCTGGTCAGACAAAAGACATTTGAAGGCATTTTTACCATTTTCTGACAGTTTATAGTCCGAACGATCAACTGGTTGTTCAAAAAAAATTATTGAGCGATGAATCGATAGTGAAAAAATAGTCTGTACAAAATCAGCTAAAAATTATTGTTATCTGTAAGTTAATAAAATATTTCTTATTTTAAGCATCTGCTAAAATAATTTTCTATCCATACATCCTTATAGTTTGCTCTAACTGTAATTTTCCTGATTCTGAGACAAGCAAAGTTAAAATTTCATTACAACTAATTCAGCTTGAAACAAAGATGTTACATTTGTTTGTTACAGCCGTATAGTGCAATTAAATATGAAACGAGAAGTTGGAAAGCAACAAAAGTGAGAAGACGGAACAAGTACACCCGCTAACAATTACTTTCCTTCTTAATCAATGTTGTTTATTTTACGTGTTCAGCCTATAAAATGTCAGACAATAGTTAAAAATGCTCATCAGAAATGACTTGTTTTATCTGACCAACAGTCTAAACCACAGAGGCATTTAAGTTTACAACGATATAAAACAGCAAATCCTCACAGTTGAGAAGCTGGAACCAGAGACTATTTCACGAGTGATGAAGGATTGATTAATTGATCGTCAAAAGTTGACGACTGATTTTCTGTCCATCAACTAACTAATTCGTCTAATCTTTTCAGCACTAGAAGAAACACAATCGACTGAAAAAATTGTCCAAAAAGTGAAAAATATTTTGAGTGGAACTGAAACGATGTCAGTTAATCGATTAAGTCGATTTACAGATAATTAAGACAACGTTTAAAAGGAAAAAACTCATTGGATCCAGCATCTCAAATGGCAGATTAATCAATAATAGAAATAATAGCTGGTTGCAGCTATAAGTTCAAGAATCTAAATGAGGGCTGGAACTAGAGTTGTCATTTCACCTGTTTTATTATTGATTAATGAAGCACATGCTACTGAAACCCCTATCAAGGACACTTGTATTATGCAAAGGCAGATTTTCTTCTTGATTTACTTTTAACCGGTCAGTTAATGTGATTTGATGGTGTGAAGGTCATTTCCATTATGTCGTCTCCTTGGAAACATACAGTTTAGATGAAAAGCACACAAAGAAAAGGAAGTGCATTTAGTGTAAACAACTGTGGTCACGATAAAAAGAGTGAAAGTGAAACTGTATCGCCTACAGTCAGGTTGTGGTTTGTTTGTTTTTCATACTCCTGACCACGCAGACAGACATTTTAATTTAACAAGTATGCGCTAACTCACCTCTAACTGCAGCCCGTTCACACCTTTCATTGACTTTGACCGCACAAGGGAACACATGCAAGACCTTCAACAATAGTGTTAAGCTTTAAGCAGCAGTGGCAAGATCTTTGACTGCAGGCCAGGAGCTCCTTTCAGACGCCTGTCCTGCTTTAAGCACCTTAGCTGTGTTATATCTGTCTGGTACCTAGTTCAGTAAGTGGGTTGGGTGTCAACATGGGAGTTTGGAGATCAGAAACCTGTCTGAGGAGAAGACAACACCCTCAACCTGCTCAAATCTTTGTATTTCACTTCCTCCAGCTCTGTGATGACTTCGCCTATACGGTCGAGCAGTGTTAATTTCCCTCACGAAAACTATGGTGAAAAATGTTCGTCGACTTTTTTTCCACGACTAAGACGAGACATTGACAAGTTAAAAATAGATCTTTGATAATACAAACTATGAAGAAATGTATGTTTTGCTTTTGTTGACCAGACGGGACTAAAATGTTAGTGGTGAGCTATCGGACATTGAAAAAACGCATGATGTTTCCCCCCCCAACTGTGTCTGTCAAAATACAAACAATGCATCCCTGTGACTGATTGAAGTGTGGTGCAGACTGATGTGACATGTGCAGATGTTGGCCCAAACCGACAGTGAGCTAATGACGACAACAACGTGATGGCTTCAACGCACAAATGGTTTGGTCGGAAAAAAAAAGGATAGCTCTACATACACACACTTTATTTATAATTCCGCAGAAAGGAAAACACAATGGCACTGTAGCAACGAGAGAAGGCGAGACATCCTGTGGCTACAAATTAGGTGGGAAGGATTTAACCAACCTGAAGACACTTGAAGGCGCACCACCCTGCTATTTATGCCACTGTAAATGAACTCCTAATGTGAACCAAACATATACATTTGCTAACGATAATGTTACCGGGAAAATTGTGGCAAATATGCTAGCAAGCCACGCTGGCTTAGCCTGGCTGGAAGCCAGTTTTTCTCGCAAAACTAAAGTCTTCAGTTTGCGGTAATAAATGAAAGCATGAACCTGGCTTCCAGGCTAACGTTGGCTAGGTTAATGTGTTAGCTAACGGCAGTTCGCGAGCTTCAAAGCTTGTGAGTGAAATATGAAGGGCTCGACGTTAACGTTGTAACTCGTCTGGGACTAGTCAACCTTTGGTAGGACAAGTGAAATTATATATTTTCTTATCGTTCGAGTGAAACATATGGGGAACAAACGTGTTGGCTTTTCAGACCTGTTCCCTAAAGTGTCAGTAAGCATCACGTGCTGCTGCTGTAATGTTTACAGCCTGCAAGTTTATTTATTCTATATATATATATATATATATTTGGACAAACTTGTAACTATGCTCGATTCGTTTTCGCTTACATGTCGTTACCAGAAAAGGCTTAATTTCAAGCCCTGAACATGCATTGCAATTATTATCTAGTCAAACTTTTGTTTCTAAGATGACACGGCATTTTATTTGGAAGATATTTGTGTGCGATTTCTTAGCTCTAAGGCCCGGTAGGCGTATTAATCAACTCATAGTTTCAGCACTTGTGTGATTTTAATGGTAATGAATGTATTTAGTTTAAAGAGAAAACATTTTGACTAAACGTTGACCAAAATGTATGAGTATATTCTTTGACTGAACCCTTTTGAGTTTTCTAAAAAACTATGAAGGATAAAAATGACTAAAATGTGACAAACTAATAAGCATTTTAATCTAAAGACTAAGACTAAATCTAAAATAGCTGCCAAAATTAGAACTGTTTTTACAGAACTGAAAAATCACGTTTGAGGCGACTTCTCCTTTTCTTTCTTCCAAAGAGAGCAGCGTCAGATGAATACGTTCACATATGCAAACACAAAATGTTGGAGACAAATATTAAACACTCTCGAGAAAGAGTACAAATTGGGTGTTGGGTGCAAACAAAAGTACAGTTTGTCATCTGTAGGAAAACAAAGTGTTTCTGTAGGTTGTAGATTTCATGGTGGACAGGCTGTATACATACTGGTTTATTTGGGAGACTGAACTCTTTCAGTGGCCTGATAACTGAGCAAAGGAAGCAAATATGGGCTGACTGGATCAACTGAGGAAGTGGAACATGATGCTTACCTCTGGCAGTTGAGAATGGAGGGGAAAATTAAACTGAAAACAGAAAAGCTAAAATGACTTCTCTTGGTCTGGATCTGGCCAGGACCACGTTACAACCACACATTCATACTCACACAGTCAAGCGCAAGAACATGCATGTACAGAAGCGAGAACGTTGTGTCACATTTATAGGCGGCAGAGCGGGGGTTTGAACTGCTGAGAAGATGTGCCTTGATGATAATAAGTTAGATTTGGAAACTGCAGGTGTTCAGTTTCCTGGATAAATGCTTTGATTGCTGCAGGCACTACTTGTATTGTTTGCCCTCAACGATGGACAGACAACATGTCAGGCAGCTGAACGCCGCCACCACCTCAACAACAACGATCGGACAGATACATCAACACAAAGCCCCTCGTGCTGCAGCGGACCTGACCCCGCTTTGCCACCGCGGACCCCCTAACAACGTGACAACACTACAGCCATCGTTACCTCTTCAGATGCTTCTCCAGCTCCCAGAAGAGCTGCTTTAGAGCCATGGCGTCTCTGCCCTGCGCTCCTCCTGCCCCGGCCAGCCCCTTCTCTCTCATCGATGCTCTCAGGCTAAAACACACTCCGACCAAGCAGAGGCCCCCCCCCACCCACCAAAAACACCCCTAAACAAACACCACCGCACCTCCTCCGTCCTCCTGTCCGGCGCCCCTTTGGCCACGACCCCCTGCTCTCTTCAGCTGTGGGGGCTTCACATAGGGGAGCCTGACCAACAATGGAGACCAGGTTAAAACAGTGTAGGACGGGGACGGGAGTGGGAGTGGGAGTGTGTGCGTACAACGGGAGGGCGCGTTGGTGTGTTAAGTCCTCCTGATTGCCCCCTTACTAAGCCGGAATCACATACAGACTCTCAGTCGATTGGGTGCATGGTGACGGGAGATAGGAGGGTGGCTTGTGATGTCACTGCATAAGGAGTCGTGTCACCTCCCCTTCTGTTGTTATATAAACTGTCAGCAGAGATTAGGGTGATCCGTCCAATAGGATGAGCTTCTTTTGACCACACACCCCGTTAGCACGCTCACGGCCGCCTACATGCAACTCCCTTTCGGTCTGCCCCCTCTCGTTCCTTCACGTCTTTCCTGTTTGTTTCCTGCAACATCCTCTCTTATGATGGTGACGGACACACGAGTGGTACTCGACTCTAAATCTCCTTGTATCAGTTTCTAGTGAAGAGTGGGTGCATTTGACCTTAAAATCCCAGAATATAATAACAAACATCCACCTCCTACATCCCTCATGTTCCCTCACACTTCTACGGCTGAACCCCTCCTTAAGTTATCTCAGGGAGAATGTGTATGCTGTACCAGGCATGCCTTTAGCGGTCTTGTCACTACTCATCAGTGGATACACAGTGGACGCACACACTCTCACAGTATGGCTCCCACACTGACGCGCACACAGTTCACATTACAGTCTGAAAAAAAAGACGATCAAAACAAGATGGCTAGCTAGATGGTAGATGAGGCAAACAGCTGACACAGAGCACAAAAAACTCAAGGCATCAACACTGTATCTGAGCAGTAAAAAAAACAACCCAGGATCAGTTGTTGAGTAGAGGAACTGTAAAGAACAAAGGGAGGAGGCGACCCTCGTCAACCATAGCGTGCAGTTGTGGGAACCTCAAAATGGCAGCGAGTGGCGCGCAGAGTGAGTTTGCTGGTGGGATTCAGCTCAGGGCATGCAGTGAAATTATTAACCTCATTAGGTGAAGGTCACATTCACTGTGTGTCACTAAACCAAGAAGCAGTTGAGAACCAGAAACAAGAGCATTGAGAGCACGGAAGTTATAAGGAACGGGAGATGAAAAACTAATAAAAGGTTTCTGAAATTGTTATTCGTCCTCTTGTGACTTGAGGTACCTACTACCTATTCAAAAGGGCCATTATTGATTAGTGGTAATTATTTTTCCTTAAGTATATTTGCCATTTGAAAACAAAACTCCTCATACATTGTACATCTGTACATTGTGTACTTGCAGGTCTGGGGTCAGTGTGCGCATGTCCACTTGAAACAAAAGGCACGAAACACATTCACTGATCTGGAGACAGTTGACTTTCAGCCAATCGCTGATGGCGGAACAGGCTCAGCTCAACCAATGGCGAGAAACCTTGACGTCATGACATCACAGATGGGATGCGTTCATTCATTATTTATCCACGTTCTTCCAAAGCTTGTGTATGTGGCATTTGCAAAGGGCTGACTCCTATATTACCTAAATACTATACGTAGACTTAGAAACTGGAGAACAAATACACTATAAGAGAAAATTAAACTCTTTCTTATTGGCCAGGCTACGGTGTTGACGTTCTACCAAACTATCAGACTTTATTTGTTAGGTAATGAGCTCTCGACCCTGCCAAACTGTAGATAAAACAATTGACAGGCAGAGCTCATTTTAACTCTCCGGTAGGTCTTTAATAAACACACTGGTCCACATGACGGACAGCAACTTGACCCATCACAAAATGCCTTCTACTCCAGACAACCACAGCCATATCAACTGTATGTATTCCAATGACTTCCACCTTCTTAAAAAACAGTCAAGATTTTAAACAGACACGAATAGAAATGAAAAGGGTTGGTGTGTACATCTGCACCACACCCTGTGGAGCTTACATAAGGGCAGATGTGTAGCCACAGTGTGGCAGCAGCTGATGTGGATGTGGAGGAATAAAAAGAACAGATGGTACTTGCATTGCCCACATAGTTAAAAATATAAAGGGTCATTGCAAAACAAGGAGTGAACTATATTTGCGATAAGTGACACCTATCTTTAAACGCCAGATCCGGGTAACTTTAGGCTCTTCGCTTGAGAAATGGGTTGAAGAAACGCTAAATTTTGTATTGTTTGGACTTTTCTGTAGATTAGAGAAGCTGGACAGTAAAACCTCAAGCAATATTTTTTTAATTTTTGAGATAGGAGCCATAAAAACACAAAACTGGGACAGCAAAACTGAGGAGGCTTGCATGTAAATTCAGACAAGTGTATAAGACTATATCTATAATATAGAAACATGTTTTGAAATCCACACAAGCATCAAGTAAAAAAAGAGGCATGTCGCAACAAGCAGAGAAGATATCTTTAAGCTCCAGTGGCTAGTGGTTTTAGAAAAATGTAAAATCAATAGTGCCAACAGCCACCTAGTGTATTTGCTGTACGTACACTAGAAGGCATCTCCCCTTTTACCACAGCTCTCCCTTTATCCAAGTTCTCTCTCACAAAAGCATCCAGCTGAGTGTAAGAAACGCTTCCGCCTCACTTTATTGTGCAGTTTGTGTGAAAGCAGAGCTGGGCTCAATTGGGGAGCCATCACTCAGGGCTGCAGTGTGTGGTCCTGAAAAGGATCCAACTCTGCCTCGGTCAGCTTTAAGTTACACGAAAATATAATCTCAGCACAAACCACAACACAACTGGAAGCTATCAGCTATCAGCTCTTTCCATAGGTTCATTTTTATAGCCCTCCTCAAATATTGTTTCCCTGCTTCTATTTGTTACTATCTCTCTACTTGTGTCCCTCGTTTTCCACTGGTTTGCGTGCAGCTCTGTGATTCGCCCGCCATCTTCCGCATAACTTGTCCTGAAGCAGTTGGGAGACATGAGCTTGTGTGTGTATGCGCAGGCCCATGCATCCCATTTGTGTGTGTGTGTGTGTGTGTGTGTGAAGTTATGTTTGCAAACTGGCGGAATCCGGTTTCGGAGGCTTTGAGCACTGGCATTTACATGGAGGAGAACCAAGGCCGACAGCAAGATCAACCCCAGTGCACACACATATACAAAAAATAGATAAAAAAAACAGGACAAGAAAGGAAAGAATTTAGATTTGGTGAAAATGACAATGCTCAAATTTGGACCTGCATTCATTTTCTCTTTTCAAGGTATAATTCCTGAGGAGGTGAAGCAAACCAAGGTAGCAATCAAAAACAACCTTCTACTTGTTGGCAAACTGGGGATAATCTGCCTTGATCTTTGGCCAAACACATACAAAACAAAGAGCAGGAACGCCCCAAAACTCAAACAGCTCTCATGGCTTCACAGAGCTTCAGGGCAGCGGCTCTTCGGAGCGTAAGTGAATCGGTCTCTGCCACGCACGCAATGCCTTACATAACCAGCCTCTGTGCCATATGGGCCACGAAAGAGACAGAGATGAGACAGGGAAGGAAGGAGACTGAGCTCCAACATCCATACTGGTTTAGTGACGCTACAGACATGCCGTGTTCTTCTGATGGATGAGGTATTTAACAGCCTCACACATTGCCCATCCACTGTGAAGGATAGGCACAATTTCAACAGAGATCAAAATAAAAGGAGGGAGTTTTAGCCTTCTACATTTCGCAAGGAATGTGTGATATATAAAAACTGAAAAAAGATGATGTCAAGAGGAGACGCTAACATGCATGTACTGGAGCAGCAACTAACAATAGTTTTCATTATCGGTTAATCTGGACATCATTTTCTTGATTAATCAATTCATCATTTTGGTCTATAGAATGTCTGTAAATAAATGCCCATTCTAACTTCCAGGTGAAGATAACCAATTGCTTATTTTGTCTGATCAACAGTCCAAAACCCATAGAACTAATTGGGAGTCCTAACAGCCCCCTACTCTCACTCTAATCCATACATGTGTTAAAATATACATTATACAATCAAATATTACACAACCGTACGACACACTGAAAACATTAAAACATCACAGGACGTTGTGCTAACACACCCCGCATGGATCTGCGGGGTGTTTCTGTTTTAAGGTTCGAGGGCTCACTGTCAGAGCATCAACCGCGAGGATCTTCTCCGCGGCGGTTCAGAAACTTTGCTCGAGGCTCTCTGCAGTGTGCAGGCTTCACGCGGTGACGTGAACGTGTTTTAACAGTAGGAAGGGTCGAGGCTCTGACACCAAAACTGGCTTCACACAGAGTTATCAATATTTTTCTTTACCATGAGGTGTCACCTTCAGGGGGAATACATATTTTTCATTGACAGATTGGTATTTTCCCTCAGAATTCATCTAAAAACAGACGAAAGAGACTGGAATGGAGAGGCCTTCTATGAGGGATAAATATTAAATAACTATTTTAAACAGCTGGTGTACAATTATAATTATGAAGACGGTCTGTCCAAGTGGCGTTGAGCAAGACACATTCAGACACAAAAAGACTTTCAACAAGTCCTCACATTACATTCATTTCCATCTACTCTCCCAGGGCCAAGTGTGAAACACGTCTGGAGACAACATGCTCCACCAGATACTGCGGAGTATTTTTTACATTAAAAAATTAAAGTATTGTTACCACCCGCTTTCACCCATTTCAAACTATAGCAGTAGGGTTCAAACGTATGTTTTTTTTAAAGACATCAGTTCACTTGAAAACTTTAACAAGAAAGGTGGTTTAATTAATGAAATGGATCATTATCCAGTATCTCACGCCATTTCATTCATAGGAAACATTTAAAAAGCAGGCATTTCAGTATCAAACAGAAAGTACAATTCACAACAATTTCTGCATTTTAAATGCACAAATGGTGCTGACAAAAATAAACTGTGGTATTGGGAAATTTGAAGTGTCAGTGGAATCTGAGAGTATTTTTCCGCTTCCTACCCATGCATCATGATCATATGAAATTAAAATGAGAATAGCTTTACTTCATTCAGTGGCAGGTTTCAGTTGCCCTTCGGTTAGTATATTCTCCTCTTGCAGTAAGCGCAGCTGGATACTTTTCGGTGTTTTGGCACCAAAGGTTCATTTATTGGATCTGAAACGTCACATTTATCTCCCATTATTATCTTCCTATGTGAGAACAGGAAAATGACAGAGAGAAAAAAAAAACAGCACAGGTGTTACAAGAGTGGTCGTGGCACAACCAGTTAAAACCAGAAATGTTACGTCTCCTCCTCTCTGCTCACGTTGTTGCCCTCAGTGTAAAAGCCCAAAGGGAAAAAGCAGTTATACACAATAAAAACGTCTCTCCTGTAAACAGCTACCATTTCACACACATGTACACACCATCCTGACTGGTGAACTCATACACTCAACACGCTCCTTCTGAGAAAAGCTGACAGACATGCATGGACACATATTACATCCTCTCTGGCCTGTGACTTTCTACAAGAATCTGCAGCTCTGCATTAAGGCACAAGGCGAGCAAACGTGACTCCGGTCTACTTGGCTCTGCGCCCCCCCCCAAACCCCCACCCACGCTGCCTAAAACTGAACCTGTCCTATCCGGATGATGTTCTTATCTGGCTGCATTAAGATCTTCACACACATTAAGATGCACTTTCAGAAATGACAGCATGAGCCTGAAGACACTGCCCTTCCGGTGTTATCTCAACTAGGACTCAAACATTATGGTGTCTGAACAAAAATATGCACACGTGATGCATGAATAAATAATCACGTCAGACCACTAACACGCAAAACAAAAACTATAAAACAACTCTGGAGCAGCAACTAACAATTACTTTCATGATGATTTTCTCAATTAATAGATGTTCTGTTCCTGTTCTACAAAATGTCTGAAAATACAGAAAACAGTCTCATGAAGTCCAAGCCGACATTTTTAAATTGCCTGTTTTGTCCGAAAACTTAACACATTCAGTTTACTATCTTATACGAAAAAGGAAATCAACAAATCCTTACAATTGAAGGACTGGAACAAGCAAATGTTTGACATTTTTGCTAGAAAGAATTTCTTAAACAATTAATCAATTATTAAAATAGTTAACGAATTTCTTGTTGACGGGCTGATCGATGAATCAGTTTATGTGTTTCAGTTCTACAATGATGAGTTTTAGAAGTAACCTTAGAAGAATGTGATTTGGTATAGAATCAATAAACCTCATAATGCAAGCTGATTGTAACATAATGGGAACTAGAGAGCCATAGATCAAATGTATCCACATAATAGCTGTGCACTTTGTGTGTCTCCAGAAAAGGACACCAATAAATTCCCTTGTATAAATTAGGGCTGCACAATGAATCAAAATCGCAATATGGCCAAGTACAATATCAAAATCGCAGAAGTAACACAGTTTTATAGAAAAGATCAAATGTGTGACAAAACAGCATTCTAATGAAGAACTGTGGTGCTGCAGAGATGCCCCGGCCTACACATCTTGTTCTCCACAAGAAAACCCGTTTGTTTGGTACAGACCCCAACAAATGTCACATCATCATGATTTTAAGTTTTTTTAGTGAACATGAAAATTGTGATGCAAAAATTACCACTCCCACTAATCGTGAATCATATCGCAATCGTAATATCTGTCAAAACAATCGCAAGATGATTAGTTTACCATATCACACAGCCCTTGTAGAACTAAACAAAAACACCACATGCTCTGAAAAATCAGTGTCACGACTGCAGAGAAATTATTTAACCTACTGACTTCTGACGGCACAAAGTTAAACTCTGCATAAAATATTTTGCAAGAGGATAAATAAAAGGGCCTCCAGAATAAACCTTGTGCCTGATAGTCTGACTCATTTATTAGTCATTGAGACAGGCTGATATAAACTTGTCCATGGGAAGAGTGAATCAGTCCATCCCTAAAAATAAGCACACCTACTGTGTTACAAACCCTGCCAAAGGATATATTATATCGATAACTGTACCGCTGGGGCCTTCTGCAACCAGAAACCACACTTATTGCACATCACACACCCATTTCTGACAATAAGCACAAGGGTCACAGTGTTTTTACAGAAAGAAGATCTAAATCAACTCATTTGTTTGTGATTCGAGCATTGCGTGCAGGAAGGACATTTCCACTTTGCTGCAAGGCACATTTTAGGTCAGTGACTCTCAAAGCAGGATAAGGTTATATAACCAACTGCTGGAGCCTGGGAGCATTTATAAACCGAGGCTGCCACCTTGTGGGGTAACAGCAGTACAACAACGAGCGAGAGAAGACTAAGGTAATGGCTCTACTGAAGAAACGATTCGGATGTTACATCTCATTCAGGTGATTTCATGTCTTGACATCCAGGAGATGCCTCCAAAGAAATTAGAACCATGACTAAAACTGTTTCACAAAGCTGCTGTCCGACTTCCAATTTGAAGATCCATTGAGCAGGAATAACAACGCAAATAAAACACTAAGCTACTGTTTGTGCTTAAGGCAGTTTCCAAGCCAAAAATTGCAACTGCAACTTGTGTGCACGGCAGGCAATGCCATGACACTAAGCTATCATCTCATGCACACGTGACTTATTCAAAGACAGCACATCTTCGGCAGGCAGAGAGCTCCCATTTAAGCACATCAGCTTCTTGCCTAAGATAGTTCACGGTGATGAGTATCGTGCAGACTACCAGCAGATGTGCCTGCAGAGAAGTCTTGAACAAAACAAAAACCATGAGTCCAAGCCAGTATAGCTTATTTTGACTAAAACATACGAAAGATCAACAGAGTCCGAAGCACCTCATAAAAACAGGACAGCTTCCAGTCACTTACTGACATCAAACACCTGGTCCGAAAAGGGTTTAATGGAGCCTAATCTTTGACTGACCCCGGATATGTGAACTTAATGGCTAAAATTCACGAGAAAGAGGAAGCCAGCACACAGAAAGACGAAGAGAAACAAGAGAAAAATGTCTTTCTTCGTGCCAAGAAATGACAGGTCATCTCAGAAACCAAACTGACACGCTGTTGAAGCTCTTATCTGTGACTGAACACCTACTGACGACAGAGACTGCTGCTGAGAACTGTATAAACCACCACAAGCTCCAGATGTTCAGGAATCATCGACAAGTCTTACGATGAAGCAGTACTGACTGATTTGTGTTATGTATTTTCTCTTATTGACAATATGACAGTATTTAAGTGCATTAACTGTCACAGGAGGAATCATGGCCAATGAGCCACTGTTGAATGTTAACATTTTTCAAACATTTTTTTACCGTTGCACCCGTCATTTAAATAGTCAGTCTGTTAGAACAAAGCTCTTTTAATAAACTAATGTGCTATGCCAGGCACAACAAAAGGAGTACCTTACCTTTGGCACAACGGTTGACTGTTACAGAGGCAGTCTTGATTGACTGATTGATTGAGGATTATCACTTGTTTTCAGGCTGTAACCTCGTGACAGCTCGGTTATGTTTAAACTGTGGTTACCTCAACTGCTGCTGAACACGTGTACTTCATTAAAATAGTAGTAGAATACTGAGGAAAAAAACCCTCACATAAAACATTTTAAAAGAAGGCTGCTAATGCAAAACTGCCGAGAAACGTTATGTGGATGTTTTATGGGCAAAAATTGCCCTATAAAACGCACTAAATTGTACTTTGACATTTAGTTGGCTGTGAAATGCACACTACCACTGTATGATGTTTTTCGACATAGGAGCGCACGATTCACATGTATTTACACACTTTCACAACATTTACAACAGCTGGGCAAAGGAAATATTTTTAGATTCTAGTGGTAAAATGTGTTGATTGAAAAGTAGAAAATTATTATGGCATGGTAAATTATTCCAAAATGATGACTTGGACCAGAGTGTTGAATACACTCATGCACGCATTAAGTATTCATAAGATATCATTTTGGTTTACGCTCATTCCCCAACTGGACACTGACTGCAGTCTCACTCGTGTTGCTTTGGGATATTATTACACTACTTCTGTATCAAAACAATGTGAAGAGTCACACTTTTTGCTTCAGTGGTGAAACAGCTCTACAGCTAATATAATTCAGTTTAAAGGGGACTATGTTATACAGTGGACTGCTGTTTGTAAGGGAACAAAGCTGGGAGCTGTAATTAATAACGGTTATTAATTTTGAAAAACTGCCAATGTGTCTGTACTATATACGTACCTGTCTAATGTAAAGGAGTATATGTTTTTGTGAGAGGATGTGTTGAGAGACGTTTATTTTTTCTATTTTTGTGTTGTCTTTGCAAAAACTGAGGAATGGACAGAGTCCAAAACAAGTTTCCCTTCGGGGACAATAAAGTATATCTTATCTTATCAAAGAGTGGTAAGCAATGCTATATTCATTCTCTGCAACCTGTATGAAAAGTCATATTTATCTGCAAGTTTGTTGGTGGTGGAAAGACACAGATGACAGATGTCTAGTATACAGGATGTCTATACTGTGATGCAATGGTGGCAGCTATCCAAAAATCTAATCATACCGGCACCGACCTGCAGGCTGAAATTCCACCCGAGGAGGAACGAGGACCTGATGAAAGCCCTGATTAATATCACTGTCCTTACAGCACTCTCACTGACATCAACCTCGCTGACAGATACGCAAACAGACAGCAAGCAGGTCGATAAAAACAAGCACAATCCTGCAAAACACAGTCACACCCTCACATCCATGTTATACCACATGACAGCAGTCATGCACACAGCTCTGCTAGATCAGGTGTTGTGTCACAACAACTGCAGCGTAAGGCTTTTAAAGAGCCAAACTGGACTCTAAGAACAGCTACTCACCACTGAAATTGAGAATGAATACAGCTGATTTGTGCTCTATGTACAACAAATCATCCTAGACAACAAGTTGTTGAAGTAACTTATTGATGGGAAAAAAAGAGTGATACTTCTCAAACATTTTGAGCCCAGTCACTGTCTTCCTATGGGAAATTGGAGCTGCAACAGTAAGACAATTAATCAATCACCGAAAACGAATCAGCTACTATTTTGATAACTGATCTCATCTTTTAAATCATTTTTTTAAGCAGAAAATCACTACAATTATCTGGTTTCAGTTTCTCCAATGTTTCAGGTTTTCTGCTTTTCTATGTTTGATATCATTGTAAATTGAATATCTTTGGGTTTTGGACTGTTGGTCAGAGTAAGAACAACATAGACGTCACCTTGCTCACTCTCATTAGTAAATACGGGTGTAAATGCCGGATGGTTAGGGGTAAAACCTGTAGACTTCACCATGGCACAGGATTGGATACAATCAGCTTGGAGTTAACACTACGCGCATGTAAGGAAAGGACAGCAATATTTTAAGAGTGGAAAGTGAAGAATAGACTAGTGTCTAAAAGAAAAGGGTAGAGGAGAACAATTTGGACACCTGACATAATGCACTGAGGACTGCAAAAGGAAGGAAAGAAAGACAGGGTGACAAAGGGAGATAAACAGAGAACAGGAGACAAAAAGAAAGCAGAGACAGTAATAGACAGAGCCAGATCGCAGTGTGACGCCATGACTATAAACAAAGCAGAGACACACACACACACACACACACACACACACACAGTGTGAGAGGACAGTGGCCGATTCATGACAAGACAACGCGCCGACAAACGGACGGATAGACGGAAACATATTACAGAGAAGCCACGCAGAGGCCATGCAAAACACACACATACAGTCATGATGGGGTGCCACGAAATGCTGACAAAAGCCTCCACACAGAATACAGTCCTGCTCTGTCTGCAGCTGAATATGACTAAGACTACGTCAACATTAAACAGTTGTTGCACCCTCCGTCTCTCCTTTCCTCGAGTTTGGACACAACAGCTGAAAATACATAAACGGTTAGCTTCAGCTCACCAATGACCTGCTGTGCTGATAATTGAATTAGAAGTTTACTGGTTTGCTCAGCAGCTGCTGTTTTAATTATGGAGCTACTCTGAATTCTTAGCATGTATTTGTACATCACTGGGGAGAAAACTTGTTAGGTAGTCTGTGTCTGTTACCAAATCTAAATAAAAGCCACAATAAGAATATGTTTTGTGCTTCTGTTATGGATTCTTTGGTGAGGCTGACAGTACTCAATCAAACTCCCTTCATACCCTGCAGGCATTTTTGTTGTAGTCACAACATGAATATCCTGCTAAACCAGAACACAGGACAATACAGTGTTAACACTAGACTGCTGCCACAACAGTGCTCCATTTACAGAGTTCATCAGATTTATGCTTCCCAACTCCTGATCAGGCCCTCTAAAGTCTCCACTGCACAGACTCTAAAAGAACATTTACACAGCATCTTCAAATGGGGCACAGGAGGTTTTTTCCAAGGCATCGACTCAATTTAGACCAACCTTTCATTTTTAGAAATAGGCTGCAGCTACAATAACCCATTGAGCAGCAAAGAAACTAACAAAAAACAAAACAAAAAAAAGGAACGTAGGATTGAGTAATTGTACACATAAATTAACCATTGCACAGTTCCCTTGCAGTGGTACAAATAAACAGATCTAGTGTCTAATAAAGACTAAACCTAAGGGGAGATTGGAGAAAGGGATACGCAAATACTGAACAAGAAAGAAAGGATAGCGTGAGGCAGTACAACAGGGAAAATTTAGCCTTACTGACACAAAGAGTCCTGAGCTAATGGAGGGGGGTGTGTGATGGTGGGGTGGGGTGGGGGTGCGGGGTCGACCAGGGCAGAGCATCTGCTGAGTCACTGCTGGTGACTCAGCAGCTCCACTGCTTCTATTCCAGCCACTGATATTTTTACAACAGCAATGTCCAGTGAGCTGTTTTTTACCCACTGCCTTCTGATGGCCGACAGAGTGACCCCAAGGGACAAGGGAGCATGCAAATGTGACACTGGACTTCTAGACCTGAATGAAACTCCTGCTCTGCAGTTACAGCAAAACCAGTTGCAGGATTCTGTTACAAGCAGAGATAAAGTTACGATGAAATTACGTGAAATGTATGTTTCAATGATGTGATGAGGGAATGATATTTCACTGCACTTTCTGCCTTTAAAAAGCAACATCTGTTTCAATATTACTGCAAAAGAAAGTATTTGTGATGAAATATTACAATAGAAATATGCTGTAGCCTGAACTACAATGTACCAAGAATAATAACTTCCACTTCTCGTTTACTTAAAACCCTTCTTCTGCAAAACAGCGTTTACTTTAGAATAAACAGCTTTGACAGCACAGGCCGTCCATCCTCACCTGTCATCCTCTCCTTCAGCATGCTGAGTCCTGAGTCCTGCAGCAGCAGCGGCCATGAAGGCGCTGGCCTCAGCTGACATCCCCATGTGGGCCAGTGGTCCAGCAGCACCGCTGGCCTCCGCAGCCCCCACTCCAACTGCCGCCGCCCCTAGCCTGGGCAGACCCAGCAGGCCTTGGTGCTGGAGTAAAAGCTTCTGGGCATCCTCCAGCTGAGACGTTTTTATGGAGCTCGTTCCTCCAGGGACCTGGGTGAGGGTCGCACCCGGGGCGAGGAGGGGTTGAAGCACAGCAGTCAGAGGCATGTAGGGTGGCCCATGGGTGTGTGAAACTGGGACTGTGGTAGTGGAGGGGGGCTGGACTTGTGGCTGTGGGTGAGTTTGAGCTGGGAGGGTCTGTGGCTGTCCTGCAAAAGCTGCCTGGGCAGGTGCGGCTACCTGACCTTGATGGGGCAGCTGCTGAGTAATGCTGACCGGTTGCTGTGCTGTGACACCAGGAACTGGTGTTATGGAGATTCCTGTTGTGACATGCGGCAGCGGAGGCTGGACCTGGGTCTGGAAGGGAGCAGTGGGTTGGATAAAGTCTGGCTGACAGACACTTCCTGGGGCCATGACCCCTGCATGGAGCTGAGATGCAGGATAACCTCCCTGGGGTTGAGCCTGGTGGGGATCCACAGCATAGGGCAACTGCTGGGGTAATACAGGAGGAGGCTGACTTACACCGACCTGTGGTGTTGCTGTAGGGAGAGTGAGAGGAGCCACTGGTTTCTGCATGTGAGACCCACTAACAACCTCCTGCGGAGAAACATAGGTCAGAGGAGTCGTTTGGGCCACTCCCTGTGGTGGGCTCTGCATGGTTTGTGGACTAGTGAAGTCCTGGTTCGGCGGCTGATAGGGCTGCAGTGTGTGAGGTGGCTGTACAGCTGGTATGCCCTGACTAATCCCGGCATTACCTGCCTCAGTCTCCGCAGCCACCTCTGCACCTTTTGGTGCCTCACCTGTAGTTGGATGAGGAATCTCCTTTTCATAATACTCTGTACACGTCCATCTTCCTTTGCGGAATGGCTCAGAGTTAGTGTCTAGTTTGACCACCCTAAAACGAGAGCCAGTAGCTGTTTGAGTTTGGGTGTGCTGGGTTTGAGTGTTGGGGCCAGCAGCAGGAAGGCCTGGTCCTCCTCCAACAGAAGCTACTTGCCCACTCACACTAGTGTTATCAAAACCTGCAGGCCCAGAGGGAGGAATCACAGCAGCATTGTCAGCAGACACATCAGTGGCAGTCCCACCAACAATAGGGGCTAATGGTTGGGTTGTCCCACCAGCAGGAGGTTTAGTGTTATCCAACATCGGTGGTTTCTGGGACTGGCTAGGCCCAGCTTTGGAACCCATACCTGGGCTAGAACTAGCCAAGGGTGCAATGGGAAGAGCAGGCATCGAGGGTTCAACTCCTCCTAAGCTGTCAGAGTGATGATGGTGGGACTGGCTGTGTTGCTGAGGATAATAATGATGATGCATGGTCCCATTTACCATAGAGGTGTGCTGCTGAGACCCCTGAGGGATGGAATGAGGGTGAAGAGGCTCGTTGGGTGACACAAGTCCAGGTGTGTCGACCCCATGGAGACTATTCAATGTCTCATCAGAAGAGCTTCTCTCCGGCACACCTGTATCCGTGGCCCTGGACACGGAAACATCCAGCATATCAGAGGAGGAGAGGTCTTCTGTGTGTGACTCATCCATATCATCATAGCTCTCAGTGTCATCTGCTAAACTGTTGTTGCCGCTCACATTGATCTGAGCTGAGGTGACACTTGTTATCTGGAAGCCACTCTTCTTCTTCACTTGGGCGCCAGCCACTTGAGACTGCGGCTGGTGGTGGAGTCCGGGAGAAGAGGATCCAGGCTGGGTTGGATTGTCGTCAACTGTGCTGACTCCACTGCCACCGGCTGCAGAGGAGGCAGACGCACCGCTGCTGCCCCTCCTGTAGTGGTAAGCAGTTTTCCTGCTCCCGCTCCCAGGTGCGTCTCCAGAAAAGTCCTGGTGGTGCATCTTCACCGTCAAGGAGTTACTAAAGGCCAAGAAGTGGCTGACGACGCTACCTACTAGCTAACACAGATGCTAGCTAACGTTAGCTGGGTCAGCTGCAGTACCGCGATACTAACGAGCCATAAGTGATAAGTCAGATGACTTATGTCCTTTAAAAATCAAGTTCAGCGTTCAGGCCTGTAGTTAGACTGAAACGCTAGTTTATAAGCGGTATCCCCTTCCTAACACAAATATTAATCCAACTTCAGAAAGATGAAAACAATGAATTCAATTAAGCAAATAAAATAAACAAAGAATGCGAAATTCCGCTAGCCGTTGGTTAGCTTAAAGCTGTGATGGTCGCCTGTAGCGATTAGCCACGCTCTTCTAGAACTTGGTGTACATTTCCACTACGAATTGCGACGCTTTTGCGGATATACGTGTCGCAATTAAGCAAGCAGAAATTAGTATAGCCCCGAATAGTTAAGGTGCGCTCATGTGGTCTTTAAAATGAGTGTGGAAGCTTCTTAGCTGGCCGGTGTATGTCGCAGGAAATCAGTCGTCGCATCCATTCCTCTCCCGTACGTCGAGTCTCCTTTTTCTCGAAACAATAATGAGCCTGGCGAAGAATAAACTCTGGCTGTCGTCAACAGACAAGGGTGTCTAAATAATATCCGTCTTTGTAATGGTAAAAAGTGCTCGCTAAGTCCATCTCGGTGTTTCTTATCGAGTCCGTGTTTGCTGTATCATTGCCGGCGAGCAGCAGCAGCTAACGGGCTGTCAGTCTCAGAGGAGGGGGGAGGAATGCAAACACTCCGACTGCGCATGCTCGTCTCTGCCCGTTTCCTCAGACTGGTGCAGCGTTCAGGCTCAACTGTTTGGTCGGAATATACCAAATCCTAGTACGTCAGGTTGACTTTTTCTTATACAGTCTTATATTCAGGTATTACTCGTTTTTTTTTTCTCAGCTAAACACATTATTATGACAATTCTAATATTACAAATTTAGCGTTTAACAAAGTATCTAACACTTGAACCAAATGTCCAAGGTCAGAAAATAAGTTTTACAATATTTACTAAGCAAGTGAAGGCAGCATTAAATTCTGGGTTGTGTATTTCTTTTCTTGGACCCCACTGTTATGGAAGTGCTACTATAAGCGAGCTGTATACACTAAACAGGACTGATTAATGTCTTCGAATCTGCTCTAACTAAGCTTAGGTATTTTCCTTGTTTATTTGCTCATTATTGGTTAATATATAACAAATAGGATGATTATCTATTATTTGCCCCAATACGCATGCGTTCTTAACTTAAAGGGATAGGTCACCACAAAATCAAAAGCACATTTTTACAATACATTTTTTTATTTTGGGGTGAACTGTCCCATTAAGTGAGACTGATTTCGCCGAGATAAGTTTCAGCCTCTATTTTCTGTATTCAAATAACTTTCTGACAGAAGGGATAACGAGCCAGTCATTGCAGACAACATGTCATGCAAATTAAGTACGGACACAAAGGATCCCCAAAGATATCCTCATATAGGACCAGCTTGTTCTTCCTGTTGGGTAGAATTCAGCCAGAGGCTAAAGGCGCTATACAATTTACTATACAAATCCCCTAATACAGATTTTACACATTTGTTTTTGTGCCTGCCTTCTGGCGACAGGTTCTCATATTTAAACATATAACAGCAGAACAGCAGGTATGACTGATGTGCTGCTGAAGTGACGGGGAATAAAATCAAAGAGTTGAGACACGCCTGTCAGAGCACTTCCGACATGTCAGCATCACGGCTATTCATAAACACATCACATGCACCTGTAGGGGAGGGCGGGCTATGGGAAAATTCCACTCTGAAATCTGATTCCAAAGGTTGCGTAATGTTGAAACCGCAGAAAGTAAACAATGCGAGCCATGCTTTCTGTAAACCAACATCAAGATTGTTCCTGGACAGCCTCAGCTTCTATTGATAAGGAGTTTAGACAGCGTTTACCTTGAATCGACACGGGAGTTATGTCAGCCTCTACTTACATTTAAAATAAATTCAAATGTATGAACAAAATCATAATCACAGGACATTTTCCTCTTGATCAATGGTGATTTAATTCTAGATGTAAAAAATAGCCCATATAATATTACAGTAAAAATATAACAATCACAACAAAAGGATTCTATTGAGCAACAAGCTAAATATTTATATATATGAAGAAATGTCACCAAGAAACGACCTAGGTTCCCAACATTTTTCTAGATTCTCTGCATTAATGTAGATATATATATATATATATATATTTATTAAAGATCATTTTATCATTGTTCATACACACAGGGTGTAGACAGAAATTCCAGGGCACCTTACAATATAATAAAGTGTCCAATTTCGTCTGGACTGTGTCTGAGGTGTCGATGGAAGCTCGATGCCATTTGTGAGGCCACAGTTTGTGGTGGAGTGGTTGCATTACAATATATGGTGAGGTGTTCCTGTTATTTTGTCAAAATAACATTTAACAGCATTTAACAGTTTAGTACGCCTTGTCTTTTGACCAATCACAGTGGATATGAGTATTAATGGTAGTATGAAAGCAATTACCGCAGTTCCCTACAGGAATATCGAGAGTGATCCCACAGGAGAAAACAAAAACACATCTCATTATAAACTCAGTAGTAACTCTGTCCCAGAACAAACCTTCATTTTCATAACCATTTTTGCATCAGAGGAGGGAAATGTTCTTTTTGCATGACAGTTTCAGGGTGTTCCTGAAATGTTGATTACCTGTTTGAGAAGTTAAACATGCTGAAGATTGAGAGATACATATGTACTGTAGATTTAAAAAACACATTCAGTGGTCAGCATGTAACCTGCATGAAAATTCAATAATCTATTAGTTACAAAATTAAATACAATAAAGAACAACCCCTCAGGTCCAGTGTAATTTCCTGTGTCTGTCTCAAGCAGTGATGCCTGGTGCAGCCTGTCAGGTTTGTAGAAGTAGTTTTGAAGGTTTTAGTGCACACACTGTATGGTGACATTTTCCTCATGGCAAATGTCTGGAGCCAGACCACCTGACTGTTATATTAAGACAGAATTGAAGAAATGTGAACCTAGCCTTTAAACCTGCAATAACTAAACAGGTTATGAACACAGCATGGCCAACGTGTTAGCAAACAGTTGCTTATTTACACATCCAGCAGTTATGGAGCAACATTATCATTCATTTGGAGTCATGTTTCTGGCCACCTGATGAATGGATTAAAGTCCAATATTTACTGTCCTTTCAACTCCTGAGGGAAATATCAGCCTCTTTAGCTGCTAAGTGCTCCACTATGTTCACCAGCTCGTCTCTTACTGTGTCTGGTTCACGTCTCAATTGTGACATTATTTACATTTTCTCTTAGCAAGGTCCAAAATGTTTAGAAACAGACATATGTGCCTCCCTTAGCTCAGACAAGCAGGTAGGTCTTTAAAAAAAACAACAAAAAACTCTCTGAGAGTTCCAGAGACCAATCAAGTCTTTGGAGACCAACTGGATCATGATAAAAGTCTGTCAGCAAGGGAATGCAACCAAAGCGAAACAGAGAGCCCCCAGAAACTAGCAGGTAAAGCCGACTGTATGTGGGAACACCCTGCCAGTACAAAATGTACGCTTTGTGTGAGGCTCAAACTCACGACTTTTAAATCATGAGACTGATGTGCTGCCTGTTGTGCCAACAAGGACCCCAATGCTGCTAAAAGTGAGTTTTTTTTCATGTGCATACACTCGCGCGCTGGCATGTGTCACTGCTTACCCTGTGTTTGCTTCCCATTGCTCTGCCAACATAGTGCCCCTGCTCGGAGAGGCAGGAGGAAAAATGAATTGGTGTGTTCGTGCTTCTGGTGTGGTGTTGGCCGGGTATCGAATCCGAGCGTCCTGCGTGGGGGCGGAGAATTGTTTATCTAAACCACCCTAAACCTTTTCCCAGTCATTCTCTATGGTAGCGCTAAACCACTAAGGATGTAATGCGCCTTCTGGCCACCGACGTTTTTTGGCGCTGTATCTGCTCCAACACCATGAGAGACTGGGCAGAGCATGTTAGCTAAACACAGTGCTTAGTGTAGTACAGAACTGTTTATTTTTAACTTTGCATACGTGACATTACTGATGTGATTTCATTCAGATTTATCGTTTTGATCCTTTTCAATCTGTCCGTTCATCTGGCAGCCATTGCTAAATTGATGTTAGTTATTTATACTACACACAGGGTCTTTGCATGCTAACTAACTCCTTTTAACGTGACACTATTAGCTTACAGATCACCTTTACCTGCTAGCACACATTTTGACCGACATTTTGATTTAGCATTCTTTGTTTGATCCATGTTGCGTCCAAACATGCATCTTGGGCACACGCGTGATCACACACACACACACACACACACACATCCTCAGTCTGTAGTTTAGTGTATTTAGTTGGTCTTCATAGTGTGTTTTTGCTTTGTTTACCTTTGTTAATACATGATGTGTTTAATTATGCTGGTCTCTTTAATGTCTCACAAGAGTGAATCATTTGCCAACCTCTTCAACGTTTGAAATTCAAATCCTTCGCCTACTAGCTATTAATGGTAATATTATGTTATAGTTAAACATAATGACGCCTCAAATTCATAGTTCAGTGTATATTATGAGACTAAATCAACTAGGAATAGGAACAAAACATCTGCCCCGTGTGAGGCTTGAACTCACGACCTTCAGATTATGAGACTGACGCGCTGCCTACTGCGCCAACGAGGCCCAAAAAGCAATCAAGCTATACTATCATAATCCATAAGATCGTTTTATTTAACAGACAAACAGAAACAACTAATTATCCTTTACAAAATTATGCCTCTAATGCCAGCAAAAATTCTGATATAAGGTGTATTACTGGTGCATTACAGTGTCTAAAACCCAACAGGACTGCAGACATAAGGCACAATACCAGTGGGTAGACAGGTAAGTTATAATTAATATGTTCCGCTGTCATTGGAGACGTGAACAGCCCATAATCATGATTTACATTGCTTTTAACATTTCATATAATTTGATGAAGGAAAATCCATTTGTATTCATTTAGCACATAAGAATAATTCATAATAATTAACATTGATAATTAAAATAATTATGCTTTATCTATTTTTTCTTTCAGGGATTGCTGTGCAGCATTTAAGGTGGCAGAATCTCTTGCAGGAGAGCATCTGAACTGGGATGCCTGGAAAACAACTGATGTCACTTACTGAGACCACTACTGGTAACCTGCTTAACACCTGTGCCTCAAGATCTCACAACAATACAAACATAACCATCATGCTTTTGTGGTTTTAATACACAAAAAGTAAATTAAGTTACAGAACAATATTTTCAAAAGACTTGTTGCATTGGCCGGGAATCGAACCCGGGCCTCCCGCGTGGCAGGCGAGAATTCTACCACTGAACCACCAATGCACAAAAAGTTTCATCAGCCACCACTTCACGAACGAAGCCTACGAACACATGACAACATGGTTGTCCACATGTTCACGTGTCTTTGCCAGTAGGGCACCATTTCCTTCAGTTTCATCTGTAAAAAGATCAAAACGTACACCATAGTTTCTATGGCAGGACTCCTGTTAGCTCCTGCAATGACCACGAATCCAGCTTAGAGCACATACACTTATTCTACGTTCATGTGTTTTTGCCAGTAGGGCTTTTAACCATTTATCCCAAGCGACACTCATGTAGGGCTGCAACAACGAATCAATAAAATCAATAAAAATAGATTATTAAAAGAGTGGGCAACAAATTTCATTATCGATTCGTTGTGTCGCGCGATTATTGTGCCACTCAATAAGACGCAGAGATATTTGAGTATACAAAAAAGCGCAGTTGAGCACGAAGCGGAGTGGATCAACAATAAAAACAGAGCGCGGAGGTAGCGGAAAGACCATCGGAGAGACCTATAACGTTGTTCTGAAACGCGCGGTGGAGGCAGAGAAATCAGTACGACCCAAGTCATCCAAAGTGTGGGAGCATGTCACACACAATACATCGGAAAAGTGTGTTGATTGAAAGATATGCAAAAGCGACAGGGAGTGAGAGCGAGTGAGCGCGTGTGTGTCTGAGTGTGAGTTTGTGAGTGTGTGCGTCTCAGAGGTGGGTAGTAACGAGTTACATTTACTCAGTTACACTTGAGTAACTTTTTGTAAAAACTTTACTTCTAAGAGTAGTTTTACTGCAGCATACTTTTTACTTGTACTTGAGTAGATTTGTGACTCCGCTACATTGGGCTATACTCGACTCGTTCCTTTTTTTTTTTTTTTTTTTTACACAAACTGTGTGTAGCCTTATAAAAAAAAAAAAAATGATTCTTTTTATATTTTACTTTTT
>CM022483.1:6379268-6484027 GCA_011952105.1 Coreoperca whiteheadi
AACCACCAATGCTCACATGACAGCCATTTCTGACACTTCATCCAGCTCTTCCAAGGGAATACCGAGGCATTTGCAGGTCGGCCAAGAGAAACGGCTCTACTCTGAGCTCCCTCCAGGCATTGACCTGTCCCCGACCAGAAGGAGCAGGGAAACGACCCCCTCATTCACATGGCTCCAACACATGGCAGCGAAGTTGGGGGGCTATGAGTAAGCCCACACCAGCCTGCCGCCTCTGGCAACTCCAGAGTAGTAGGGTTGTTGGGTTCCAGAGCCGAAGCTGTGTGTGGACGTGAGCCCAACTATCTCTAGTTGTTATCTCTCAACCTCCCGCACAAGCTCAGGCTCCTTCCCCCTAAAGAGGTGACATTCCATGTCCCTAGCGCCAGATACCTAAATGTGCCGCTGGTGTCACCCAGGTTCAACTTTATTGTTATTTTTTATACGGTGTTTAAAAGATACGGCCAATGGAGTGGCAAAACAACTGCCCCGTGTGAGGCTCGAACTCACGACCTTCAGATTATGAGACTGACGCGCTGCCTACTGCGCCAACGAGGCCCACAGAGTAGTGAAACTGCATGGATTTTCAATGCTCCCAGAAAGTGTATTGGACTCTTCCCACTATACAAACACGGCTGATTAACACCTGGGCGGTGTTGATCTACAGTACTACTCGGTACACCACGAGACCATGGACTGGTACTATACAGTGTTGGTGGTTGAGGGGGAAAAAAAAAAACAAAAAAAAAAACAGGACGTGTCACATGACCCCTGCATCTCCTCGTTAGTATAGTGGTGAGTATCCCCGCCTGTCACGCGGGAGACCGGGGTTCGATTCCCCGACGGGGAGTTCCAGCCTTTTTTCCTTAAATTAGAAACACACAGCCTCTATGAAGCTCAAATTCACAACATTCACATTATGAGACCGACAAGCTACCTGCAACGCAGCCAAATCCAGATCATGTTTTTTAATAACACAAATTAAATTCACTAGCTGTGCATCAAAACAATATTGTGTGTTATGACTTTAAATAGCAGCAGATAGCAGCCCCCAAAAACTATGATGCATTGGCCGGGAATCGAACCCGGGCCTCCCGCGTGGCAGGCGAGAATTCTACCACTGAACCACCAATGCTCACACACCCACAACTCCAGCGTGCACATTTTAGTAGGTTCACACAGACACGTTATTGTGACGCACATGACTTGCTCAGGTCATGATCAAATCATGCTACACCGCTTGCTTCTCTCTTGCAGTCCTGGCTCCACAATGGTGTACCATTACAGCTGTTTTCATTTTAAAAATATACGTTACATACTTTTTTATTGTAAATGGCCTGGCAATAAACCTGTTAAGAGAGTGTACCACAGAGAAAAGAGACGAAAGAAAAGGAGATGTGCGCCCAACGTGGGGCTCGAACCCACGACCCTGAGATTAAGAGTCTCATGCTCTACCGACTGAGCTAGCCGGGCCTGATACACTAGGAAAAACCTTGTGTTTTTGAAATGTCTCACTACCCTTTCCTGGATGTACTACGTACAGAAAATGCAGCAGGCAACATATATGTGATACCATTATGAGCCATTTCAAGGAGAGGATAACCTTCAAGACACATTCACTGGAACTGTAAGGCTTCTCAAGATCCTCATCTCCACACCAATGACAACGGCAGAATCAGAGAGGTGCTTCTCTACTTTAAAGAGGATAAAAACTTTTCTTAATGTGCGTTCACACAGGACACGAATGAAGCGATTCGCGCGAGTGATTTACATCTTAAGTCAATGCAATGACGCGAATAGACATTCTGCGGCTCGAGTTGAAAAATCTGAACTTTGGCGAATATTCGCGCTGCGTTAACCAATCAGGAGCATGCTCGAGTAGTGACGTGATTATGAGCGGAGGCACAATGGAGGATAAAATAATAGTTGCACACCTCGGTACAGTAGGTGGCGGCAAGCACCTGAACAAGTTGGTTGCCACCCACCTTAAAAACCAGAGAGAGAGAGAGAGAGAGAGGATAAAATAATTGTGGCTGTGTGTGGATACCTGGAGCTGTACGATACATCCTCGTATCAATATAGAAACAGTAGGGCTGAACAATTAATTGCATTTGCGATAAAATCGCAATATAATAAAACGCAATTTCTGAACCGCAAGGGCTGCAATTACTGTCTGGTCACGTGTGTCAAGTCAATCAATCAATCAAACTTTATTTGTATAGCACCTTCCAACAACCAAAAGGAGGACCATGGTGCTTTACATTTAAAACAGAAGAACATCTACAATAAATAATAAAATAATACATTAAGCAATAACCAAAGGAACAGTTACACAAAATACAAAAATAAAATTCAAAGTGCCACAGTGCTACAGTGTGTTAAAGGCCAGTCTAAATAAATGTGTTTTTAACCTGGACTTGAACAGGGCCAGGTCTGTAAGAACGCGCAGGTCTACAGGTAAAGTGTTCCAAAGTTTAGGAGCAGCAAAAGCAAATGAACGATCGCCCCACCGCTTGCACCTGGACCTCGGAACAACTAGCCTCATCTGGTCAGCCGACCGGAGGGCTCTGTTTGGACAGTGGACACTTAAAATCTCTGATAAATAAGGTGGCGCAAGGCCATTTAGAGCTTTAAAGGCAAACATTAAAATTTTAAAATCAACACGGTACCGAACCGGGAGCCAGTGGAGGGAACGGAGAACTGGGCTAATGTGGCTGTGTCTAGATGTACTGGTTAGAAGGCGAGCAGCTGCATTCTGTACCAGTTGGAGACGATGGACAAGTGTCAAGTGACACGAGAGTCTGCAGAGGAAGCATAAACTTTGCCTGCTACACTCTTTGACCTGTTATAAAATGGCATCAGCTTCAACAGAACCGGAAAGTTTATTGTCAAAGAGAAATAGCACGTCATTTTTGTGGGGCTATTTTGGATTTAAAAAAGAAGATGCGGCGCAGCGACAGGTATTGTGCAAAAAGATATGATGCCACTCAGTACGGTGACCAAGCCGGAGCTACACAAAAAATGCAAACAAAGAGTCGCAGCAGAGTTAAAAACAAAGGAGTTTTTTGCTGCTACAACTGCTATGTGGTCAGCGGAGCCCTATCTGAGTCTTATGGTGCATTTCATTAATGAAGACTTCAACCTCAAAGCTCGCTGCCTTCAAACTGCCTACTTCCCGGATGACCACACAGGGGAAAATATAGCTGCTGGCCTAAGAGAGGGGCTTGCAAACTGGGATCTCCATGAAGAGAACCTTGTCTGCATTACGACGGACAACGCATTCAATATGGTGAAGGCAGCACCGCTTAATGAATGGACGAGGCTCCAGTGCTTCGGGCACAGATTACATCTTGCCATCGGTAAGTGCCTGTGTGTGTGTGTGAGTGAGTGAGAGAGAGTGTGTACTGTGTATTTGCTCCCTCATCCCAACCTGGCAGGATAAGTGCTAAGTGTTGGAGTCCATTCACAAGGCCCTGCATCCTCTACTGGAATTTACAGACGCACTTTCTGGAGAGGAGTATGTAAGCATCTCTTACCTCAAACCAGTTCTACACCTTCTGGCCCCACCAGTCCTGGCTGAAGATTCTGAAGACACTGACCTGACTAGGTCGATTACAACCAAGGTCCTGACATACCTCAATGACAAATATAGTGACCCATACTACCAGGAGCTTTTGGATTTTGCATTGTTCATGGACCCTAGATTCAAAACCCAGTAGATCAGTGCAGACAACATCCCTGCCATTAAGACCCGACTGAAGACAGAAATGCTAGAATCAGCGAGACGTACACATAACCAGGTTAATAATATTGTCCTTGAATATGATACTTCCACAAACATACATATTTTTATATGTAATTCAACTGCAAAACTAACGTTATTATTTTTTTCCACATCTGACAGGAGAAGAGATCTCGTACTGAAACCATTCACAAGCCTCAAAGTGGACAGCCCTCTGGGCTAAAGGCATAGAAGTCTCTTGGCAGCCTTTTCAAAACCAGTGCGGCCTCTTCTGCTCTGCCTGTGCAACGTGAAGATGTCACAGAGGCAGAGTTAAACAGTTACCTGCTGACCCCTGTCCTTGACGAAGAGGATGATCCCTTGGACGGGTGGAAAGTGCACAAGATCAACTTTTATTCGCGTCCGGTGTGAACACACAGTTAGGAACACAATGGCACAAGATCGCCTCAACGCTCTGGCTATTATCTCTATAGAGAGAAAACTCACACGGGACATTCCAGATTTCAAACCAAGGGTCATTGAGAGATTTGTCACTTTACTCTCTCTCACCATACAAACTCACCCTCCTATCTATCTCTCCAACTCACTCACTTTGAACCAAAAACACACCCACTTGCTGTCATTCTCATGCTCACTCACTCAGGCTCTCTCTCTCGCTCACTCGCGCACACACACAAACCTGCTATCTCAATTCAATAAGCTTTACTGGCTGTCTCTGTCACTCTCTCTCACTCGCTCGCTCACTTGCACATGCACGCCATGTTTCACACACATTTGCCATTAAAATTGTCATCTCGACAGGAATGTAACTATGTTTGCTTTTTTTGTTGTTTCTAACTTCTGAGCTGCATTACTGTTTCATACTAGTTTTTAAATCATTGTTCGTATACTTGGTGTTACTTCTCTCTCTCTCGTATCAACAGAGACTGTTTCCATTATCCAATTGTGAATTTGTCTACAGTGTACTTTGTATTCCCCATTATAATTTATTGTTATGTGTTTGCAATGTTTCTATCTGGACACAGAGCATAATAAACATGCTACTTGTTCATTATCATTACCATTGAAACTGTTGATTTCTACATGACAGTGCAATTAATATTGAGTTCTGTAATTGGTATAGGCAAGGGACATGGCCTCAAACGTACCAGAATGCAGGAAATCACATCACCTCCAGGACCCCGCAGAGTCAGCCCCACCCACAATCTTTTTCTACCGGCCGCTACCGGCCACAGACTGTACATGGTATACTCCGTTCAAAAGATACGGCCAGTGGAGTAGCAAAACATCTGCCCCGTGTGAGGCTCGAACTCACGACCTTCAGATTATGAGACTGACGCGCTGCCTACTGCGCCAACGAGGCCTTACACGCCCCGCAGCCGGCTGCATTTAAATAGCCACGACAAGTACGTTGAACTATTATTATTAACAACTGGCGGTGTTGTTATCTGCAACGCATGCTACAACATTGGCTAACGGCTACAAAAGCCAAATAGGCTCTATTGATAGTAGTTCCTCTCATTGTCCACCAGAGGGAGGCAAAGTGCTCCTCGCTCCCACTGGACAGCCTGATGGCTTCTGACCCAGCGTTACCCAACCACAGCACCCTGCCGTCCCCTGCCCCAGCTTCTGTTACTACACTTTCCACCATCGTGATATCATTTCCGTAAACCTAGTGTACATAACATTCACATTATTAGTTGACGCTTCGGCCACCAGTCTACAAACTGTTCGGTGGCAACGTTTTAGGATTTAAACTAGCTGCTTGTTAGCTACACGCAGGCACTTGGATATGAAGAATGATCGCAGCTCCGCAGTCCAAAACCGTGGGGGGAAAAATCTTGACATTCGTTAATTAATCAGTAATAAGCGGTTCACGCTTCGGTCTGCACTTCATTTCAGTCGCAACATTTTGGCTTTCAAGCTAGCATAGCTGCTCGTAAACTGCACCGCCTGTGACTTTCTACCTAGTTTGAATTATTACACACACCTGTAACGTTATATGTAAAAAAAAAAAAATCAAGCCACAAAGCCACAGAAGTGGTGGTACTGGTTTGACAGTTAAGGCCACGGTTACTCACCTGGCGGCCGCAGAAACCTCGCTGATTTGAACATATTTCGCTGCATTTGTCCTCCAACCGTCCTGCGCAAAGCAAGTCCCAATTTGCCGATAATCCCGAGAATTTCTACTTCTTACACAAACTTCTCTGCCTGTATAAAAACATGCGTTAATAGCCACCCAATCCCCCCCCCCCCCCCACGGCGCCGTCCGCGGCGCGACCTGCAGACACCGCGAAGCCTTCAGTTAAAGCAGCAGCCAATGGACGAAGGCCACGCGTGGCCGACATCACGTGTGCACACGGTAACGCGAAGGAAAGCGCCGACATTGGACCGGTCAAGTCCGACTACACTATCACAAAAATAACAAACCCGCATTACGTGCAAGTGGCACTGCTATACTAAAGTAATTCCTCCATTACCTTGTTCTGAGAGATGTAGGATCAGGTTTTGTGTGCAAAACATTGGCTCATAAAGAGTTTCACATTGTTGCACTACAACTGCTGCATACAACTTAAGGTTTGTTTTCTGACTTTTAACTAATTTTTCTACTTTATTGAGAAATAGGGATAGTTTTACCTCATTAGGGCTGTAAAGTTGCACAAATGAAACAATCTGAGGGGGAAATGACTAGTTGAAGAGCTGATACACCTGTGCAGCATTACAATGCTTCTAATGTGTCAATAAATGAAGAGCTGGGCCCGTTGTATATTCTGATGTATGTGTATATAATATATATAAATACTATATAATATACTGTATATAACTAAATGAATAAGGACTGAACAAAATTCAGACATGCGCCAACTGAGAGCCATGTTTAATAATTTAATTTCACCATGCATTAACCGTATAGAAAATATTTTACAGCAATGACAATAATAATAAAAAAAAAAAATCCATTTACATGTCAAAAAAACAAACAAACAAGTGTCACAGATCACTGAAGGCTCACAAGTTATCAAGTTAGAGTGATGGTAGTTAGTACATGGTTAGATCAACAGGGGAGGAGTAAACAACATAAAGTCAACTAAACAGTTCCAATAAAGAACACGTGAAAAACCAAAACATAATCATAATGTTAGTTACTTTTATGGTACATCCATTTTGATTTGCAGCCAACCCAGCATGGGTGCACTTGGTTATTACGGGTCATGACGTCTGGTGGGACGTCTGGTTGCAAAATGAAGTGCACTAGGAATAGGTCATCAGTGACCCCCGACAGAAATGGGGGTAGAAGTGAATGAAGAGGGGGGTTTAGTGTGTGTTAGCTGAGGTGGGGGTACATGCAGAAGGCATCCGTTCTACACCTCCACCCCTGTTTAAATGGCACTAGTTACAAAAGAAAAATCATGGCAAATACACTCCTTCATATTACAGATGATTGGCAACATCGTCCCTCATTTAATACTGCTTTCATCGCATCAGAGCATGGTCAAACCATTACAGCAAACCGTTCACTATGCAATGTTCAGCCTGTACCTGATCTTCATATATCTGAAAGAGAGTTCATAATTACAATAACTTGTATTTAGGTATAATCTCATTATCTCAGGTTTTCACTGCCTGTAGAAGGCAGAGGTAAAAGAGGAAAAAACGGTCAAAAAAAGTATTAAATCAAAATGACCCCAACTGGCCTTCTTTACTTATGTGTAAGCAGGATTATTTGTCATAATTTCACAGATGATGTGGCATCAGCTGGATATGCCTCAGCCAACAGAACTGACACGACTGCGGCTGTATCATCTTTCCAAATGTGTCGGTGGAGTCACAATGTGGCATCATTTTCCACTAGCACACAGAGAGGGGGAAGCTCCAGTACCGCTCTAACTGCAAACACGGGTATAGAGTAATTAACATCATGGGGTTTTGTTTTATTGAGCTTCTTTGCTTTCATTTTTGGGAAGGGACATGATATTAAGATTTCAAATAATCTGGTGTTGACAAAACTCTCTTGGTACTGCAGTGTCTGAATTATCCCACGCGGGCCAATGAAGCTGACAGGCCTTGACATTATTAGTGTGTTGAATTGAATCCGGGCAAGCGATCAAGAATTTCAATTAGTATTTTGAGCACACAATCTGCTTGTTAACACTGCTTAATTACAATACTGCTCTATACAAATGACAAAGCAAAGCAAAGCGAAAAAACAACATGATGCACTGTTTCACATATTCATGTTTCAAGTCACTTGTGCTGTGTTCTTCTCTTCACCATCAGCCCCTGGTGTGATGTACGAAGCTATCCAAATGAGACTTGAAATGAAATACCGTGTGTGTGCGTGTGTGTGCGTGTATGTGTGCGCGTGTGTGTGTAATATCTGGCCATGTTGTCAGGCAGACGTTTTGTACAGTATGTTTGTGTTCAGTCTACAGGCAGTGAATTAGTGTTGTATAATATAGTAGCAAAAAGTGGAGACAACATGCTGATTTAAAGCCCTGGTGGAGAACTGGAAAAGGCAACATTTTGATGCCGACATTTCCCCAAACCTTCCCTGTAACTGTACTGCAGTTTTAACTGTCATTAAAAAAGAAAAATAATAAGAGGTTGCCACCTCTGCACACAGGCTTGGTTCAAAGATGGAACAGTAGAGGCAGCTGTAAAGCAAAGAGTTTGAGAAGAGGAATAAAAACACAATAGGTCCAAGTCACTTGAGTTCCATTCAGGGGAATGAGTGTTAGCATTACAGGCGAGTGATTCGCCTTTTCCATTCATTTCATTCATTCATCCAGCTGTCTAATGTTATGCAGTCAGTGCTTCTTCCTCTCTTGAGGAGGATTAAAGGGATACCTTGACACTGCGGGAAAGAAAGTGAACAAAATAATCTCTTACCACCAGAATTGGAGGACAAAACATTGGTCATTACGTTGATTACAAAGCACCGTTATTGCATTTTTCACTGAAACCATTGAAACCACCACTAGGTGACACTTTCTCATAAGCTTGTTGCTAGCAGTGTCATTTGGTTTCTGCGGTACATGCTAACAATGCTAACCCAAGGTGTCTCTATGGTAGCTGACCCCCCTCCCACACACAACATTGAAACCTAAAATAAGTTTGGTGAAGGAAACTAAAAACTGTCGAGGCATCCATTTAAGAAAGCGAAGATATTAACATAAAGATGGATCACACGGTGTTTCTCTTAATCAAGTAAGGCTGGAAAAATTGTCCTTCCAGGTATTCAGCAATTAATCCTTCTACGGTTATAAATTTGGGATCTCATATAGAAGCGTCAAGTCTGTTGATTGATTTTGACTAAAGTTTATCTAACGTCTTACATTTAAGATGTAGGGAAACACTGCATCCTTCCATCTAATTGTCTCCATGGTGTGTTCTTTAACTAATTCCTTGTTTGCAAATAGTCGTTTCCTTCATTGTTCCTTCCATGCACTCCTCACAGAAACAGGTAGCGTACTTTTTGTCTTCTTTAGCAAGACATCGGGTATCTTGCGTGTTTCGACTTCATTTTCTTGTTAAAAAAAAGAAAAGAAATAAAAAAGTCAACAAGTCACTTTTTCTTCCATCTTTTCGCAGGAGGATAAAGCATCTTCCCAAACTGTCCGTCCCCTTCCTCTCAGAACAACACGTCTTCGTTGGTAATGAGCGTTTCCACCACAAGTCTCTGGTATCGGATGTCGTTGAGCGCCGTCATGGCGTCCAGCTCGGGTGCCCTCATCAGCGTCGGGCCGAAGACGATGCCCAGGTTCTCGCTGGACATGAGGTTCTCCTTCTCGTGCTGGGTCACTCTGGATGGAGAGAGGACGGAAAGTATGTGTAAGCCCTTCTGACCACAAAACTAGAAACAAATCCAGATCAAGTGATTAAAACCCCGTCATGACGCTGAATAACTGACTCTTTCACAACCTAGCTACCACAACTAAAGGTATGGGATTAAGTGAAACCGTTAAGCGTTGTGTGTTCAGACCTCTTGAGGTGAGCCATGAGGTATCGCAGCGTCTCGCAGTGAGCTGGCGGCAGCAGCTTCAACGCCTCGTGGAGAGACTCCAGCCGTTTTTCTGGGTCTGCAATCTCTGCAACACGCAAACACACACAAAAATGAACGGAGATTAAAGGACAAGTGTTTCAGGAGCTCTACACATGGACTTTTAACATACCTAAGCAACACTCAAGTATTGGATCAACAATCTAATAATAAAATGAAAAGAAAAAGACCTGACAAAACATATTTCACCCACATCTTTTCCGGATTTGTAGCATATGCAGGAGACATTGTCCTTGTTGCCAAGTGCCTTCAAAGCTCAGCTTGGCTTCTAGACTGTTCTTCCATTCATTCTTACATCTTATGTAATAAGGTACAGAAAGCGTGGAGACCTACTTGCGGCTTCTATGAAGCGTGGGTGGGCGTCATATGTGATGAGGGGGATAGGCAGCTCTCTGAAGTAGAGTTTGAGGGCTCCGGTGATGATGTTGATGTCCTCGTAAGCATCTGAGGAGATATCAGCCTTCTCCCCATCTGTGGAGCAAATCAGTCGATACGTCGTCCAAACAAATCCACCGAACAATTCATCGGTTACTTTCAGCGCGAGAAAGATGCAGTCAAATGAAAAAGAAACCCGGAGACTATGGTTCCGGGTGAAATACCTGCCTTCAGATTTGTATTGATATTTCACAGATCCTAAAAGGGAAATTATGAGGGGACACACACCTCTGTCGAAGGCCAGCTTGACGTCTTCAATCAGCTCACTGAAGCCAGATATTCTGTACAAACCCTCTGACTGCAGACCTGAGACGGGACAAGGAGAGTTGAAGTGAACCTAAACATTTCTTTTAGAGCAGACACACTTTTATTTAGAGGCTACAATTCTGGATAATTGATTTAAAACATATTTTGAAATCAAAAATTCACTGGTTCCAGCTTCTCCAAGGAGAATATTTACTGATTTTCTTTCCCTTCTATGATAACAAATTGAATATCTTTTGGTTTTGGACTGTTGGCTGGACAAAAGGAAACATTTTAAGACGGGACTTTGGACACTGGGAAAACATGACACGCATGTTTGGCTTAAACGTTTAATCAATGAATTGAGAAAACAACGGGCAGAATAATCTTCTTCTTTATGGCTGCTGATTACTCAAATGGGCCGATTATTCTGTAGATGAATGTTGACATACAACAGTGTGTTTGTGACAATGTTGCGCCAATCATGGCCTAATTAAACTGAAGGAGACACAGAAATAGCAGTTAAACACACACAGACAAGATAGAAAAGAAGAGAGGTAGGAGGCAGTGAAGATTAATAAGAGGAAAGAGGGGGGAAAAAAAGACAAAAACTACAACAGAGACAGAGTGTGGGAGGACGAGGGGTCGACTGGTCTCCGGCTCCAGTCAAGTTCAATCACTTCAAGTCAGGTGTCTTTATTGATTTCACATGTAATTTTTACTCAGCTCTCGAATCGTAGTCACTAAAATCCTGTCTATGGCAGCTCCCCTTTGATCACTCTCACATTCGGCAGTTATTCTGCTTGTGTGCGTCCTTTTACCACAAAAAGATGAGACACACACACAGACACACACACTCATATACCTCTAGCCTCCAGCTCCTGTATGCACATGTCGACCACCATGGGTCTTTTGGTGTTGTGGGCTTTGACCAGCGTGGTCAGGTCGCAGCTGTACACCTTCTTGACATGCCGCAGGTCCGGCTGGCAGTCATTCGGCACGACTTTGGAGCACTGCTTATGGACGTTCAACCCGCAGTCTGACAGAGACAGACAGATAATGAAAGTGAATTCGACATTTAATTAAAAATGGGGAGTTTTACACCACAGTGTGTCCACTCTTGACCTGAAAACGGCTCTCGAGCATCTTGTGTGGGTGTATTTACATTTATGTGTGCCTTCACTCCTTTATCCTGCTTTCAGCTCTTCACACCGAATAGCAATATCAGTATGAAGTCATGTATGCATAATGAGCTAATACTTAAAGCATAATAACTAGATTGGATAAAAGTTGCATTTAAGCGTAGGCATTGCAGAGGCACAGTTCCTCACCCACACACAGTAATAATCACACTGACAGTGTGTTCTTTGGCACCAAATTGAATCTTTTAACATTTTAAATCCATGATACACTGCAGATGAGTCAACAGCAAAAGTGACTAACTTTAAGCCTGCTGTTGAGTCACGAACAGTGGAGGAGGCAAAACGGAGCAGAAATCGAATCTTTTTTGGGGGGTATTTGTATACGATCAGTCAAAGATTACTGAAAAGCTGTGAGCTTGAGAAAATTATGTGTATGTGTGCGTGAGAAAGGGTGTGTTTGTTTGTGCGTGTGTGTGTTACCTGCACACTTGACACCCTGAGCTATGAGACCCCACATGAAGTTGGCACAGTACTCACACCAGTGGGGGCCTCTGAATGTATGAACCTGGTTAAAGAGACCAAAAAAAGAAAAAAAAAAGAAAATTCATGTTCAAGGTGCCTTTTGAAATGGACATTTATCACATCATGTACAACAGATATTGTTGTGAATTTAATGAAAAAAAGACAAAATAATATTTAGTCTTTATTATAGACTCACAGGCACTGACAAAAGAATGAAGGAGACACAATAGGAGTGCTGAAAGGGCATTTATAGAAAAATTACAATGAGAACAGTTTTCATCTGCTCATTTATTGTATAAATTGGCTCTATGTAATGAAAAGCTAATAACCTCCATCACATCACAATGCTCTTTGTGTGTGTGTGCGCGTGTCTGTCAGTGTGTGTTGGTTCACATTTCCCTTGAGCTCAGTACACTGTGGCGTGACCTTTGCGCTCCTCATTCATTGCTACATGGATCTCTAAAGCACTAAACAGCAGCTGAAAACCTGAAATGTAAATGCAGAAATGTGTGTTTCTCTGTGTGTGTGTATCTTAACGCTGTGTGCTCTCTGAGGTGAATGTGACTAAGACCCTATGAGCTGAATCAGCAATTCTGGCATTCAACACAAAAACACACACACACACACACACACACACACACACACATTAACAGGACAGGACGGAGAAGCAAAGGAGCGGCTCACCTTGAAGTTGTGGACCTTCTCGTATTTGGGCGCCAAGTCGCTCTCCCTCAGGGTGGCCCGCCGCACCAGCGATGTGAGCTGCGAAAGGGCAAAAGATCTGATTGGTTGCCAGAAGGTGGAAGCAGGGGAGGTGGGTTTGGAGGGGGCTGGCGCCCGGTTGAGACGGGCTCCCGAGCCCGTGCTCGGGTCCAAGGTGCTGGCCGAGACTGGCAGGGAGGGAACTGAACCATCGCTGACATTCAAACCGAGAGCTGCAGTAAACAAAGAGCCCTTCTGACCTGCTTCCTTCCCGGCTCGCCTGCGTGATTGCTTTTTACCTCTTTTAACGACGTACGACTCTCGGCTCGGCATTGTGGGACCTGTAGTGTAGTGGTGTGAATTTAACTCACACTGGAGGCTTAAATCAAACGCAGGCTCTGAGACCAAAATCTGAATCCCATTAATAAATACAGCCAATCACGCTGCCAAAGAATAGGAAACCAACAAAAACCAAACAAGGAAATACACTATAAAGATAGTGTTAAAAATGACAACAACAAAGGAAATATGCCCAGAATAATTAATAAAACAACAACAACTAGACTCTTAAATCATTCAAAGCTTCATCTGACAACAACATCCCAAACCGAGGAGCCAACACAGGACCAATCCGCCTGTCCTAGCACCACAAACATCAGCCAATCAGATCAGCTCTGCATACTGATGGGGCTGCATGGTGCAATTCCAGTTCATAATAAAAAGACGAAAGCCAGGCAGCCAATAAAAACCTGTCTTGGGATCCAGAAAATAATTCTCTTTTTAGAAAGTTCACTTAATATGACTCAATAAATCTTCACTTCTTGAAATGCGTGCCCAAAATCCTTCAAACCGGACTGATGCGGCAGAATGTGCATTCCTGTCTCCCAGTCTCGTGTAGGTGAGCGCTTCAGCCCACATGGCTCAGTGCGTGTGTGTCTGTCTGTCTGCGCGTGTCTGCGTGTGTGTGTTAATCCGCTTTCGCTCTACACACTCACCAGGCAGAACCAGCAGAGGAGGAGGGAGGTGATAAGAGGCGGAGACAGAGAAAGAAGAGGGAGGGGGAGGCTGAGCTACGGGGCAGTAATGGATGAATTTAACAGGTCACATTGAGAGGAGAGTGAGCCAATCGGAACACAGCGATTCTTGTTGTTCGTCACCAAATCTGCCACCTCAATTGTCCCAGGAGAGAAAGAACGAGCTGAGAAACAAGCTATTATTTCATTCTTTCGCACTTTTTGTTCCCCTTCTCCATTCTTTTGTCATTTTACCTCCAACATTGATCAATTTTTCCTCCGATGTTTTTCAAGTTCTATAATTGTACACTGTAAACAACAACTGCTACAGTCTGCTTTATGTGAGTGTTTCTTACTTGCAGTTTGAAGAGAACATAACATACTCAATCCAATGTCCTTAGATGGCTCTTGAATCAAAAGCCCTGGTCATCCATTATCTTAGCGCATAACATTATATAAGAACAGTTTAAGGCATTTTCACTTGAGAAGTGCACTTTAGAGGTTTCTGGTTAAGTGCTGCCTCTGGTAGATGGATATTTGGACTTGCCTTCTATGACATTTTTAGACCGAGCAAACTGTCAACAGGCAAGAGGTTGGACTCTGGGAGAGATTTACAAGCTTCAGTATATGTGTATTGATTATTTTTTTTTTTTTTTTTTTTTTTAGATAATTTGCATTAAGACAAAAATGTGGCAAAGTAGTGACAGACATTTTTAAAAGATATAACAAATAAAATAATCTGAATTGAGTTGAATTTTTCACACAAAATGCCATTATCACAAGCAACCACATATTCAAATCACTAATCCACAGCCTATATACACAACACAGTGAATATGTATGAGTGGTCATGGATATTTAATGTGTTCCTTGCATGGGGATGGCGGGCTGGAGGCTGATGGGTGGCTAACAAAAGAGAACCTCGAAAAAACTGAAAAAAGAAAGAAGAAAAACGTTGGTTATCAGCAATAATGAGGTATCATCTGTGCACTTTATTCTCCTAACGCCTACATTTTTTATGAGTATTTGTAATATCTCTTCCGTATTCTTTTTCTGTCAGATCAAAGGTGTTCAAATCTGGTTCCCGCCTTCTCCTCTCACCACAATAATACCTGTCACCGTCCAGTGAACTCACTCTCAAAACAAGGCCTTAAAAATAAAAATTTAAAAAGTCATCACCAGAACCACGTCTTTATCGCCCTCACAGGGGCAATAAAACTGCATTCAACCCGCAATAAAAGGGTGGTAAGCGTATGAAATATGTATTTCTCGTGTGTTTGTCGTCCCTTCAGATAGCCACCTCTGCTCTAAATGGCAAAGCCATACTGCTTTGTCTGCAAATCCACCCAATTATGAAAGCACACACGCACACAGGACCACCCCCATTACACACACACACACACCCACACACACACACAGACAGTGATGTATGAGGTGCAGCATAGGTGGTCATGCACTGCAGGTCATACAAGGCCTCAGGAGGCTCAGTACTGGTGTAGCAGATCAACACATTGCACACGGTACACCTATTTGGTTATGATCCTGTTGGTGGTGAGTGTGTGTGTTTTAACTGGACTGCATTACACTTGTGTCTCTGTGTGTGTGTTTGTATACATGAGTCTGAGGCTTTTACAACTGTTGTCTAAATGGATCTGCATCTCCGGCCTCATTTTCATGCATCCACCTGCGCAAAACGCACAGCTGCAGAACTCAAATTTGCATTAAAGGCTGCCCAGCGATTAGCATCTGAGCTAGCTCCTGAGCTTTCTACAACAACCTCACATCTCCAGATTTTGTCACCACTGTTTTCATACTCTGAAAAGCTCCACCCATAGGAAAAGTTTCAGGTCTGTCTTCTGGGTTAGAAACTAAACACAGAAAACAAACTAAACAACTCACAGCTGAATGGAAACTAATGAGCCAACAACAGACTCGGCTCCTGAATACTTAGCAGACGGGGTTTGGGGAGATAACGGGTTTCTGCAGGCAAACTGCTGTTATGTAATTTTACTGCAGAGCCCTTGGCTGGAGGCCATCTCTCCTCTGCATCCATCCTCCTCCTTCTTCTTCTTCTCCCTCTTTCACCATGTTCCTCCACTCTCATCCTTCCATCTTAGTACTGTACATACAGCATCTTACCTTTACCCTTACTTACCCACTGTTACGTTCTGTACTGATTACGGAGCTCAGCTTTCAGATATGAATGACTAATTACTCACCTACAACATGCAAAAAAATAAAAAATAAATGTGTAAAACACCCAGACTTGATGAATGATTCAATTTGTCTTAAAATGGTTAATTTTAAGGGTTATTTCAGACAGTGGTTTCCTAAAAGGGAATATTCTTTGGTCTGTAGCCAAAACTTTGTGCCAACTACTCCATTTCTAATTAAAACCAACCCCTAAAATCCCCCTAAGCCTTAACGTCAGTTTGCCAACAACATATGTTAATTGGAAGATGCTTTATGCCGGTGCCCCTATATAGTTTCTATTTCAAAAATCCATACTTCTTGCAGAGAGTGATGAGTTTTGAAGGTATAGACTGGTATTCTCTGTGATTACTGCCTAAGGTGTATTAATATGCAGCTTTTAAAAGCTGTGCCATGTCACTATGTAGCTGAAGAGCCTTACTCAGAATGACAGTCGACAGAATATGATGAGAAAAAAAAAAGTGTCAGATTTTGTATTTCAGGTCTGAACAACAATAACTTTAAAAGGTCACAAAACATCTTGGTTCTTACAGCGGTTGGGTGACGAGGCTCAGCCAAATCCTGCCTTCTAGTGGACACTTTGCCCGTGTCAACATTCACGCACGTGTGTTTGTCCTCACCCTCTCCTCGGCATTACGGTTGTCTTTTGCCACAGCGGGTCCGTCTGGGGCCTCGGGGCTGAGTGGCACGTGTTTTTTCAGGGTGGGCTCCTGGTTCAGGGTGGTGTAGCCCACGTGTTCATAGATTGGGTTTATGGTCATCTTAGCGATGTACTCCGCTGCCTGTAAATGTGTACGGTATAAATGCTTATTATTTTCTGCCTATGAAACCACATTTGACCCAACTGTCCCTAGACTCAGTCTTGCAATAATATTCTTCATTTTAGAGCACTGTTTTGTCCCCTTCAGTACTTTCCTACTGTCTGAATAAACAAATAAACCCTTAACGAGGAGTTCGCTTTAAGAAGATGCTGATGTTCCTTCCTTCTTCAGGGATAATTTTCACACTTATATAAACAAGTAGTGATCAACGGGTATTGTGCGAGTCATAATTCTTTTTTACCTGGCAAACATGGGCTGAAAGCTCAGAGCTTTAAATGCTGCCATTTTGCAAAGTAATCATCTATAATCAGCATTTACATTCAGTGATTACAACTATTCAGCCCTGATCAGTGGGTCTAACGGTGCAGCACTGTTCTCAGAGCCTAGGTTACATGAAACAAGCCAAAACTTAACTACCTACTGTTTTTAGGAAGACAATGATAAAAAGATGAATTACTTCTCAATGATGACTTTTGTTAGTAGAGTACGGTTAAGAAGGAAAGCGTGATGGACACACACACACACACACCTTTGTCTCAATGTAGAGTGTGATGAGGCCATCGGTGACCAGGTCGTGGATGGACTCAAACCTCTTCTCTCCAACAAAGTGCTTCCCGTCATGGTAGAGACGGAAGTTTCTCGTCTGGTTCCCAAACCTGGAAGGAATGAAGGAAGAAGCTTTAGCTTTAGGGCCCTAAAGGTTTAAGTCAAAACTTTGGGTTTTGTTGAGTGAGGGGCCACGTAGGTAATAATAAAGGCTCACGTATTAAAAAAAGTCATCAGCTACTTGGACTATTTATCCGCAATAGACTCTTCAAAACAGTGGCTGGTTTTCTATCACAGACATATTCATCTGCATTTGACAACAATTACCAGGATCGGGGTCGGACCTGTGATGCCCAAAAATCTTAGTTACACATATTTTTGATATAAAATTCGATTAAAATGATGAGACTGTATGGCTTTTTGCTTCAAAAGAGCGTGAGAACGGAATATAGGAAGCTTGAAAAGGGAGAAAAAAAGAAGCTTCATCTTAAAAAAACAAAAACCCCTCTACTCTTTATCCACAAAAATACTGCAGGCCTTTACGAAGATAATATAGAGTCAAAAAATGGCACAAACTCTGGGCGACAGAGCTGTGATAGACAGACCCTGAACTGGGCCAACACATTATCTGCTCCTCAGTGGACCCACCGCAAGACAAAAACAGCACAGTTTGATCATTAACCCAAAACCCTACCTTTCCTGTTCTGCCGACCCAGAGCGGAACACCAGTTTATGAACGGGTATTTATGGAAGGTAATTATAACCACGGGGATGGGAGAGGCAGTGGAAGAGTGAGAAACTTGAGCAGGTGGAAGAATGATATGACTATGAATAGAGCAAACTGACCCAAAACCAAATTCAAACTATGCCATGCACCCATTTAAAAGTGTGACACCTACTCTGTGAAAATGATAGATCATATTCAATTAAATGGACTACTGATATGCTTACAAGCTAACCAGGCTAAGGCAAAGTGGGCAGTATGGAGGATACAAAGACTTATTAGGGCCCTTTAAACTTCTTTAACGTCACTCCTTCACACAACTGAAGATCCTCTGTGCAATGTACAGAATTCAGACCGGCAATTATGATTTCCAAATGAACATTTGGTAGCCTGATGAGTGAGATACATCGGACAGCTTCCTCAAACTATCACTCCGTCAAACTTTCACCTCTCCTCTTGAGGAAAGGCCCAGTGGATGACGGCGTGTAGAGCCATGTGAGTTTAGAGATGAGCGCCTCTGAGCAGCTTATAGCTCAAGCGCTGCCTTTAAAGGCTCACACTTCGCAGCACCTGCGGTGTGAACGCACGATCGGAAGTGCTCGACGTTCACACAGCTTCTCTTTTTCCTGCCCTGTCACACAAATACGCGCAGCCATAGACAAAGGAGTTCAAACAACAGTTCCTACAAGCCACCCCGGGGATTCACAAGAAATGGAGAACACGTACAGTTTAGGCAGTTCTCCAAGTGGGGGAAAGGCAAAATATCTTAACCTACCTGTTTTTGGCTTACTTTCCGAGGACTTGCAAAATCAAATAACAAAACTATAATATCACATTGCTCATTCCTCCACGGACCCCCAAATATTTAAATATTTAATAAAACGAAAAGAACAGGTTTAGTGTCTTAAAACTACTCTGAAGCACTCAAACATTGTCACCTAACACATAGTACTGTAATTCGGCAGTTATGTGAAATGTGGGCTTCCGCTGATGAGGATTGAATACCTGTTTTTCTCCAGACTTTGGATTTTCTGGGTTAACTGTTTTTCTAGTTGTGGTGGTTTATTTTCTAGTAAACGCACTGGAATCCCTGTTCTAGTGCTTAAGCTTACACATATCCATTGGCACCACTGAGCTCACATTTGTTCTTGATCGTCTGCGTCTCCCTAAACGAGCTACATGCACAGACACACACATACCTTAGAGCCAGTGTGTATGTGCCTGGCTGTCTCTGACTCTCCCTGATGATGTAGCTGCCTTCGGCCTGACTCAGCAACTGGTCCGCCTCTTCTCTGGAGATCATCCCGTGGTACCTGGACGGTAAAAGAGCAGCAAAATATTAGGTCAAGATTTCTTGTATCACAAAAATAAATTAGCTGTTCAAATCCAAAGAAGCCAGCCTTCACAATACCTTATCACCACAAATTGAATTTTGAATTAACAAGGTTAATGCTTGGTATTACTTGGCTGTGATGAGCAGACAGAGGACTGTTGGGTAATTTTGCCAATTGAAGTCCAAAAAATACTTCCTCCACACATCATGCTACAATTAATGACAAAGCTATAAGGTCACAGACAAAGAGGAGGCCAACTTACTCTCTTCCATAGTATTTAGGTCGGTTGTCCACCTGCAGGGAAAATAAAAAGATGTAGTTTATAAAACACTATTAGGGTAGATCACATAGGGCAGAAGAATGACACTCCTGTGCAAAAAGAAACTTGAGAAAACATTCACTCTTGTAACCACAGAACAAAGGTAAAATTGGGCTTTCCATGCACGCTTAAATGTTCACAACCAACCTATTATTATGCTGATAGGCCACAACACCAACAATGTCATATTGCTCTGCAGGACGGCAGATCATTCCTCACAAAAACAATAGCATCGTGGCGTGTGAAATGCCACTGGCACTGAAACTACACAAACTGCCTGCCCCTGCTGCATACCTTCCCAGACTTTGGCCTATTTTCGGGACTTGAAGGCAAACGTCGCCGGGTAACCGGTGTGCGCGCGAGTTCGTGAGTGCGTGGGCGCAGAGAATATTGCACGAGTCAGATGAAACGCTGAACATTCTGTTGTTCTCAACAAAAGAGCTGTCGAGCCAATAAACCAACAAAAGACCTAACAAACAGCGCTGAATATTAATCTGGATGCACCGTTGTTCGTGTGTGTATGAAAGACACAGGAAGAGAGGAAAGTATAGGAGGTGCAGTAGCAGTACTTTTATGTTACACATTTCAGCATGTAAGACTCACAGTTTAGGCAAATCTTGCCTTGCACGTGCATAATGCCAACAATCTGTTTTGACAGGAGCAGATTTTAAATGTGGTGTACATAGACTTTGTATATTATATACAGTGAAAAATACAAAAAACCAATGTACTACATGAGACGCTAAAGGTCAGAGTCAAAGATTGGGCTGACAGGGAGCCAATCATGATGGTGGACGGTCGGAGAGGAGGTATGTTAGTTTATTCTCTTATCAGCGATGCACGTGCACCTCTAGACACCTACCAAAACCGCTCTGGGGTCTGTCAGTGAGCCTTGCATGGAGCAGACAGACTAATACCCATTACTAACTCCCAATAGACATCCTTGACTGCACTTTACAGAGTGCTGAGCTGGAGGCAATAAGCTGTTTGGAAGAGAAAGACACCTCTTTTGCATAAACAGGGTATTTTGAATCAAATGATGAAATAAATAGGGTCAGAGTGAAATGTCTTCCTGGTAGAGCCAGGAATCACAAACATGGAACCCTTATGTAAAGAGGGTTTTCCAGTTTTGTATATGGTGCAAATACACTACCTGTACGTTTTTTAAAGTCCTATATTAGGCACCTGTAGCAGACAATACACATATATTTGTACTACAAATACTGTTAGCATTGTCAGATTTTTTTTTAGCTAGTGCTTTCATAGAGCATGAAGTAAGAGCTCCATAGAGAGCTTGTCCCAGATTACAAAGATGAATGTCTTAATGGTGGATCACTCCAAGTCACACAACAGTCCCTTGGAGGCAAAAGACAAGCGGTTATTATTCAGGATCGTGAACAAACTGAAACGTACTGCACGCACTGACAAAAGAGAGGCTTTGCATGGAGCTTAGTACCAACTCTTTGACGGTATTTCCACCTTAAGGCCGGACCAGTGACTACAAAGGGGAGTCAGCTGAGCTTTCGGTTGAACTAACCCTAACCCATTTCTAAATAAATTCCAACATTTTCAAGTCCCAAAGACTTACGTTTAATTGGGGGCTGCATGTAACAAATATTTTCATCATCCAGTCATCACTCCAGTATTTTTTTATCAATTGTTTACGTTCTCACTGTTAATAATAATGTAAGCCGAGGTCTTCCAGCCTACGGACAGTTATACAGTACCAGCATCATTAAATCACATACGGCTGAACTCCCAGCAGACAACACGGGGCTGCTGGTAGCAGGGGAGCTCTTCCACGCCGTCTGTCTGCTGATTTTGTAACTGGGTCAGCACTGCCTGACCAGGCCAGGGCATCAAACCCAACAGCTGTTCCTTTAGCATCACACACACACACACACACAAATCTGGTGGCTGCCTCTCCGGTGGGCAGACGTGCTGGTGCATGGCATTTTGTGGGCATCAGCAACGCGTCATAACACCTCGCTGCCCTCGGCTAGGACGGAGCCGCCACTTATCTGAATAAACTAAACTCACAAAAGCGCAAACATGCTTAAATTCATGCAGTTTTGATGGGAAGTAAAAGGCCAACACTTCGAACCGCTTAATTGGTTGCTTGTTTGAGGTCACTTTAAGGTCTCTCCCTCTCCCTTCTTTCCTGTTACACTTGTTCTTCTGCTAACACCTACTGGAATAAAAGTACAAAAACACGGATATACTATGTTGGCCTTCCTTTAATTAATAAAACTAAAAGGCACTTTTATCAACATGAAAAATTTCATGCAGAGTTTAACATTTTTGGAGCGTGAATGCCGCCTTAACAGATCCCTTGCCTGAACACAATGGATTGGTGAACTACAGCAAAAACAATCAGCCCGGCCACGAGCTGAGTCAGCGAATACAGCCTCTGAGGAGATGAAGCAAACACACACACACAAAGACACATATGGCCACATATTGGGCCATAGCATTCATTACTGTTTCAGTTGGTAGTGATCACATTTACCTGGTGTTGAAACCACGAGCAGAAATTGTATTTGATGCCTAAGTGAAGATACAAGGTAATGGGATATCTACGTTTCCTTAAACTTTATAGAAGGTTTATTCTGCAAATAAAAGTTCCCAAGAAAAGTGATATTTGTGAACAGTAGCACCACTAAATGATGTGTTCAAATGGATAGCCATATTCCATAATGGATATTAACAACTAACCTACATAGTTATGACAAGGTGCAGTGTGTCTCTGGGAAAATCAGGCATCTTAGGATATCAGAAATATAACAATACTGATATTCCTGCTTGCTCAATGATGCAGAAGAGAATGACTTTTGTCTTTGTTGACCAACTGAGACAGGACAGCTGCTCTAAATCTTGGGCAATGCCTCATGTCTATACAGCTGATTTATTAATGCTACTTCACTGCAATATCACACGGCTCAAACCTGGATTTCTCAAGAGACGTGACAAGTTAAACAGTTGCTGGCTGACAATTAGGAAGCGTGTTCTCACCTCACAGGTGCATGTGAGTCTGCGGGGGTGAGGTGCCTCCTGCTGGAGCTGGTACACTGCAGCAAAATATACACAGCGCCATCAGCAAAAAGCACGTTGCCACCGTTAACAAACACTCAAGACAAAGAATGAGTGTGTAAGAATCCTAATCACGTAATACTTTCACGAAAATAAAAGATAAATGTTCCAGCAATACTTACAGTAAGACTTCCACACCGGTGGCCTGTATTCATCATGATCTGAGGACAGAAAGAGTGCAGTGAGCTCCAAAGCTACTCAAACTTACTTTGCTTGGCTACAGCGCCCCCGAGTGGAGAAAACATGATAATGATCAGTGCGGATTTCATCTGCCTGTTCCACGTCTCAATTCTGATGTGAACCACCAACCAGATATGATCAGGATTCTCTCATTTCATTTCATCTTCTTTCTTATTTTAGCCTAAATCACGGAAATAGCACAGAGTATCTCTATGACAATGCAGAGGGAGCTTAATGTCGAAAACAGACATTTTACATTCAATCAAACATGCTTAAATGCTGCTTTAATGGATGAACAGTTGTTGCTGGGTAAGAGCACCAGGATTTCGGAGCAATCACATGCTTTCCATGGCTAAACACTGAAACTGCTAATGGAAATGTTGCCGTTTTATTAATGCCATTGCCAAATAACAGTTTCATGTCAAAAAATGACATGGGCATGACATGAAGTTAAGGCTTTCAGATCCTTTATTTTCTGTGCAATTACTTCAGACTGATGGATGATGTATTTTTCCACAACAAAAACCTCACTGAGTATAAATAGTGACAAAGTGACTTAATATATACATCTCCTCTGTGAACCATAAAAAGCTGTGAAAGCTTCATTTATATTACTTTGCAGAAATGTAAATGCGCTCTCGCTGTGAAGTTTTTGCCGTCACCCCTTCACGCCTACCCTTCTAAAATGAATTGTAGAGGATATCAACATATTATAGCAGTTTTTCCTCGCTGCTTGTGTGACTCTATGCAACATTAGACGCTGAGAAGAGCCGAATCATTTTCAGCCCCAGGCACTCAGTTGGAGTTTGGCTGAACTCTGCAGTAGCTACTGAGCATTTTTACTGAAGGTCCTACATTGTGATTACGGTGAAATTCTTTCAGGTTCAAATTCTGTGCCGTGTACATTTATTCAGTGACTCATTATGGCTCCTAGTGTGAAGCAAATGTGCTAAGTCACAGCAATGGTGCAGGACTCCATTTGCAACATTTAATACTCCTATAATACTAAAATGCCTGTTGTATAAGCATAAGCTGTTTTTTCTTGTAAAATAGGAAATACAAATGCCACATTTCTTTGCTTAAAAGGCAGCAGCCAGTCCTAAACTGCAACTGTAACTAATCCTGGAATCAACCAGACAATAACTTTAACTAAATAACTAAACTTGTACGATACAAAAATCAGTAAGAAATTGTCAGTTTTGATGTTGGAAATGAATGTGTAAGTCTCTGCTGTCCTTTGTCAAGCATCTTGCAAATTCAGGCATATGCTGTCTTCCATCTTCTTTGCGTAAGTAAAACTAACAGCCTGCTTCCTGTCTCGGTATACTCTGTGTTCACCCTAGAAGTCTTATCTATTCAACACTCGTCGTCCCGGTATCCTGTCTTCAAAATAACTCCAAATCCTCCCCGGGCGAGTGTCTCACCCTCTTTCTCAAGGCAACCCTCACACTCCCAAGAAAGCAGACATAACATATCGACTGCAGACAAGTCACAGTGTCTGCAACAGGGGTGGAAAGAAACAAAAAGCCAGTGCTTTTACTTAAGTACTGCAAACACAGTTCTGATGCATTGGTGCTTTAGTTGAGTATTTCTATTTTAGTGAAGCTTAATGCTGTTACCCCACTGCAGATTAAAGAGAAATATTGTGCTTTTTTTCTGACAGCTGCAATTTCTAGTTGGATTAAGGTTTAACAAGAAATCTTACCAAAATAAAATGCCATACTTTATTAATATTCAACAGGAAATAAAGACCAATGTTAGACCTAGCACCACCTAGACTACAGACAACTTTAAATACGTACTCTCTAGAATACTTACTTAATACACTTAGTGTATTTAAATAGCCTCATTTGGTCGCTTCTGGTCTTCAATAACCAACTACAATACATCAATAGTGGAAGAAATATCCAGATCATTTACCTAAGTAAACGTAGAAATACAACAAAGTAAAAATACTCTATTAAAAGTAAAAGTAAAAGTAAATTATCAGCAAACTGTATTTTAAGTCTCAAAAGTAAAAGTATTCATTGTGTAGCAGAAGGAGCCTTGTCAGTGTTTATATTGTTATCAATGATGTGATTATTATAGCTGATGCATTACAGTGGAAACAGCACTTTATTTGTAGTAACAGGTCATTGTAATGCTGATTTAATTAATTTATACACTGCTGGATAGTTTAATCTATAGAAATGCATCATATTTTATAAGAAGACTAGTAACTGCCATTGCCAATTGAATGTAGTGGAGTAAGGTGTTCAATAGTTGCCTGGGGGAGAAGTATATGGTAGCACAAAATGAAAATACTCAAGTATACGAGTGCTTCAAAAGTACTTAAGTATAGTACTTGAATAAATGGACTCATAGTTATGCACTATGGATACTGGATCCAAAGGATTTCTGGGAGAGTCCAAAATACCAATTTACCAAAATACATTAGAGAAACATGATCATTGTAAAAATATGGCTGACCACATAGGTCACACAAACACACCGTTAATACACTCCGATAAAACAAAAACCAAGCAGCTGCTTACCAAAGACATTTAGGGCCATCTTGATTCTGTGATATGATGGTGATGGTGATGAAAAATTACCCAGCAGATCCAAATGTACGGCAAAACGGACCCACTTAGTTTAAATCCTGAAAGAGAACCGGATAAAAAGAACAAGGTGAACGTGTTCAGCAGGTGACTGTGGTGAGCTACCCTGGCTAAAGTGAAAACAGCTGAGTAACCAAACTCAGATTATGAGAGAGCTAACGTTTAGCGGATTCGCTCAGCGTTACTTTAGTTGGCGGGCTGAACCGAGGATAAAACGGACAAGACTGATGGGCTTTTTAGAAAACATTTGTCTTGTAATACAAATTCAGGTGCACCGACTACGTCTTACGTGAATTTGAAATTATACACTGGTTTATGAATCTAACGGTTAGCTAATAATACTCACTTTCACATCCATTCTACATTGTGGTCGCCATCTTGCTGGGTCACGTGAGCAGTCTCGCCCTCTCTCCGGGGTAACTATGGCAACAGACCTTGCCGATGCTACTTAATGGTAAGAAAGACGTTGTCATTCCCGACGTAAAGTATTTTTTTGTATAATATAACGTTAGTTATCTTAACCTTTGAAACATTGTGTCCTAGCTAGTAACCTGACTAAATGTAAAAGAGAACTAGCCAAAGGTCCAGGGAAGCTATCTAACCGGACACGTTCACCCGGGTCAACCATCTGCCCTCTCGACGTAACAAGCTAATACTAAGACAGGATGGTTTACCTATAAAAACAAATGACTGTGCCGAGGAAACCCGTGGCCGGTTAGCTCAGTTGGTTAGAGCGTGGTGCTAATAACGCCAAGGTCGCGGGTTCGATCCCCGTACGGGCCAGCAAGCCTTTTCCACAAAGACACAAGGCTCCCAAGCCGCACGTTGACCTAACTTACTTCGAGGCACCACTGAGGAAGTACGGTTTGTTTTTCTTGCTGTGTATAAAACCGGTTTCAGGACAAGGGACAAACCCTGACAGTTAGAACTATTGTTTTAAATTAGCGGAACAACGTGTACATACAATATATGCAGAACAGCTGATTCTTCCAGCTGATACTTTACTTTTACCAATTAACCACATATTATACCACTTCAGCTTCCCATAAAGGACAGAGAGACTCTATATTTATTTGAGCATTTTACAATAACAATGTTAATTTCTTCGATTAATATCTTACTGTCAAATGTATCTCAAGCGGAAAGTTATTCTACTAATAGAGCCTAATATTATTGACCCAAACCCAAACCCTTTGCCTCCACGCCGCCGTTTCCCCAAGCCACCGTGAGGTGGCGCTGTTGACCTGCCCTGGTTGCACTTTCCCTCTGCCTGACACTGTAGTGCCGGGGTGGCCGTGCTGGAGGCGGTGTGTTGCGCTTTATTGTTCCAGTAGAAAGCTCAATGCACGGTTTCCCACATTTGCTTCAATGGCTACCGCACAGAAACCACGTCCCACCTGAGAGGAAGCGGTTCGGCTGCAGAGGACAGAGGACTTATTAACCAAAACTTAGCGGCAGCGCAGCACTGTGCGGGATTTACCGTCTGCGTGGGAAATAAAACCTCCTACTGACCGACAATCTGTGGATCCTGAAGAAAGAGGGGGGTAAGGAAATCATGCTATCCCGGATTATGAAGCGAGGTTACACGTAGCCTCTGGTGTCCTTTGTGTAGTGCACACTTATGCTTGGATTTAGCCAGTTTTATAGCAATATACATTTCCAGTTTAAAGACTAAACGCTTTGGCTTGATGTTTGATGAGCCCGATATCTTAAGTATAAGGTCGCTTCGATTGCAGCCTGCCTGTTCATTTTCCTAATCGGCTGAGCTTCAGGAGGTCCAGCAGAGAGCTTCTTTTACTGTAAGCTTAATGATCGACAAGGATAGCCTTCTCTAATAAGTGCTGCAAACATTTACATGGCTTGCAACATTTTTCACAAAGTTACATTGCCTTTAACTGACACATACTTTTGGGATGATGTTTTATTTTGTGGATGTTTTATCATTTTTTTTACCCCCAGCTTCTCTCCTCAGTCATTCTTCGCTGCCTTTCCATTCATCAAACCTTACAACAGGCTAAGCTTGTCCTTTTCAGTGCATGTTAATATTGAGCGCAAGCACGCACACACACACACACACACACATATATATATATATAGGAACACCAACTCTGTCTCCTGAGTGTGATCAGGTTGCCATAGCCTACTGACATCTTTACTCTGGCCTAAAGGATTACTCTGCTAACCTACATCCTGGGGCTTGCACTCTGCCAGCTGAACTCTTGATGTGTGTGTCTTTATATGGGGGTGTGTCTGGGTTATTTCACTTGACAAAGTTGCTATGAGCAGTATATATCGCTCCTCCTCGGTCCCTGGGACTGGCACAGGCAAATCTACCCACCTCCTTGAGAATGTATGTATGAGGTGACAATCCAATCCCTTTCCTTTATTGATCTCTGGAGCACATGTGCTCTTTTTTGCACCCCTCGCTTTCAGGGTGAGGTCAGAGCGCAGGGTCAGTGGGGAAGCAGCACCCAGGTGCAGCATTGTCTTGCTCATAGGCCCTTCATTCTGCTAATGGTTGTATGGGTGTTCTAGTCCAAGCGTGGTCTTCTTAATCACTCTGCCGCCCTGTTGCCAATTAATTTTTCAAATCAATGTCCCACCCACAACGCCAGGAGAATTGGTGTTAGTGTCTCTTTCTCTTTCTCTCTCACTCGCACACAGTCACACACAACCTCACAATAGAAACTCTCCTGAGGGCAGTAGACCAGCTTAATGGCTCGGCGAGTGGAGAGTGTCACCTTGATAAAACATGGTATGAAGCGCAGCCAAGCGCAGTCCTTGATCTGCCAAGGACCGATGGTGTAAGCCTGCTGTGTTGTGGCCTTGGTCTTGCCCTCACCTGTGCTTGTCAGGTTGTAGTTGACGCCTCTGGGTGTCATTTTTCAGTTTAGTCAGATAGTATATGTCAGACGCTGTTTATACAATACGTGATTTATTGTTGACCTTAGGACAGCATACTGTATTTGGTAAATGTTCTGAATGCAAGGTCCACTTGCTTAGCTTTTCCCGGAGCTTTTGATCGTATCCCACAGCATTCCTCAGCGAATACAACACGCTCAGGTGTCATCGCATTACCACACTACCTAAGCACAAGGCCTCCTGTGATAACAGGTGGTCCCGGTATAGCTAAGTAAGTTGATCTTGCGTTTTAGTTTTCTTGTCATTTTCTCAGGTAAATCCGAATTCTGCCTTAACAAATGATCCACATATTCCTGCAGTTTCCCCTCTGCTTCCTCGTGTTGTTTTGAGTCCCAACTGTCAGTCAATCAATTGACTGGAAATTAGCTACTCTGATAATTGATTATTTGTCTTTTTCTTTACGCAAAAATGCCAAAGCTTCACTGCTTCCAGTTTCTCAAGTGTGAATCTTTGCTGGTTTCTTTTGTTTGCTGTTAGTAAACTGAATATCTTTGGGTTTTGGACTGTTGGTCGGACAAAACGAGACATTTAAAGACATCAGTTTAGACTTCAAGAATTTTTTTACAGTTTTCTTCCATTTTATAGACAAAAAGGTTAAATTATGAAATAATCGTCCGATTGAGCGCTAAAAAAATAATCATTAGTAGCAGCCCCACACTACATATAGGTAGATAAAATATTAAATGAAAAGTGCCAAATCTCCAATAGAAACACGGCTACAAACATAGCTGCGTTAGCTTAGCAGTGGAGCCATGAAACACGAACAGTACTTGCATCACATCCCCTTTTTAGTTAGTTTCAGCTTGTGACTCCTGATCCTCTTTCATAGCACAGTTTCTGTCCTTTTGGCATGCTGTTGCCGGATCTCCCCTTTTCTCCCCTTCATGTAATGCGCTATAAATAAAAATAAATAAATAAATCACTTAAAAGACAATGTGAGCACTTAGTAATGTAGCTCAACATCAAGGAGTTAAACCTTTTTTTTTTTTTATTTTCTTGCTTCATGACATTTAAAACATGTTCCCTTTTGACATAATCAATAATCTTGCAGGTTTTAGACCAGTGCACTTATCAGCCTGTGCACAGATTTATCTCAGGTTGCTCTGAAAGTCAAACTGATGGTTGTGAGACCAGTTTTATAGCTGGCAAATGTTGCCTATTATGCAGCCTCCATGTGAATATTCTAACTCAGATTATGTAACGGTTCATTTTCACTTTAACATATGTGCTCTCTTGATTATTCATTCCTAATAACAAAAGGATTAAACCCAGTTTTGTGACCTCTTAATGCCTGTAAAACATAAAGCTTTCTGTGTGTGTACAAGGGCATCTACACGCACATCCGATTCCCAGAGCCTGGCTTCCCACTCAAACTCTTGGGAAACTTTCAGCTAACACCAGTTCAAAGGCTGGTTGAGAGGCCTCAGTCCCTCCGAGTTAAAGCCCCGCCGCTGGAAGCTCCCACAGTGGCTTCCTTTGTGCCTGTGTGACCAGCTCGCTCTGTATTCCTCCCTTGCTCAACCAACTCCATGTGTAATCCCCAGCCCCTACTGAGGAGATGATGAAACGTCTGCTTCCACGTTTCCACACTTCAGGTGTGAAATTGATCCAAAATAGGGGACAAAACTACATTAACAACCAATGTGTTCTTTTCAATGTCATAAATCAGTCCAGTCAACATTTATGAATTTGTTTATGCGGGAAAACTGAACTCGTACAAAGAACTGTGGAAGTAGCAGGGTTATGTTTTGGTGCCATTGCAGGTCCTGACATGAGCTTTTTGGACACTGCACCCCTAGTCATGATTAACTGTGGAAAAAGAACTCTCTTGCTATAGTTGCATGTTTTGTGGTTTAAAAAACAGACTTAAAAGCCTGACATTGGAGCTGTTGATGAGTTTGTTTTGAGAGAATGAAGACGTGCAGGCAACACGCCCACCCTGCTGTCTGCAGAACACGAGCTGCTGACGTTTGTCAGGGTAACTGGCACCTGCTTGTTGGTGAATGATTAGGCAGAGCTTTAAAAGTCGCTCGGAGTTGACACTTGGTTTGCTTTGAAGGGTGACACGGGGAGAGACGAGTCGGTGACCCTAACTGAGTGAATGGAGGGTTTCAAGAACAGATTATTCTAGCACTTCTTGGTGGAAGAGCTTCTTGTCCAGGTGGCATTGAAAATATTTAGTATGTCTTGAAAGAGAGCGTCCGTCCTTGTCAGACTTTCCCAAACTAGCCGATACTGAGCTACAAATGATCAGTCGAGCAGGGCGTTCATTTCAGGGCAGTGGGGAAGTAGCACACAAGAACAAACAAATGTTCCCACAGGTGTAATGAGTAACTTGATTGTCAGGTCTCTTTTATTGTCAGCTCACTTACTTGGCCAGGCTCCAGTTTCCAGTTTCAGCTTTTGTCACTGATGTCAAGAGAGGTACTCCTCTGATGCGTGCAGGTGGAGGGATCAGTAAAACCCACCTTGGAAATAAAAGGCTAGATTAGGTGTGAAAGAACAAAGGGGAAAGTTGTCTTTTGTTGGAGTTTCTTTGCAAAAAAAAACTTTATTGCACGTTCATTTTGTTTGCATGAGGAGTATGCAGCATGTTTCCCACTGAGGTCAGAGGTCAGCTACAGAGCAGCTCCCCCGGAGCTTGTAGGCCTTCACTGGCTGTGTGCCATTTCCGGGGCCTCTTACTTTGGACTATGACTATCTGGCCTCCGCAAGACTGAAGACTCTGCAGTAGGGCTGCAACTCAGTTATTTTCTTCATCAATTACTCTGCTCGATTACTTGAGAAAATAATGCCCCATAAAATGGCAGAAAATAGTAAAAACTTCCCATCGCTATTTCCCTAATGTCCAAAATGAAGTCTTGAAGCTTTTTTTGTCTGACCAACAGTCCAAACTCCACAAATATTCAATTTAATGATATAAAACAGAGAAAAGTAACAAACCCTCACATAGTCGCAGATTAATTGTCTTCATTGTTTCTGCTCTACTCTGTCGGATGAACCTGCACCCTCTCCTCTGGTGCACAGAGGCTTCACCGTAGCGTCATCTTACTTCTCGTCTTAGCCTCACAGAGAAAAGTGACCGGCACTCAGTGGATTTTAGGATAGTCTACCAAAGACCGCAAATTATACACCACTTTTACTCTCCACATTTGGGCGAAGGAAAGCTGTATTTCTCAGGCACATTTTGCAGGAGACTTTGGAATCGGAGTGCCCCATCAATGTGATGACATACTGTATTTGGTCTTGAAATATGGACCTTACATTGGACATCCGCCAACACTTATACAGGGTGAATCTTTGCTATCATGGAGTCTTTGATGTAGATCATCCCTGCTCACTGCACCACCCATTTGTCCCTAAATATTTAGGATTGTCTGTTTATTCGGATACGTAGTGGTGCTGGTGAGGCTTATTTTCCACTATAGCTCAACCGAGACTGAATTTTTGAGGCCTTCTCCAATAAGAACGCAGTGTTTTGTTTTCTTAAATGAGGATGTAGGCTGCTTTGGAGAAGCGAGAGGATTCTAGCATGTGACTACAAAGAAAGCTGCCTGTTAATCTACAATATGTCCAGTAGGTCCCTAATGACGTATTGATTTATTGACAAGTAATGACTCTGGGCATGACCAAATGTGAGACAAAACAGCACTTTCACCTTGGAGAAAGCAATGAAAAATGGACCTGAGAGATTGTTTGGTTTCAATTTTCATTGTCCCGTACACCAACCATTCACTCACACACACATATTGCCCCCTTGACTGTCTTCTAAAGCATTCCTCAGCTGTGATGTCACCAACCGTCTGAGAGCATATTTATTGTCTGAGGTTGAGGTCTATCAACCGTGGGAGGGCGGTGGGGGCGCTGAAAAGTTGGTGTGTGTGTGTGTGTGTGTGTGTGTGTGTGTGTGCTGTGAGTCTGAAGGGGGGGGGGTGTCTTTGTGTATTCTCAGACCGTATCTCATCTGCCCTTCTTGTGCTGCTTTGATTCAAGTCTGAACTGGTCTTAAACAGAGCTCTGTGTTTGTTTTGTAGGAAACCCAGTAAATCCCACATGCATGTGCTGCAGCTGGAATAAGTGTGTGTCTAGCAAAGGTGTGAGACATGTCTCTCTGCTTCTTTGTGCATTGCTTAGCTGTCATACTGTATGGGGCTGTTCTTGTCTGTGGTTTATACGCTCGTTTCATCATCCTGAAAAATAGAAAATCACTACAGAAAAACTCACTGACTCAATGTCTGGTGGTTTTTACTTTGTGCAAGGCCAATTTGACCTAGACTGAATAAAATGCAAGAGTTTTCGCACATTTCTTGAACTAATTAAGCATAAAGTTTTCTACATAGCCACAACAGAACCTCTTTCTCCCTTTTAAATATGAGACAAATGCTGTATTTTCTTTCCAGATTGTAAGAGTTTATACAAGAAAGCAACTTTTAACCTTCATTTTCTCAGGGAAGGTTGGTGGAGCATCTCATTTAGCCAGTTTTTGTGGGTTTTTTTTTTAATATATTAAACACCCACAAAAGGCATTTGACAGTTCCTATAAAAACAAGACAGACATACCTTACAAGGAAATTGTGTACATGGATGTTCCAACACACAGGATGTGATGTGCGCTATTTTGGATGAGGGCTTATGTTAAAGATTGGATTTTAGCAAATGCCTGACCCGACTGGCTTAAAACGGCCTACTATGTGTTTAAGATTAAAATACCAAAAATCACAGAGATTGTTGGCTTTGCTGGCTTGAAGCACATAAAAAAGACACAAACTGCAACCCCACATTTTGAGAAATGTGTCTAAAACTATTCTTTCCTTTCTCCTACAGACGTGAACAGAGGTGCCTGCAGCTCAAGAGCCCCTTACTGTAGCGTCTGTCACCATGGTCGAACCAGCCGACAGGCCGTCTACAGCCGGACAGAGGCTTGGCGCCCCTGAGAGTTTTGGGGTGTCCACCCTGGAGCCAGGCCTGCGTCCGCCTGCCCAGCCCCCAGGGCGACAAGTCGCCATAAGGGTTCAGATGCTCGATGACACACAGGAAGTCTTCCAGATTTCAGTGAGTAATATGTGTGTGCGATACTGCTGTTTTGGCAACATATAGGCTATACGAAGCCAGTTGTGGGGCGACTGGTGATGCCTGTTTCTCTGTGGGTCTATCCAATATTTTTGAGTTGAAAAACATCTTCCTCGGTCCCAATGCAATCCATCGCTAGTTGTGGCTGCAAATGTCAATTTACCTTGAGTCATACCTCCTCCTCTTCCTGGAGATACACAGGAAGAGGGATTGAAGCCAGCTTCCTGTCTAAGCACACCACACCTACAGACCCCTGCTGCCTCATAGACAGAAACACACGCTGCAGCCTTTACTCCCTCTGCGTCTTCATCTCAGTGTTTCTCTCACTGGATCCCAGTCTGTGCTTTTCTGAGTGCTGGTTTAATGCCGACAGGTCTGCCACTAAGGCTGCTGTTGCTAAAAATGTATGCTCTCGTGTCATGTTTCTGATAAGCAGTCCTCTATCTGTCGCTAGTGTTAGCATCTCATCATTACCTTTTGCTCCCATTCTCTCGTTTACTCAGTCACAGACATACATAACTGTATACTGTTTGTAGATTCTAGCCAGCGTTCACCCTTATCAGGCATCTTAAGTATTTGCATGTGTTTTGAATATCTGAGAATTTGTGTGTGAGCTCAAGTGAGAGTGTGTGCTTGCATGTAAGTGAGTCTTGGGCGTGTGTTTGTGTACGGCAGCTTCCAAATGCTGCTTAGAGAAAGGGGTTCTGTGAGGGGCTGCACAGGCAGCAGCTTTAATGACATCGGTGCTGCGGTGCTTTGGTAAGACCTCTCTTGGTGGGAGTCGTCCTGAGTTTCTGAATTAATGTCTGCCGCAAGCTGACAGAGAGTCTAGTTTCATGCCTTCCTCGGCAATTTACATGCCTTTTAGAAAACCCCGCCGCTGTGTTATCAGCTTAGAATTTGGGGAGTTTTTGTGATGATAATTAAGACAGATTCCAGCGAGTCACTGTTTCAGCTGGCTTGTAGAACATGCAGAGCTGCCAGTTCAGAGAGCCGTAATTGGCTCTTGTGAAAATGCCAAGAATGTATGTGGTTGTTAGCGTGTCATTGCCTGAGGATGTGTCTGTGGCTGAGTGGACAGTTTGACAGAGGGCCGGGATCTGGTGTCTCTGTGAGGGATGTCCTCTGCATGTGTGTTTTTTTTTGTTTTTTTTTTAGCATTTTCCAAAATCCTAAATGGACGTCTTCTCAAATTGATGTAAGAACACTGAGCTTGTGGTTCTCCACAAAGCAGCAGCAGTCCTCCTCATGACAGGGTTCTCTTCGCCCTATCTTTTTCTATCCTCGGTCTTTCATACACACACACAAATCAGATGTCCTATCTCTGTGGAACATCTTAAGACGTCACTGCTCAGACCCGACCACAGGAGAACCGAACGCATCAGCTGATAACCGCAGCATGGCCACAAAACACTAATACCGCACTCTCGCACACTATTGTGTAGGTTGAGATTGTTTGGTTGCTGTCACAAGAGTGAAATGCGAACCAGCACAAGACTCGACTGGGAATAATAATGAAGGGAGAAGTGGAAGGAAGGATACGGGGACAGAAGGAAAAAAGAGAGCAAGTGAAAGAATTTCTGAAAAGAGAGCTGAGCAGGAGTTGAGGAACGCTGCTCAGATGAAAAACGGAGAAAAGAGAAGGAAGTGAGGAGAAAAGTGTGGAAAGTGAACCAACCAAATGAATGACTTATAATGTTTTCAGTGCTTATCACAGATTCAGTCAAATAAGGGAGGCATTGTCTTTTGAGCTCACCTAATCTGCCTTTTCGCTGTTACAATGCCTTCCAGTGTATTTGTGCAGTAGGTGAAGTCTAACATGTGAATCAACAGATAAGCCTTCAGCTTACACTAACGTTGGCACTCGAATGGCCATTTGCTCCCTACAGGGAGGTAAAGTGGAAGGCTAGCTCATTAACTGAGCCTGTTATCTTAAAAACGCAGCCAGGGGACTGCAAAATAGGAGAAAAACATTTTAAAGATCCAGAATATAGGACTCGTTATCATTAACAGTCACATTTTTTTACACTTTGAGGAACAACAGTGGTACTGTTATAATGTTGACTTGAGCCTCCCATGGTCAGTGTTTGCATTTTAACTTCTTTTATTCCATGTTTTAAAGGACTTCAGTGACCAACAACAAAGTTATTAAGTACATTTGATTTCAGAAAAGCCCTCCATGGCCTTTGTGTGCAAATAAGACCTCATAGTTTAGTCTTACCTGTGCTTTTCTTACATCATAACCAAAACGGACCTTCTGTACTAACGTTCTATAGATCCTCTGTGGTGTTTTTCATTTACAAAAGTTGTTAAAAGTTTTTCGTTAATGTCAGTCTTTGTTTTCTAGGCTGCTCCCCTTTATCAATCTTTGCTAAACATGTAATAAAATGTATTTTGCCCATGCAAAATTTCAAAACGACTTCCTTAAGAAAAACTGTATTGAGTAAAATTATGGTTATGTTAGCTACCTGCGAATGTCACAGTTTCACAGTGAAGGCCTACCACTGCCTTCACTTTAAAATGCATTTATTGTGTATTACCTTCAGAGCTTGGAATGTGTGTGTGTGTGTGCGCGTGTATGTATGTATGTATGTATATATATATATATATATTTATACTGGGTTATGCACAGTTCTTCAGATTGGACCTCCTGTTGTCCTCATGAGAGACTTTGGGCCATTAGGAACCCATTCTCCAACCCTCCTGAGTCAGCCGGAGAGATGCAAAAACTGAATGTGGCTTAAGGTCTTCAAGTAGCTCCAAGTAAAGAGGTGTTTCTCTCTCTGGTTATGCAGCTACACCCAGTATACTGTTTTCAGGAAAACATTCAGAACTTTATGGTGCGACATGCATCTTCAATAAAGTTGCATCTCTTGGATCCAGGTGGTTGCTGCTGAAGGCTCCGGCTTTCATCCTCAAAATTCTATGTTATGATATTTCTGGTGTTTAGAAAATCAGCTGTGTCCTCATGGTCAGCACCATGAATGCAGTCCCATGGCGGGTAGTGTGGAATCCATTAGATCAAAAAGAGATCCTACAGAGTTTCAGCTGGATTCTTTGGGGTTTTTTTAGAAGCACACAGCCTGAATACCATTTCAATCTAATGCAGCTTTTCCCTGTCATGGAATAACAGGAAAAATAATACCATAGTAAAGCATAGGTTTACTGATAGTTAATATATTTCATTATTTATTGTCATTTTCTTTATTCTCTGTTTGAGTATACATTACATTAATAAAACATTGGCACACAGTGCATTAGGGACCACAATGGCTACACACCAATACACACACACACACACACACACGCACGCGTGGAGGCTTCATTATTAATGTGGAATTGAGGCAGCATGGTAGAGGAGTGTGTAAGTGCAGAACATCTTCGCTCACTCCCACCTAGTAAATTATTGAAGGTCGAGAAGATGTGCTGCGTGTGTGTCTGTATCTGCATGCATGGAGAATAATGGAGGATGTATGTTACTCATTTGCTTTGAGTTGGTTTCACCTGTTCTCATGTAATTCGGCATCAGTGAAACCATTCAGAGCCTATTTTGTGGATTCAAATATAACTGCATTTGCTTTCACTGCGTGCTGGCTGTGCACACGTAGCCTAGACACATGATATTCTTCCTCTTTCTTCCATCACACAAAGTATCCATAGATGTTCACATCATATACGCTTTTGACTCAGTCCTTTTAATTACAGTTTTAATCTGTTTAAGCTGCAGTATTTATTTATGTCAGAGAGAAACTTTGTTCCGAGCTTCCTGCTCCACATTATTTCAGTTTATCGCGAGGTCACAGCATCAGTGATTGAGGGGGAATTTTCCAAAGGAAACCATTTTGGTTTGTGTGGTTGAGATGGAAAAAAAAAAATCAGTGAAAAGGAACAAGTGACTGCACTTTACTGGAACGCACACCTGTTTCTAAATTGAAGTAGGGGCTAGCATGTGCAGCATTCAAACGCTGAGTTTATTGAATAAGATTTCAAAACTCATGTTGAGTGGCAAATTAAGTAGAAAATGATTGTGTTGCTGTCCAATCCCCCCGTACACCATGTCTACACATGAGGCGTAGCGTGAGCAGAGCAGCAGCTGCAGTCCTCCATCTGTATCTACGCAGGCACAGTATTAAGAAACATGGTCATTCAGGGTTAGAAGTGACTGGACAAAAACACACGTTCCTTCATCATGATGAAAATGGGCACTGGTGGGGAAGTTGGACAGTGCTGAGAGACGGACTAACACAGCGTTGGTTATGGTCTGTTTTTAGAGGTTCTTTTACACAGTTAAAAATACAGCATATCACTAGACTTATCCTTTAACTGGATCTGAACCAGAACAAAATGAACTTGAGCCTCATGGAGATAAAGAGGCCAAGGAGGAAGAGCTGTAGTTCACTACAGATTTGCCAGACATCGGCAACATCTTCGTATTCCAGCTTTGACTTGGACTACATAATGATGACAAAGATGAAGATCCACTGGAGAGAGGTTGAGCTCCGTTAAGTCTGTCCCCCATGGACCTGCCCCCACTAAGAAATCGTATTAGTTCATCTCGCGTATAACCCTTAAAGTGGTGAAGACCTGCACATATGGTTCCACATGTGACCCTGGGTTTTCTGGGTTTCATGTTTTATCTACCAATAAGTCTGATTGGTCACTAATTTTCTGCACTGTCTTGTCTAGGATGCTTACTTGACCTTAATCCCTGCCAGATCATCCAATATATCTACATCAAGATTGACTTTCTCAGTGGGTGTCAGAAGCTTCTGATACCAGAGGCTGCATGGAGTTGTGTGTTTGCATGTGTGTGGGAGCAATAAGATCACTATGGGGTTTTTAGTTTCATGATTGGATTGGGTCTTTATGATCTGCATAGCTCCTGACCATGTGTGTGTGTTTTTGTTGGTTTTTTTATCTTAAAGAGAGGTTAATAGACAGCATCATTTGATTGACTAGCAGTCCCCAACGGCCCCGGGTAAATGAGCTGCAAGTCCCCTTGCCACATTATGCACAGACACAAACGCTCCATAGCTCCGATGTGGAGCAGCTGACATTTCAAATGGATGGGCCTTTGTGCTTTCAGCTGCCTTGGGAGTAAATGATACACATGGAAGGAGCAGATATGAAAGGAATGAGAAAGGAAGATCACACCTTAAGAAGTGTCTTAAAAGACAAACGGAGCAATGAAGTTGCAGAAAGATACAATCATACTGTCTAAACAGTATATCCTCTTAAATGACCATTTAATGTTTGTTTCTGTTTATCTGAATGCATATATTTATTTTTTTTAAGTGTCTTTGCATCATGTTGTCCAAATGTGCTAAACACATTTGTGGGTTAACTTCGTCTCATCCCTCCTCCACAACAGAGGTATGACTGCCTCATTGTTGTGCGTCCCTCCGCTGAGACCTCGGCTATTTGGCCCCAACAAGAGCAGAGGAAATTATTTTTAATGCAGCCTCCCATTAGTATTACTGTGAATTAGTATGCACAGAACCAGACAGTTACAGTTTTGTCCAGACTAAGTCACAGAGTTATTTCTAAGCTTTGGGTTGAGCAACAAACGTCTTATCTTTGCTTTTTACAGGAGTCAGCTTGAATTCTCAAATTGAATTTGGAGATGTTTGTATGTCTTCTACTGCAGTATGTTACCCTAAAGCGTGTTGGAACTCTGCTGAGATTCAGTTATTTCCACCTTTTTCCCCCCTCTTTTATAGAGTTGCTTTTTTCTGACATTTACACTGGAGAGAAAGAAGAGAGAAACCGACAAGTACAAAGCCATAAGAGATAAGTAAGTGTGGATTTTGAAGCTTGGAGGCAAACTATGATTGTGTTCCTTCTAAAGTTGGCAGGAGTCCTGGCAGTGAAGTTGCAGTGGTTTTTGATATGTGGGTAGACCCAAGGTGATGGTTTAAAGACAGTGAAGTTTAGTCATTTCAGGGTGCGGCTCAAACACTGGCTTTATGATCTCTGCAAGTTTATGACCCATCGTCTCCGCATATCCGAGACAAGCTTTCTCTTGTCTCTCCCTCTCTAGCTGTCCATCCATCCCATCTCCATGCCCTCGCTTCTGATCGTCCAAATAATCTCTTTCTTTCTTCAACTTCTTGGAGCGCTTACAGAACTAACAGTAGCTTTGGCAGGCCTCATTCATCATCGTCTGCAGAGACCTTCTCTCTCTCTCTGTGTGTGTGTGTGTGTGTGTGTGTGTGTGTGTGTTAAAACCCCCCAGTCTCTGCTCACTCCAGTATCATAACATACTAAACCTATATTGATGCTGTTTTCATGGGCTCACAAGGGCCACATTAAACCACGTTACATGGATATGTGAGTTTATTGGCCAGTGTGAGTGCACGTGTGCCCGCTACAACCTGCCCTGTATGCAGTTCTACTGACTCTTAAGACTAGTTAATTACAGACCTATTAAAATAAATATTTGATTAGATTTGCAGATGTAATATCCTCCCCATGACTCTCTCATAGATGGGAATGAGGAATGAACATGACTAAATAATGTATTGTTTTTTTAATCACATGCGTGATTCATCATCCTCTCTTCAGCACCGAGTCACACCACAGACCTCCACAGAACTAATGAACTACAGGAAAATTTGTACATCCTGGTTTTTTGGCCGTTTCTGGCCCATGGTACCATTTTTAGGTCCCACAATTACCCTTGTGCTAAACCCCTTCCCTGAACAGCTATTGGTCAGTCATAGTTTATCACGGGGCACGGCAGTCCTGTCAAGCTTTTATTTTTAAAATCCAGCCTACTCCAGAGACCCCGGTAAGCTCCAGTTACCGAGTTGAGACTCTTATTTTAAAAGTTCATCCATCTTATGTTCCCTCAGTCCTGCTACCGTGGACACACGTATGCATGCGTGTTCCTCTCCTGGAGTGTATATGGATGCAGCAACGGAAAGCAGTTGGCACTGAACAATATGTGTGTGTGAACTTGTGCATGTGAATTTAATGGTTGCCATGGTGATGGTAACTACTGTGAGTGACTCCTTGGTCAGACTGTTCATGTAACAGAGGTTAAGCTGAGCGACACCACTCAAACTCTATCGTATTACTCAAAGAGCCTAATTCCTATCACCTGGGTTTTCCCATTGTGAGAGAGAGTGGACCCTGCCGAACGCAGTGCTGTAAAATATGTGTTCATGGAGTCAAAAAGTATGGAAATTGAGCTCCTTTTCTCCTGAAACAGCTTCTCTTAGTTGGCATTTGAGTCAGTGAGGCAGTTGGATGGCACCTCCTGTCACTTTGAAGCTCATAGCGCAGAATGTGTAACTCTGTTTGCTTGGAAACTTACATTGTATGCGAGAGGACGCATGTGTCTATGTTTTGGCAAAACAATTACGTATGAAGATCTAACAATTGTGGGAGTAAGAGGACGTTGAAGAGAAAAGTTTAAGAAGAGTTTTACAGCTCAATCCCAATCTGCGTGTGATGTCGCCTATAACTCTGAACATTCCGTCCATTCGTTTGAATGGCAGGAAAATTCTGCTGTTGCCTAGAAACGTCACCAATTTAGGGGGCCAGAGTTTAGCGAAGACGCAGTTGTAACCCCAGCGATTACTGTTGGTATGTGAAGGATTCTGCTATATTTTGTGTTCTGTATCAAACTACAAAATATCAAAATATCCGTTTTTAGTTTGAGTAACATGTGGATGCTGCATGCTTACATACAGAGCCTCACACAGAGGAACTGTGCTGTATTACGTAATGGTTGGCATTCACTGTCTCATTCCTGTGGTCAGAGACTTCAGAGAGGGACTTCTGAATGTGGACTGACTTTCCTCTCGGCTACTTTGACTCCTTATTTTTCCTTCTGGAGCTGACCTCAAAGTTTGACCTGCCTGTGGAGAGACTTCACAGACTGTCATCATGGCGATAAATTAAGTATCATACTGTTCAAGTAAAAACAAATCAGGTTGAAAAAGGTGATAATATTTCAGTCAGTCCTCTCACCACTCTCTTGGCCTTCTGTGGGACTGGCTATTAAGGTGGGTGTGTGCCCGTGGAGCCACGTGGAAACATTTAGACGTGCTGAGTTCAAAGACAGGGTCCCAGACGGGGCTGCCTCTGAGCTAGAAAGGAGGGAATGAGCAAACGAGACACAGATTATTACTTAGTGAGTGGAAGACTATTGCTGATGGAGAGACAATTACTGGGAGATTGTTTCTGAAAGGGAGCCGGATGAGGGTAGGAGGGAAATGAAGAGGGGCCCCACTGAGGGACGAAAAAGAGACGTGGTGTTACACTCACTGTGATCGAGGACGAGGGGGATTGCAGCACTGGGAGAGAAAGAAACATGTATACAGACACACATCCGTCTCCCCCAGAAGCCTTTTGCATTACGCTGGTAGCCATTGAATGAGCAAACACTGTCCACTCTGCTTGGCTGCAGATGGGATCCTTTTTATTTTTGTAATTGCAGTGAATGAGGTCCCCAGTGAGGAGGCTAGTCAAGCCAACAGTGGAAGAGCTGGGCCCCATTTAGGGTAATCACTATACCTCTGTTTCACTGTGCTACACAAAACCACTGTACCAATTTCATTTTTTTTTTTTGGTTAAACGTACAGGGTTTGGAGCAGCCTGCAGTAGTTTGTCCTGTCATGTCATTCTTACAAGTGGGGTATTAATTATTTCCTGTATTTGAAAGGAGTTGTGGTTCTTTGATGCATATAACATGCTAAAATAATGCCTCAGCATCCTTTTCATCACAACCAGGCTTCCAGGTTGGCGTGTTGTTGTTTTAAACACAATGGGAAATTAACATCAGCCACTAGCCAAATGCTGGTAGCTTTATCATCACTACCAGACACCCTGGAAGGTAGCCAAAAGTCATTTGGAGCTGCTGTTATTTGAAAAATGAATCTGACTGAGGGTGTCTGTTTAAAAAAAAAAAAAAAAAAAATAGTGGCTACGCTTTGTGTATTTTGTGATAAATGTTGGTGTTGGACACAGGAGTTAGCTTCAGGCAGCACTCCTGTTTTTCCTAATCAGATCATTTTTATTGCATTATGAGGCTTGACTTTTGATTTCCCCACTCACCCACCTAAACACTAAAAAGCGAGGCAGTGACAGGGAGCCCATTGCACAAAATGCCGCTCAAAAACGTAACCATCGACTAGAATGAGCTGTTTACTGTTCGATCGCTGGTGTGAGTTGGACAGGTCTATATGTATGAAGCTACTAGGTTTTGCGGCTCCTCTTTCTAGATGTCTCTGCTGCCGTAAATCGGCACCCCGTGACGGAGGAGAGAATAGTTTGTCTGTGTCAAGGTTTTCCCTTGGTATGGGTCACTGGAAAGGTAGCTTGTGTTAGAAAAACGAGGGCTTGAATTCTCCCCAGAAAAACACCACCTATTAGAGAATTAAATAAGAGCATTTCAAGCTGTTTTTGTATTTATTTTTGCTTCTGTGTTGCATTACTGTCAAACTACAGTTTGAACTAAAACTGGACTAAGGAGTGGAGTGTGAAATGTTTACTGGAATTAAGCAAATCATCAACATGAGAGTCTGTTAATATGGGAACCAGTGGTCTAGTTTAGAAAAGAAAGGCATGCTAAGAGTTTATCAAGCAGCTTAAACTCCAGTATCCTAAATGAGATTTCTCTCCCTTTTATAAGTGTTAACCATGGCTCCTTATTAAACCTTTCTAAGGCCATAGAGCCGCTCACTCGATCTCTGTCGCAAATCTGGACCAGACCCTGTAACTTCACTCCAAAGTCTTTGGATGTTGTCGAGTGTGTGTGTGTGTGTGTGGGAGCATGCTGCCCTGGGTTCTCTTTCAATAAGAAGTGTTTCTTAATCTCTTTCCTCGCTCCCTCCTCGTCTCCGTTTTGGATGTTTTCCAGAAGCCTCAGTGGAATTCAATGGTGTCTCCCCTGCTGTGTCCCTGAAGTCTCCAGCCGTGTCGTTCTCTGAGAAAAGAGGGGAGGAATGCGGCCTGAAATGTGATGTTTGGGTGAAAAACTTGTTTTGGTTTTCACCTCTCACCACCTTTCTGTTGTTTTTTTCTCTTACTTTTATTATCACTCTCTTTCCTTCTTCCTGTCAGACCTCATGCCCCTCTCTCTGTCAGGCCATTTCGTCATGCTTAAGTCTCATCATTCTTGCAGTTTTCAAAGACAAACCCATCATAATTCAGTGCAAACCTTTTGAGGGTTGATTGATGAATCAATGCCACGACTCTGCTGGCTTTGGCTGTGACTGATTCATTTGATTGAAGTGTGTTTTTTCGTACTCTGAAAAGGATTTAGTGACCTTTTTAACTAATCAGTGTTTTTTGGGGACATTTTGAAGTTGAGTGGCTGCAGAGATTGTAAAGAGATTAATTTTCAGCTGAAAATTGGTGTTTATGGTAAAATGTGTATGTTGTTTGACATGCTTTAATGTCACTGAGATATCCCGTTTTAATTTCATTAAAGATTGTTTGGCTGTGGCATAATTAAAGTGCTATTTGTAAATCATTTGTGTGTCCTCACAACCACACACACATATGTGTATACCGCAGGCCTAGTTTTAATTATTCAATTGTGTCTCCACACCCTTTTTTTTGCTCGTAAATCATCCGTTTCAGCAAGACGTGCACTAAATCATCCGTTTCAGCAACACGTGCACAAACAAAAAAACACATGCCAAGCTTAGGCATCTTTGACTTGCTTTTAATAGCTGGTTCTTTGCTGTGAGGTTAAATGGGGTGAGGAACCTAAAGCTCTTAAAACCACTGTAGCAAAAGCATCCACACCATATATGATGCTCTCAAGCTGTGGCACATTCCTGTTTTTTGTTTCATAATTTATTCTTTGTTCTACTTCTATTTGGGAGATAATCATGCGCTAAGTTTTGGAACTACAAATCCCATGATACTTTGGGGACATTAACAGAAGTATAATGCTGTTATGCTGTAGGCTACAAATTGAGCCCCATTTTCTTGGCCTATATTTGTTTACATCATGGCAAACTGACACCATTAAAAGAATGCCGAATTAGCTATTAGCAGTTTTTGCTTGTCTCCTGTCTCTCTCCCCTCACCAGTGTTATCCAGTGTTATCATTGTATAGATAATCTCAGAATGTCAGATATATAGGACAAGGACAAGGCTTTCATGGCTAATGGTAATAGATCTTTGGCATTTAAGCAACCTGCACTCAAAGCTAAAGGTTGGATTGGGATTTTGTTCCCACAGCAGCTACCCATCATAAAAGTATACTCCGGGCACTGTAAGACACTTGAGATAAAAGCCTGTACCATTTGGTCGAACATTTTAAATTGAATCGCCCTGTTTCTCGATGGAGCTCCAGAGGCTTTAGGAAACAAAGCAGCCCTGTTGTGAGATTCACAGAGCTCATTATTGCGCAAGGCGTAGTACAAACGTACCACCACCACCCTACACGAGAACCCAATCGCTTTTTAATGGTACAGCATTGTGCACGTATTCCCCTCCGCTGCTCGATTTTAATTGTCTGCCTCAAGTGTGCTGCGAGCCTTAACGTCCACACAGACACACTCACACATACTGCACACTGAGACACACCATTGTCTTCATAGCGGCCTGTAGGCATTTTCATCAACCCCCATCAGGGTGTTGCCAGTTTGATTTCCCACAGTGCCTTTCTGTCACTGCTAGCAATAATAGCAGGTATTTTGCCAACATGCTATTTATTCAACAGTCCAGTTAGGTGTGTGTGTGGACCCTGAGTCCTCGCTCTTCTGGCAGTGTGGAGGAACTGGCTTCGTCTTGCCAGTAGGTTAAGCCGTTTAACCTAATCTGAACGAGAGAATGTGATTGGTGGACAGTCGAGGAGGGAGGAAGCCTCTCCCAGCTGTTCAGTGGTATTTATTTACTCTTTTTCCTTGAGGGGAAGTTGTACAGTTCAGGCTAGAGCATTCTGTAGCCTCATACCAGCAATATATTGAATGTAGTACAGATACTAAAAAAGGGAATGAGGAAGCGGAGGAAATGAAATGATAGCCACAAAAACCTGTTCCTTTACTAAATACCCCGCTAATTTGAAAAAACGTCAGTGACGGTTTTTGACGATCTGATGGTCATTTGTAACCGGTTTAGTAAAGACCCCCTTGGTGTTGTTTTGAGGCGTGGTACTTCGAGTGTTCATCATTCAAGATGGTACATTACCTAATACCAACCAGCTGTAGAGAAAGTCTTCTTTCCTCTGACATAAGCAGAGCAATTGCTGGGTTAACCACTGTGTCTTTGTGATTTGTCTTGTCATATGAGAAGCGATGCAGTTGCTTTAGGCAGTATCAAATAAAGCCGTACCATCAGTTCTAAAGCTGAAGAACTAGCACATTGAAAATGACTTAAACATGACACTACAAAATCAGATGTTATGGCATACTTTCCCTGGTCCTTTAAGAAAATAGCCTGTGTGTTTAGGCTATTAAACATTGCAGAGACCAAGATTTTGAGCCTTGGGGAACGACCTTCTATCTCACTTCTACTTTTCACAGTAAATGGTCTGCGAATAGGACAGAATAATAGCATGCTGTCAGTTGAATAAAATAGATAGAAAAACGACAAGACTCTTTGGAAAAGATAGCTTTGGATTTAAACTTGGATTTCCTTCCTAAGGATGATTGCTGTGGTTGTGTCTTACTGCACATTGTAAGACACAACAATGAGAAGGCACATTCTTCTCTCATCTGCCTGACAAAGAGCTGCGCTGAAACGATCCCTGCTGGAATTCATAGAAGAAACTGAACAGCTTTGAGGTGTTTTTTTTTCCTGTCTTTCCCCCTGTGGAGAGTTCTTATCATCGGTCTCACTCATCTGGTTTCTATCCCCGCTGACATTAGTCAAGAGTGCAGGACTACAGACCTTTCAAACATCCTCTTAATTCATGCCAATTTGCCTGAAGTCATGTTCTGTTGTTTCAGGCATGTCTTTAAACATTATTTTGAGAATCACAATTCGTCAAGGACACTAAGATATCTTGATTTTAATTTCCGGAAAGCTTGGTAAGTCTCGATACTTAATAAATTCCCTTTCCAAGTGTTTTTGCAGCTAAATGTCATTTATCAGAACCCAAGGTATGAACACTAAAAATGCCACATGTGTCCATTTAAAAAAATTTTTGGGGGGGATTTCGTGGGTCATTTGCATCAATGACTCTGTGGGGCTCTCTGTAAACCCTCAGCACACCACGGCAGATGGTGAGAATATTTTACTTGGCCTTGAGTTGCAGGGCAAGACAAAACCCAAAGACAGGGCGAGTGAAGGAAAATACTGGAAGATAAACAAAATAATTAATAGGTAAAATATGTCTATGTAGACTTTTATATGCTGAAAGGAAAACTGATAGAGGTTTTGAGAGAATTTGAGAGTGAGATACAGATTGTCCTCTTAAGTATGGACACATAGAGACTACTGGTGTGACTGTGTTACTAACTTGCTTGGGAGAAGGATAGACTACAATTGATGCGTTTGCAATAGCTGTTCATCTCTAAGATAAAGGGAGCTTTAAACCACAGCGAAACATTAACAAAAGGAGACAATAAAGACAGAAAGTAAAGTGAAATATAAGTATGTTTTCTAGCTATAGGCCTCATGGGGCAAAAGGGGACTGGATAGTAGAAAAGAGAGAGCAATTACTTTGATATACCGCGTCCCAGTTTCGCCAGGCACTAACACTGTAGCATGAGAGCGGTCCTGGATTGAAAGGAAGTAAGAGAGGAAGTGTGTTTGCTGAATCTTCTGTGTGTTTTTGCTGGCTGATGACTTTGCTGGGTAGCAGTGAGGGTGGGTTTGGCAGAAAGACTGATGGGTAGACAGGCATGCTGACAGCTCACTGGCAAGTGTCCCCGATAGGCAAAGAGCCATGGGTTAACTGGAGTCTGGACAGCAAACAAGGGAGTGAGTGAGTCCAGCAAAAGAAATTCAAAGAAAAAGAAAGCAAGACAGGTATAAACAAGACCACATCTTCCCTAATTGCTAAGCAAAGTGCATTTTCTTATTAAGTTCACCCCCACACATTTTCAGTACCTATCTTTGGAGCCGTTTGGTACATTTACCATGTTTTTAGGCTTTGGTTCGTTTTGCTGTCAACTCCAACCTTGTTTATTGTCGGTAACACAAACCAGGAACACTCACTGCGTGGGATCTACCACAATCAACCTGCCTGTGGACCACTATGCATATTTTTATACTTACTTGTGACACACAACCCCCTAACATACATTTTGTTTCAGGGGCACCACTATAATTTTGAGTCTAGTTTGCTGCTATAAAAGGGCATGAGTCATTTTATGAAAGGTAAACAGAGAGAGGAAACAACGGCAGACAGCCTTTTTTTTTTTTTTTTTTTTAGTGACTCACTTGCTGAAGAATAACCAGCTATTGCTGCTCTCTGCTGTCCCTTCAATAAAAATGTGTTGTGTTTCCTAATTAGCTGTGCCACAAGCAAGGACAGCTAAATTGTTGGAAGGACACGCTGAAACGATGCATTGCAAACAGAAGTGCTGGTTTTTGTTCCTTTTTCCCATGTCTGGAGCTATTTTGATGACTTCTTAAAGCTCAACTCTTCCTCTTGGAAGTTTTTTGGCTTAGATGAGTGGGTGATGGTTGCGTAATGGACAGTTGGTTGTTATGGCTCACTGCTAGACATACCAGCCTTCTAATTATCTTAAAACACAAGATTCATGTTGTTTTAAGGCCCAAACGGACATCTGTGTGAAACTAGACCCTGCCTTTAAGGATGCGACCTTGGCCTTTGCAGGTTGCTTTTACAGTCCAGAGTTGCAGCAGGAAACTCTGACTTCAACAGATTTTATATTTCAGACTCTTTAATTGTGTCTGCATGCGAGGACCCATGCCAATGACCGTTTCACTGTATGCATTTGCGACAGAGAAAGTACTCAATACGTCAGTTTGCTAAGCATCCTTCCACATCTGCTAGATTAAGAGCTCATGCTCCCAAGATATGATAAAAATGTCTCTCTCTGTGTAAGTGAGTGAGTACTAGTGTGTGCTTTTGGCTGACTAAGAATGGCTCATTGATGGTAGTTGCTGAATGAAGGGATTGTAATTTGAACTGAAAGGACCTCAGTCTGGGCCCCACAGGGCCTGGTCTGCTCTGTTCAGCTGAAGACTTTCAACACACATACACACCAGTTATTTTTAGACGTTAAAACTCTCACACTATGAACTTGTAGAAGAGATTTTGCCTGTGGTGCTCTGTCATTCACATCCTCACTTTCCCTATTCGGCACCCAGTAAGTTCAAAACCTATATATATCATGTGTGACCTCTGCCGGGTGACAGTTTCCTCTGCCGAAACTGTTGCCAAGATGAGAGCAGATCACGGGAACAGACTGGACTGTTCCATTTTAAGTACCACTTTAATTTAGTAAGCATTTCGATCCTCTGTTTACTGTATGTGGTAACACTGGTGTTGCTTGGCTGGGTTCTTGGGTACATTAACAAATATGTGTTTGAAAAGTTTACAGCCTGAACATACGCACCCTAACGACCTCTCGCAAACTATCACCTATTGTCAGGAATTCCGTTTGAAAATTTGGATTGTAAATAGACAACCACACAGTATGCTAACCAAGGGAAATGTTTGCAAGTGCAGTTTGTGCAGCGCAGCCTTAGTTTTATGAATAAAGACGGCGTCACCCTATTAACCCAAGGTGAAGCTGAAGCCTCTCAAAGTCAGAGCAACTTTATATCTCTATTAAACCTTTAGATGATCCACCTTAGTAATTGCTAGACCTACGTGTGACAATTTAATACTAAAAATGTCTGGTAGATGATAAGTATAAGTTATTTTAAAAAATGACCTGCTGAGGCTTTTTTAAGCCACAGGAAGTTTTTCCTTGTCTTTTTCTCTTTTCCTTTTTCACGGCTGTTATTTCTCTCCAGAAAGTGTTAGAGGTGTCATAAAAAAGAAGAAAAGAGAGGTGGAAGTTCTGACTTTTCCCATGGAAGAGATAAATGACATCCCTACCATAACCAGAGAATCCTTGGCCTTCGAAGACCTGACCATTGTGTGTCACAAAGTGGGCTTGCTTTGCTCGCGAGGGGTTTTAGGAACTCAGCAGTCAGATCGGAAACTTACAGGTATTAGCTCAGACGGCAGGAAACTATACCTTTTTTAGATGAAAGACACTCGCGACCCACCAACGTTTACGCAGTATTTCAAGTCTTCTGTGACCGTGGTAATTAATCAGTGCTTGGTGCTTCAGCCTAGAACAGGATAAGAGAGTCCTGGGTGTTTTGTTTCACATCATCCCACTTCTCTCTCATTTCCTGTCCCTTTACTGAATCTATCTAAGTGAAAGTGGAACACTTTGTGTATCATGTCTGAGATGATCAGGCTTTAAAGGTTTCATTTACTGTACTCTTTACATACAGCTTTGAAGTTTGAAGCCTACTTCTTTCAGCACTCGGTTGACCAGATTCAGTGAACTTGACCAGCTTCTGTATGTTGTTTCTAGAGGTTTTCTTCAGTGCCTTCACGCCTGTTGGGTTTAAGTCTGTCTGGGATGCTTTCCTCACTTTCCAGCACTTCTGCCCGCATCTTTTCATTGCAGCTTCTTGTCACACACTTGTCACACTGCTTAGGTTAAATTTAGGCGCTGAGTTTTCTTACCAGCTTGTTGTTGTGACAGAAACATCGCATTACAGCCAGACCCATGAAATAATGTTGGGGTTTTAGCATCCGGTTTGCTTCAGACCCGACGCCATCAGGTTTATGACAGGCAGCACTTATAGAATCATGTGTCTGAGTGAAGGGGTTTAATCTTTGCACAGTGAAGGTACAGCAGCCTGTACGGTGAGACATCACGTGTTCGCGACGCCTGTATTATTGTAACTGGTATTGATATGTGAAGATTTCACCACCATTCCCTCAATGACATTCCCCTCTGCATTCCAGCATCTTAAATTACCTGAATGTGTTATGGGATATCTCCCCTAAGCATGCATACAGGCTCACTGTAGCTATTGGAGAAGGGTTTGCTGATATTAAAGGAAATTGCTTTTGCCCAAAACATACTTGGAAATCAGCCTCAGTCTAATTAAGTTCAACATGAGCTGCTGCAGCCTGTTTCCAAACCTTTTCGGCCTCTTGCACATGCTTCTCTGTGGCATCCTAATCTCTACTTTGCACACAAAAATGTAGACAAAAGACAGGAACGTGGCCGATTCCGACTAGGAATTTAAGGAAGTGTGCCATTCTAGGTTTGTCTGTTCCTCTCATCGGGTATTTTACTAGAGTTCATTCTTAAAAAACAGGATCTCGTTCATCTCTGGCATCAGTCATGCGGCTCGAAAGCAAAAAGAAAAGAAAAAAAATCCAAAGTTTTGTTTCTCTTCTTCTGTCCTAATTTTCTTTTCCTCGGTCTAAATCTCTAATACTCCACCGCCTTGCTCTTCTTCCTGTCTCAGCATGTGCTGTGTGTTTTCTGGGTCACATGATAAAGCTCCCGTGCTTCCTCCAAGCCCAGCATTGTTGTGCAGAATACTGGACCCTGTATGGTTGAAGGTGGACATTTTGCACAGGAGTTTCCTTGCAGGTTTTGATGAAGCACATTTAAAGTGTGCATAGTTGAGCGAAAGTACTGTTTAATCAACAAACAAGCCAGTCTTGCTGAGTTAAGTCTTAGTGTTTTGAGATAAATCAATAGAGTGAAACTAATATGCTTGTGGCTACAACTCGAGTAAGGAAAGAAAGAGACGGGTGGAGTAGTAGCGAGATGTCTTTATTCGCCAACTCGGTTTTCTTCTCCTTTCTCTCCATTCCTGTCTTTTAAGGCACGTCGCTTTCAGATTCTCTTCCAACCTGTTCTCCCACTCCCTCGTCTCCTCTCCACCTCCTTTAAACCAAGATTACCACGACCCAGAACTGGATCCTGTCCAAACTCCAGCTTTGCACACGACGGCGGCATCCGTCCGTCAAGCTCCCAGTCCCTTTGTCTTAAAATACACACCCAGGATTGTCATTCAGTCAGGTTGTATCCTCACTGTCTGACAGCAGGATGTGTCCACCTGCAGAATAACTTGACATGATGTCCGCTAGCGTTGTCGTTTCTCGAGGCCTGGGTAGCGTGAGTGTGTGTGAGGGCAGTATGTGGGTGTGTCCCTACAGACAGACTGACCACACAGAAACAGATGGACACACACACACACACACACACACACACACACGGTAGCCAGATGGTGACAGACTTGGCTCACACCATGGCCTTCGCTGCTCTGATTCCTCTCCTCCTCATTTTTCTTCTCACCACTCTGCCCCTCTTTTCCTTTACAGCTACAGTACATGTGTAGTTCACAACAGCACATGCTTTTTAAAAGTATCTCCTCAGTGCTGCACTAACAGCAACTATGGCAGTTTCTACTACTTCTCGGTCCCTTTAGTAGAATTCATTAGTAACTGAAAAGAGTCAATCGTTTGATATAAAATGCCAAATGTGCAGTAAAGCGATTGTGCTGCTCAAGTTATTGAGACTAACAGTCATCATTGTGTAAATTCAGTATGTGGCTAGTGGTCAGCAGACCTTCACTACATGTTGTCGGTAAGACTGAATCTATTTTATTTGCCTGAAATAGTAAATTTCTTAATCTCACTTGCAATGGAGTCGCAATAAAAGGCCACACTTCAGTGCTAGATCGGTTATTTGATCAACATTTATCCGGTAACTCTTTTTTCTTTAGTTGCAAGAAAATGTATTTTATTATTTATTTCCAAGCAACAAAAACACCTGCTTACAGATTAAAATAAAATGAGAAGTTGGATTTGCGATTATAATAAAGGTACCCATCGAAGTAAAGGGCATTTTAAATCACTAAACTGGTTATTAAACATTCCTAATTGGGTTCAGTATTAAGCGTGTACAAATGCATAAATGGCCAGTCACCGGACAATTTCCAGGCGTTTGCGGAAACTAGTGAACAAGTTTATACCGGGCATTATCTAAATTCAGTCAAATTATAAAGATACGCTCGCTTTTGGATCGAAATCCTTTCGATGCGAGAGGGCTAAAATAAAAATAAAAATACCCTTTATCCATTACAGTTTTTAAAAACAGGTGTAAAAATGTTTTATCTGAGGAAATGGAAAGAGTCACAACTTTCAGGTAAGTCCCTAATATAGCAGCGGTCCACAATGGAAATAAGTTATATAGAGGTTTTAGTATTTCTATCCTGTGTCAGACTTCAGTTTTATGCATGACACTTTGTGTGTGTGTTATATGCAATTTATAGTTTTTTTTATTTGATTTCATTTGATATTTTTCAGTCTTGCATATCCAGCACACAATAAAACCGAACTGTTATCACAATATCTAGCATCGTACAACGCACAGAGGCGCATGAGCATTTTATAGACCTATCAACACCTACCTTTCCCGGACTTAAGGTGTATATAGAGTGTACATTTTGTCTGTAAGTGGAGCATGACGTTATGTGTTGGTTTATAGTGCAGCTCTCCATCTCTGATCTGTTGAAGACATAATATGTGTTTTTGCCTGTGTGTGCCTGTCAAAGAAAGGAATGCTTGCCATCATACAGCTACATCATAACTTGACTAGAGCCTCATCACTGAATGTATAATAGTACGCTGTAACTCTTCAGGCTGACAGCGTGCTACCATTTAGCTGGAACTGCCTTGGAGAAATTTATTCTGGGCTAATTTTGGGTTAGATTCCACATCTGTGTCTGTTTTGGAAATCCCAAATTCTGGATAAGAGGCTGTACTGTTCCTGCTGCTGAGTCCAGATAAAACAATGCTATACATGCTAACAAAACAGTGCTTACTCTTACATCATTAGACCGAGAACACACACACACACACACACACACACAGACACGCTTTTACTGGGGCATTGTGGTTGTTCCTGAACACTTCCAGCTGAGCCTCGGCCTCCAGCCATTCATTAGGCCCAAACCTGACGCGTTAGCCCTCACATCAAGGTCAAAGGTCAGTGGCTCGTTAAGTGAGCAGTGGGCTCTTGGAGAAAGGAGCACCCACGAGTCAGGATTTTTCAGTTTACCATTATCATGTTTTAACAGCTTCTACCAGCTTCTTTTTGAAAGGAGTTGCATTTTACAATAATGTGCACCTCTAAGGAAAAGTAAATGACACGTGGAAACTTATTAGGTTGAATCCCTTCAAAATAACCTTTGGAATAAAGAAAAAAAAAAAGACTTACATTCCTGTTCTCCTCAATTCCATTATCAGCACTCCCCTGATGAGCTGCTGTGTGACATTGTGGCCTCTGCATTGCATTGCTTTCCCTTCCTTTCCTCTCTCCTCTCCTGTCCTCCTCTTCCCTCTTCATTTGAATCTAATCTGTTTCTTCCACCTCTGTCCTTCTCTTCCAGCAACGCTCCCCTGGCAAAGTGCTGTTTGACTTGATTTGTGTCCATCTCAACCTGGCAGAGGGAGACTACTTTGGACTGGAGTACCAGGACCAGCGCAAGATGACCGTGAGACACACACACTTACACAGTCGCACACGGTGGTATTTACTACCTTTATATTCTGTATTGCTGCTTGTTATTTCTACATATTGACGGTTACAAGTAGACGGGATAAAGTCCTCACAATTACGGCAAAAGTTAACTTGCTGTCACTATGATTTTCTGCCTTGAATTCAGGAAACAGGAAAAATCTAATTTGCTTAAAAATTCAATGAACATATAACCTATTTTCACCTATATTTGCCAACATCTGTTCGTAGAATCTGCATTAGTGTGTGAAAACGCTAGTAATGAAGGAAAAACCCCAGAATCAGAATCAGAAGAAGTGTCTGGAACAGAACTTAGCTGGAGGACAGCAGTCAGTCTGTAGCTCCTAGAGAAAGAAGGATCTATCGATATGCGTACACAAATAAGTCAGTGTACCACACACAGTCAGTCCCTGTGCATTTCAGTGCCTCGGGCATAAGAACTGTTCTTTTGAAGTGGATCAGTAGAACAAATGAGGAAGAAATGAGGACGATACAGGCCCACACACATATACGGGCAGCTATACGTCTAGCAGATAACTGAGTGTTTCTTCTCTTGTTTATGTTCGCTAGTGTGAATTTTATTGCTGTAACACATAACCCAAAATCTGTCAAAAGCCATAACAAACAGTATTTGAGGCATGACTTACAATGTTGACATTATAATACTGGCATTATGCTTCATGAGCAACTCACATTGCAGTTCCAGGTGTAACGATGTGTTCGCCGGTAATTCTGTCAAATACCTGGTCGTTTGGTACGAATAGGGATATCAGTGTCAGCCTTGCTGTACTAGTATTGCTGAAAGCTTTATTTTACAGGAATATTTTCTTGATAATTTCCAAGAAATTTCCTGTTATTTGGCATTTATTATACGGAAATAGGGACAGTTTTCCGTCTGCAGACTTTCAGTTAATTTATTCAAAGTAAGCATAACCTAGAGAGCCTTTCAGTTAGTGCACAGTTAGTCAACTGTACCTTTATGCATATATGTGAAATCTTTCTACAGGCAAACATCCAATGCAGCAAATGCGTTTCCAACAATAAATGACTGTTAAATTTATATTGGAACTTTTATTTCAAGGAAAGTCCAATATTCCCTATGATTAGTACCAAATTACATAGTTCATTCTAGGGAAACAATTAGGAAATTACGGACCCGTAAAATCAACCGTACCCTGAATTGTACTTTTTGAAGGATCTGACCTGTTTATCTTGTATAGAGATTTTTACTCTAAACAAATGATTCGGGATTTAGAGCCATTTGGAGTGCAAATTAACAAAGGTTACACAGTCACAGCTAAAATGCAAATTGCTATAGATGTAGGCATGGTGGCAATCTTGCTGATATGCCAGTGTTCTACAGTTAATATTTATTTAGCTATTGCACTATTAAACCAACACTTGACAGCAGAATTTTAGGGAAAAATCCTCCAGTGTTAGTCGCTGATGTACAGTAATTATAGTAAAGCTGTGCTCTGTCCTCCATAGGTGTGGCTGGACCTGCTGAAGCCCACACTGAAACAGATCAGACGTAAGTAGCTCCCAGATGACAGAAGGATCACTACCATGAAGCAGATATGATTATATGACAATATATAACTGGTTGTAAAATGTGTGTGAGTGATTAGTTTACTTTGTAGTGATGGGCAGTTAGCTCCTGCCATCAGTGTTTGAATGTGTGTGTGTATGGGGTGACTGTGATATGTAGTGTAAAAGCGCTTTGAGTAGTCGGAAGTGTAGAAAGACGCTATACAAGTACAGTCCATTTACAGCCCATTTACCATAAAATTATTTCCTCTACGTCCTTTTTGCATCGCTCCCTCTCTCCTCTTCCTGTCTCTTCCTTCTTAATCATATCCCTTCTTTTCCCTCCGTCAGGGCCTAAAAACACCATCCTTCGTTTTGTGGTGAAGTTCTTCCCTCCTGACCACACACAGCTCTTGGAGGAGCTGACTCGGTAGGTCTTCTCGACACAGGAACCACACCTATCTGAGGAGAAACCTCTTAGATTAAATGACATGTTGTTTTGCTGTTGGTTTTCTGTCTGGCCAGAATGTTTCCAGTCCTTCAGGAGGATTTTCACAGCTGTGTCTGATCATAAAGCCGAGGCCTTGTTACGATATGTTTGCATCTTGTTTTGTGCTTTTTGTTGTCCATGGTCAGCCACTTAGCATTTATAACAGATTTATATCCACATGCCAAAACATCAAACAAGTTTCTTTTCCCCTTTCTGGACCGAAACAAGACATTTTAGTCTGTCATCTGGGAACCAGGCTCATGAAAACATTTGTTGTTCCAAACCAGCCGAAAGGAGATGAATGCTCTGACCACTTTTAGGTCTTGAGCCATTGTTTTGGAAACTAGCTTTTACTGTCAAAAGACTTAACATTTGTTACTCTGAAAGACATAGGTTGATGTTGCCGTAACCAATCTTTTTTCCCTGTTAGCGTTCAAAGATAACATTATATTTCCTCAGTCCTTTTCCCATGCCTTGTTCAGAAAGTGTGAATTATCAGCCACCATCTTGTCTGCCTCTTTGTTTTGTTTAGTCTGACAAAGCCTATCAGAGCAGCTTGCACTGATCGTGTCATCTAAGCTCATTCAGGACGTCAAGTTTCCGCTACAGTACAGCACTATTTTTTCATCACATAACCAAAACATTTGACCTTCCACATTTTCCCATGATGCTGTGGTTCCCTGCCCCGGTGGATTTATTTATGACCAGAGCCAATCAGGAGGGAAGCAAAGTGCCTCTCATCTATGAATTAATCTCTTGTTATTGCATAAAGACTAAGTTATAATTGTTTCGATTGGGCTGAAATCAAACCCTGTTTCAGCAATTACCGTTCAGTGTATTTACATTCTCTAATTACCTCTCTATATAGTAGTTCTCATTGTTAGTGGTGCGGTCCACCATTCCCACACTGGATTTAAATTGCGTTCACAAGCCAGGGTCTCTGCAAGTTCCATTTAAGACTTATTTAGACCTTTTAAATAACACATAGAATTTAATATCTGTTTCATGATTATACCATCTAAAGTATGAATGTATGATGGAAAACCAGTAGGTAAGCGGCAGGAAATGGATGGATTAACCAATTAAAAAATTATGAATTCATTTAAATTGTTCTGTGCTTTTGCTAAAATCAACTATTGCCCATTATGAGACGATGAGCGCCCTAGCTACTGTACCGAGCTGTAGTGTCTGTAGTGTTTGCTACAGGTCTGACGGTGCTGACTATAAAACTTTTAGTTTAGAGGGGTGTAACATCCCCCAACATTCACAGGAGATTCCCACGTCCCACGTTAGTTTTAATTTGCCATCAGCCCAACTGTTCACTGCTCACTTTGCTATAGCTGTATCAGAGCTGTATTAAGTTACTGCTAATGCAAACCCAGCTTTGCAATGTGTGTTTGTTTGGCCGCGCTGCCTAATCCGTGTTTGCTTTAGTGTTAAACCTCGCTTGCTGTTACCACCAGTAACCACGAATGTCGCCAAATCAACCAGGACTGAAATCTTAAGGATTATAACTTTAATTTCGCGAGAGAACATCACCCCAGTTCGGAATGCTATACATATTTTCCACTGACGTTGTTCGGCCTCTCAGCTGGCCAGTTCATTCCACTGATCTCATATTGTCTTGGAGTGTGCCAGCTGACTCCAGCATTAAACAGGAAGTGGGCACACAGCCCTTTTTCCTTTGTTTGGCTCTCACAGCATTTCACTGTTGTCAGTGTTTGCTTTGATGGGTAATGTGGGCACAGACAGACCAAATATGTAGACGGACAGATGGAAGAAAGATTTCTTTGAAGACATATCAGGCTGATATTAGCCTTTTATTAAAAATGGGACACTGGCCAATTGGTGCCGCTCCAATGCGATGGAGGTGAGGCCTAATATAATTGAACATAAAGAGGTTTCAGAGACTAATCACTGTATTTTGCTCCTGTGTTATGTTTCATACACATTACGTACAATAGCGCTTAGAGTGTGAATTGGCATGATGTATTTCACTCTAAATTGGTGCAGTGTTCTTAAATAGTAAAATTACTCCAGGCTAAAAGAAAAAGATATCGAAACTCACCAAAACCTCATTAAATTTATTAGAGAGGTAATCATGCACTTATAAAAAGGCTGAATTGGATATCACATAAAAAGCTGCTGTGGACCATTACACACTCACTCATACACACATGGATGCACGTTGAATGTGCACGTCTGGCAGACAGTCCACTATTTGTCCTTATACAGTACATAGGGAGTTGGCGAACAGCCAAGCTCTGTGTTTAAAAGCACTCATGTGGGGAAAAAGGTTGAATTAGTTCTGGGGAATTTTGTCCTATTTGCTGACTGATTGTGTTTGTTCTCTCATTGGCTTAATTGCTACCCTAAAACAAGTAACAAATCCTCAGAAATAATATGTATCCGTACAAAATAACAGCAGACAGACTTTGAGCTGATGGTAGGTTTTGAGGTCCGCTGTCTTACTGCAGTCTTCTTTACAGTTCTGCCTCTGCTGTTTCTGGATTGAAATGCAGCGTCATGACCTGGCAGCGTGTGTGCGTGTGCATGTGTGTGTGTGTGTGTGTGTGTGTGTGTGTGTGTGTGTGTGTGTCAGTGACTCTATTTATGAGGTCAAGATCATGTTATACGTAGCCAGCTGGAAAATGATTAACAGAAAAGGGCGTTTTCTCAATTAGGGATGGTTTTAAGTCATTAGATGCAAAGTATCAGCAGTGTGTGTGTTTGAGTGCGTATAAATGCCAGCAGTTTGATGGTAATGCAATTGCTTTTAACAGTTTAGTTTATAAAGCGTGCATTAACCTCATAACCTCCTTGCTTTCCGTCTTTTCTCCCTCTCTCACTCTCTTCTATTTCTGTCTGTGTTGTATCTTTTACTCGCCCCGTTTTTTCCCTCTAGGTATTTCTTTGCCCTGCAGATTAAGCGCGACCTGGCCTGTGGTCGTCTCATCTGTAACGACACCAGCGCTGCTCTCATGGTCTCCCACATCATCCAGTGTAAGTGCAACACACGCATACAAGTACTGTGTGGTAGGAGTTGTAAACTAAATAAAAAAACTTTTACGTAAATTTGATGGCAATTTTCCATGTTTTTCACACGTGTGAATGCACACCCAACACGACACGAATGTCGTCAGATGAACGTAAAGCAGCACAGGGTGGAACATGCACAGACAGGGATTATATGCGTGTCTCATTCACCCTATTAAGAGCAGTAAATGTCTACCAAAAAAACCCCACAAACATTATGAAGGAGGCAATTTTAAGTTGCTGAGGTGTTTCTTTTCATGTCAGATCAGTTAATAAAAATGGACATTTATAAAATAAACAACCACAATCAGACCAGCACTCCCTCTCTAGCGTTGAGCATCCCTCACGCCAATGACGGTCATTGATGAAGGCTTCAAAGGCTAAATAAGTTTCAAAATCCATCACAAACGTTATGCCGTAAATGATAGCATTACGGCAAGCATTGAATCTCCTGTCATGTCTAAATGAAGACGCCACAAACATTTATGTAAAGGAACGTATGGGACACGTATGTCTGAATAACGAAAAACAATCATTAACAGCTTGTTGAAGCCAGAAATGTTTAGTTTTCAGTTTCCCGTGTTTGAAAAGGGCTTTAGTCTCACTGTGAGACCCATTAATCACCAAATACACAAACTTTGGGGGTATTTCAGCAGCGACTTGTGTGTCACTAGTTCAAGTTTAAACCAGCTTCAGTTCAATACAAAGCTGTCTTTCTCAATATTTAACACTCATAACACTTATGGGAAGAAGACGCTCCCATAATGTGGGATCTTTTGTTGGGATTCAGCTCACTCCAGCAGGGCAGATGCTTGCCTGCATGAGACCATCATCCCGGCACCAGCTGTATCGATATGTTGCCCTTCCATCTCTCTTTCTTTATGCCATTGTCTTGTCGGTCACATAAAGCATCAGGATTCTCATATATTTATAACCAGTAACGCTGTATATGGTATTTGAATGAAAAGAACACTTCATTTTCACGGTCCGACACCTGCTCGTCAAGCCATCCGTGTTCACCGGAGCGACCATTGTTATTCAGCGCCATATGTGGAGGATGTAGGTTTTGTGCATTCAATTCAGTTTTGTAAACCGCGGCGGACTACGGCACAGCATGCTAAAGAATATGACTTGGTTGCCGTGGTAACCATCCGTGCTGTGTCTGTATGTGCACCTGCGGGTGGTTGCACAGTGAGGGTTTATTGTTGCTGGTGTCGGACAGATGGAGACGCATGCATCAGCTCACTTCAGCTGGTCTAAAGTAGAAGAGATTGGGATGGCTTATGAATGAGATTAACTAGAATAGAGACAGGAAAATAAATCATAGACATTAAATAATATAAATTTTCTTTTTCTTTTTTTGCTTGCATTCCTGCGATCTGTATCTTTCATCATTTCCTCTTTTGAACTCCCTGGTCTCCTGTTCCTCAACACTCTGCGTCTTTATTTAACCTGCTCTGCCATCTCACCCCACTTCTCTCTTCATTATCACTCCAAATAAATATTGAATTCTCACCCTTCTGCCACCTCTCTCTCCCCCCATCAGCCGAGATAGGAGATTTCGATGAGACCCAGAGCTGGCAGCATCTCCTCCACAATAAGTACCTGCCCGACCAGGACGCCATCAGAGACAAGATCACTGACTGCCACCGCAAGCATGTGTGAGTTATCACATGCGTGTCCACACACGCATTTACTGTATGTACAGGCTCACATGGATACACGTTCAGTTTTTAGAAGATAAAAGGAAGACAGGCCTGTTTTCACTCAACATGGTGGTAAAACCAGCATAACATCAAATGGATCCTTAATTTTTCTTTACTTTATTTATTTTTAGAGCAGTTTTCTAAATCCATCTCTCAAAGTGCTGCACAAAGGCAGAAAAATAAAACGCACAAGTCATAAAACCATCAGGATTTAAAAGAAAGCAGATAAAAAAAAACAAGAAAAACATATTTTAAGTAACTAAAAGACAGATTAAAGAAAAATAACCCTAAAATTACTATCGGGAATGGCTCTCTGATAACAGTTTGTTTTAAGAAGGGACTTAAAAGATATCGCTGACCCAGCCGAACACTGTTCCCCTTCAGTGTTCAGCCGGGTCTCTGGAACAGACAAAAGACTGACGCCCGTGGATCTCAAAGTGCATGTGTATGTTACTAAGAGGTCAGAGATACAGCAGGGACAGAGGCCATGAAGTACCTCAAAACTCATCCGTAAAATCTTTAAAATCTATTCTCTATATCGCTATATAAAATATTCAATGTGTACTGTATATAGTAATTAGAACTTCTTTAAGTATATAAAATGTAAGAAAATAGTGAAAAATGCTGTTTTCCCAGAGCCCAAGGCGACAACTTCAAATCCCTTGTTTCATTTCCAAACGTTAAAGTTTTTCATTTTTACAATGATACAAAACTGAGGAAAGCAACAAATGCTCACTTTTGAGAAGCTGGAAATAGCAAATATTTGGCAATTTTGGTTTAAAAATAAAGGCTATTATCACCGTTTCTTTTATCAAAATAGTGATTAATGTTCTGTTGATCCTAATAGATTATTTGACTTATCGCTTCAGCTCTAATAGTAATATACCATTATACTCCCCTAGAATTGCTCAATACAGTGATCATTGTACACGTTTTATCTCCACCGTGAGAATTAAGTGTACTTCTAAATGTTAAGCTCCCCTCCAGACATGTTTTAAGGCCTTTTAAAATACAGTTGTTTTTTTCTGTCACGGAAAAATCAAGAATCTATAAATAAACAAATATTTTCAAGATATCTCATACTTCACTGAGAAGTCCATTCCCAGTGTATGTGCGCTGGAGGCTACATCACAGTTCTGGAAGTTGCATACTGTACTGGACCGCGATTGGCTTTTCAAACTGGTTGTGATGTCACAAAATCATCTCGTACGTACTTTCTAAACTCCGATTCAAGGTGAGCACAGAGAAACTTTCTACCTTCAGCAGAAGAAGGTGAAAACAGCCTTCTAGTGTCAAAAACTCTGCATAGACAAGCGGAAAGTGATGGAACAACAAGCTAAAGTTACAGGGGCAGCACTGTTTACCTGGAAGTAGCTGGTCAAGACAATCCTTGCTTGGAAAACAATGCTGAGCCGAGCTTTAGTCTGACTTGGGATCAGTTTCTGGGTGGCATTAAGCTTGGAGGTGTCAGGAGAAATAGTTTTTCACATAAACACGCTAACACAGCACACACACTTCCACAGCAAGTCTCTCTCTCTCACACACACACACACACAAACACAGATATTTATTCAAATGTGCACTCACAAACACACCCATAACACAATTACACCCAACCCATAAGTCTCTCTCCTGCAGAGATGTTTATCTCTTTAACCACAACACACACATTCAGCGCGCACACACACGCACACATAATCTCTCCCCCGCAGAGGTGGCGGTCTGCACACACACCGCTCGGCACTCCCTCTCTGCCCCTGGGACCACACATTCACACACACACACACACACACCTCTCTTCCCATTTACATTATAGCTGTGCTTTCCCGGCCGCTGTTTGCAAATACATGACAAATGCATTTCCTTGTTTTCTACAGATTTAAATTCCCCTGTAACCCTTACTTAACCACAGATAGGAGCTGAAAACCAAACCACAGCTTTGTTGATTACTTGTCATGGTCACACCACATACCCCTCGCCCCCCTCCTCCTCTCCAATCCTTCACCCTCCCCTAGCTGACGCAGGAAGGAAGTGGCTAATTCAGCAGCTCATACAGGAAACAGGAAGCTATTTTCAGATTTGTGAGGAAACAAACTTCTTTTGTGGCAGATTTCTTTCCGGCTGCAGTGGGCATTGCCATTTGAGCCTGTGGTGTATTTTAAGACTGTTTGTTGTTTCTACATTCACAATAAATCTGCAATAGAAGCCTGGAATGTGGTCATCTGTTATGTGCAGTACAAACAAGGACGCATGACCACTTAAGTCGTTTTATTGATTTTCCTAAATGTTGACGAATCATTTAGGAAAGTGCTCTAAAAAGATCCTTATGGTTGTTGCCATGGTAACAGTCCCTGGTGCCCAGCTGTATCTACAAGCTAACAGAACAGGAATAAGAAGAAATGAAATATATATTTCTTTCTTGCTTCAGCTTGAGAAAGCGTTGGATGAGCTCCTGATTGATGGTTGATTACTGGATAATTGGATGATCTCTCTCCTCCACAGCGGGCAGACTCCTGCAGAGTCAGACTACCAGCTGCTGGAAATCGCCCGGCGGTTGGAGATGTACGGTGTTCGTCTGCACCCAGCCAAGGACCGAGAGGGTACTAAGCTCAGTCTGGCTGTGGCGCACACTGGGGTGCTGGTATTCCAGGTAAAACCATAAATATCAGATTGTAGAATTTTGTAGAGATCTTTTTTTGTGGCGTGCTGCTTTTCTTTGACTACTGCTGTTTGTGTACCATTACCTTATCTCTATGTGCTCAGATCACGGTGAACATATTGTCACTGATAAGCCTCCACTCAACTTGGCAGCCTCTTAGCTAGAGGAGAAGAATGTAGTCCAAAATCAACATCATGTGTATTGGATTTGTAGGAACCCAATAAACATTTTGGGAGCACGAGGAAAAATATTATTGTGTTCCAATTTGTCTCCTCCCTTGTAAGATAATGAATGTTTCATGAATGTTAATCAGCTTCTCATAAAGTCTTCTCCTTTATTCAGGGGCACACAAAAATTAACGCCTTCAACTGGTCCAAGGTTCGCAAACTCAGCTTCAAACGCAAAAGGTTTCTAATTAAGCTGAGAGCAGACCCCACTGTAAGTCCATATGACACCTGCTTTCCTTTCTTACTTCTCCTCATTTTTTGCCTTTTTTCTCCTTATTCTTCTCTTTGTACTTCCTTCTCTCCTTCTCTCTCCACCTGCCTAATCATCCCTTCTGCATCTCTTTTTCCCTCCATCCATACTTATATCTGCCTCTGCGTCTTGCAGCAGAATGCCCACCACGACACGCTGGAGTTTGCCATGGCCAGCAGGGATTGCTGCAAGGTGTTCTGGAAGATCTGCGTAGAGTATCACGCCTTCTTCAGGCTCTTCGAGGAGCCCAAGCCCAAACCCAAGCCCATCCTCTTCACCCGAGGATCCTCGTTCCGGTTCAGGTAAGGAGAGGACCGAAAGGGAAGGATAAGAAACTACTACGCTTGCATTTGTCTTTAATTTGTTTTTCATCACCTGCTTTCCTAAACTCTTTGTACCTGCAGTGGTCGAACCCAGAAGCAGATCATCGATTATGTGAAAGACTCGGAGCTCAAGAAAGTTCCATTTGAAAGGTGAAGCTCCCTCCTTTGTGTAGATTAGTCCAACAACAGAAACTTGACACAGCATCCATCACTCTGTAACCAATCCACAGCAGTTACTGTTGTAGAAAGGACACAAGGCAGCGATCAGATTTCTGTTTTCCTGATTATTTGCACGTGCTTTGACCCCCTCTGTTCCCTCCTGTCTTTTCAGGAAGCACAGTAAGATTCTGTCCAATAGCAGCATGTCCCCTCAGTCGTCTTCCTTCAGATCCCAAGTGCCAAAAGAGGTGATACACACTTTAACACCAACAGACACTGACCTCTATTCACCCATAATGTTTTTTTCATTAGTTTCCATCTTTTTAATTAACTTGCAACTTGTTGTACACATTTACAGACTGTTTGTGTTTCTTTTTATTACTTCTCTCTGTTTAAATCTGGAGCTGCTACAAAGCAGTTGTTGTGCTGAGCAACTCCGTGTGTGAATGTGAGCTTTGTCCAATTGTCTGTTCCCATAAACAACAATTTATTCAAAGTCAGTAATTCAGTTTAATGAGCCCAGTTAAATAAGAGTTTTAAAAGCCTCTCCCTTTAACTGTCTCCTTTTGTCTAGCTCGACCCATCACTCCTCTTTCTTTCTATCTTCTGTATTATTCTTCCCTTTCCTCATTTGCAGAGTGCCATGTCTGTCCAGCTAGCAGACCAGCCTGACTCAGCCAGACTGGGCCATCCAGCTGAGCCTTATGGTTCACAGGGGCCGCCAGCGGCCACATCCTCCACAAACAGCTTCCGCAATACACCGGCAGCACCTGGCTCAGACCCGACCGAGTCCCGACAGAACCACCACGGCACCGGTTCAGCGCCGGAGTTCCTCAACCCAGGTCCATCCTGCAGAGCAAGCAAAGGCAGCAGTTCCTCTATTCCTTACATAGACTGCAGCGACATAGACAGTGAATGCGATGTGACTAAGAACAACAGGGCCGCCAGGGGCCACAGCGATGCAAATGACAGCAATGCGGATGAGCCTTGTGTATCTAATAATAGGCATGGAGGTAGCATTCGCAATGGGGGGCAAGCTGGGAGTCTGTTCGGGGTTGTAAATGGGTTCTACCACACCAATCACCAGGGGCTGATGCAGCAGCATCAACAGCAGGGTATTATCGGGCTGCAGAAGCAAGGTATGCTGGGTAACAGTAGCGCTGTAGATCAGTCTCCAGAGTCTAACAAGTTTAATGTCAGTCACGAGCTAACAGATAATGACATTTTGCCCAGTGATGGTTCATTTCATGGCCGCCTCCCGCTCCACAGCACGCTGTTGGATGAAATCTTTCAGGGTCGAGACAAGCGAGGTGCAGCAGCAGGGCGACCGTTCAGAACCGGGACTCGTAGTCAGTGCTCCAGCCCGGTGATCAGCAGCTTCCACCACCGCACAAACTCTCTCAGTCACGCTGAGATGACAAATGGTGACGGTCAGCCGCGCACAGCCCCACGCTGGGATGACGGCGGGCATTATTTCACTAAACGTCCTGGAGTAGTCCCAGTGGAAACCCACGCTGTCCCGCCGTCATCCCACCCACCAAACCATTACGGTAGCTACTCCCCGATCACCTCAAACCGCACACCGCCGCTTTTTGCCAAACCGTATAACAACAACAACATGAGGAACCGCTCGGATACTGATCCATTTATTCTCAGCCAACTGACATCCACCCCCATGCACCACCACGACCCTCATCGCTCCGGGTTGCACGCCCAAGCCCCATGTTCTGCCCCAGTGGAGCGAAGAACGAAAATAACTAACGGCAATCATGCGGGGAACCTCGTGGTCCCAGTCCAGGCACGTTCAAACACGGTACAGCGGTTGTTGGGTCGTCCGGGAAAGCCCGGAAACAATCTAAACCAGCCGGTCCAAATGATCGACGGATCTACCAGCAGTGGCACCGACACCAGCGACACAGAGTCGGACACCGGTAGCAGCGCGTACAGCCAGCCGTTAATGTACGGCAATCCTGCTGCTGTCAGTTCCACGAATTTGGTGAACTCGAACGGCGTGAGCTCGTCCCCGCTGCCTCGTAGTAAGTTCTCCTTCGGGAGTCTCCAGCTGGAGGAGGGAGAGGATGGGGAGGGAGAGGAGGAGGTAGGGTGTTACCATTTTAACAAGGAAGATATAGGGGGTCGGGTGTTCAGCTGTTGAAGGGTAAAGATATACGAGTTGGTCAGCCTCACATTCGGCATTGTAATGCACAATAAATATGTTACGTAAGAATTCGAATATCCCAATTTAGTATAACGTTACATCACCCAAGGTACATTAATGAAGACCGTTCCAGTAAGTTGATTATTGAAATAGAAGTACACAACTGTGAATTGCGATACTATAGATTTAATCCACCTGTTTCCACCATGTAAGCTGTGATACACCTTACATAACACACATTTTGCGTTTTTTTTAAACTGTGAATAGAATTTTTTTGTATTCAATGTTATATGCAAACCTTTAAGGAAACGGCTGACTTTAGTCTAACTTCACACAACTTTGGCTGGCTATTTGTCAAAGGGCGAATCAATCCTAAAAGCCTGGAGGCAATTCTGCCAGCTCTCTGTGAAATGTTTAAGAATCAGCATAGGTATAGAATTTACATTACATATATTAAAAAATAAAGAATCAGCATTGGTAATGTTTGAAGAATAACCTTCCTTACAACGTGCCATAACTTGTTATATTCAGGGTAGATGTATGTGCCGATGAAAAACACAGATTTCGTTGGGAAGTTTGGAACTCTTCATAGAAATCTAAAGGAGTGTAGAGTTGTAGTTTTTGTGGATTAGATTATTTCCACATTTCTTCCTTCCGTTTTACTTCAACAATCATTTGATAGCATTAATATTATTCGCAAATTAGGATTTTGCTGATTGTAGCTCACTTTTGTAAAAAAAACAACAACAAAACAAACGATGTTTGCTTGTTGTTGAGATATTAAGGTGTTGAAGCAAGAGAGAAATCGCTTTTTAGGTGGCATTGATTTTGATAGCTTGTTCTGAAAGCTGTTGCGTTAACCAGCTGCCTTTCTCGGTCATTACCCCCATAATAGAACTCTGTTTGTTGTAGCAATGTTTCCCCATTTGTAGTGTCCTAATGTAGCATTTTCTCTAAATCAAACCTTTATAATTATTTGACTGTTGTCTCGTGCAATAGAAGGGCTTTAAGATGATAGCTGGAGTTGATTAAGGGATTTCAATGGGAAGTCATTGGAGGTTTTAAAGGGGAAAACTGTTTCACGCCAGATGTTATATACAGTTTGTGGTTGTTTGGACTGTGTTAAACCACTAGAATGACACGGATTGTTGAACTGAGAGATGTTCCCCTCTAATTGTACAGTATATTTGAATGTTCTTGGTAGAGATATTGTATTGTACTTAGAGTAATACACTTTACTTATTAGAAAAATGTGTTAAATGTGTGAGATATGGGGATCTGCAGGAGGAGGAATCGTGTAGCTAACGGTCGGTCTGCCTTTCTCATTCGGTTTTGGCCGAGCTGACATCCTTTTCTTTGGAGCACTTTTTCTGCTTTCGTTCGGTTTCTGTCTGTCTGTTGTGGACAACTTGCACTGTAATTTGGATGTTTGTGGTAGAGAATTTTTGAAGTGATTCTCTTTTGTGTTTACCATTAGTGGAGGGATGGATTTGCATCAATTCAAATGTTAGGGAGAGTACGAACATGACCCTAACCTTTTATATCTGTATTTTTGATAATAACTGAAGCTCCATATGTGTCTACATTTCTACTGAAGATGCATTATATGCGTTTATTCTACTTTTGTCGGTTGGTCAAGGGCTTTTTACAGTCTCTATTTCTTACTAGCGTTCTTTTTTTCTTTCTTTCAAACTTGCGCACACAATAAGCAAAAATCAAACACGCCAACCATCGTCCTTAAGCCTGTGACCATCCATAGCTGTCTGCTTTGCTCGGCTTGGCCCCCGGCATGCACCACGGCCACACATAAAAAGGTAACTCACTGTTATCTTTCACTTTCTTCGGCTGCTGTTCTCTCTTCTGTTACACAGCTGTTTTATTGAAGGTGTGTCGGCACTCCATCCCCGTCACTGTCATTTGCTGGCTGTCTGCTCACGGCAACACACGCTTTTTTGTTTTCAATGTTAACACTGAATTGGGATGAACTTCAGTGAATTAAGTTCATAAGAGGAAACAGGTGTGCTTCTCCTACACTGAACTTAGGTTGGGTGCTCTGCCTCAAAAAAACCGCAATGTCTGTATTTCCCAAAAACAAAGAAAGTGTTGTTTTTTTAAAAAAAAGCACCCCAGAGGTCAAAAACAGCCAGGCAGTGTCAGCCTATTGATTTGTAATTAAAATTCACCCAAACGATCAGCAACGGGAGATTCTTTAGCCGTCAGTCAAAATCTTAATTTGTCCACTACTTCGGTTTATGGCTAAATACCCGCCAAGATAACAACAGTCCCATCAGTCTCAGCTGTACTTAGTGTTTAGTGCTTATTAGCAAATGTTAGCATGCTAAGACGCTAAACTATGATTGTGAACATGGTAGACATTATGCCTGCCAAACACCAGCATGTTGGTATTGTCATCGTGAGCATGTTGGCATGCTGACATTAGCATTTAACTTGAAGAACCGCCGTCACTTTGTTTTCGGGAAATACAGACATTTAATTTAGGATTCTTCTTTTCCTGACCTACCTATTAGCAGTACAAATTATATCATTAATTAGTTTAGACACTTTTCTGAATTTGGATCTGCTTTGGAACTAAAGTTGCTTAAGAATGATTGACTCACAAGAGCGTAAAAGCACCAACTTAAACTGTACATGTTTGGAATTAGCAGTAATTTCAGTTACCTTCTTCGCCACTTTTCAATGAATATACGATTACTCAGGGAGCCTTAGTGCTCCCTAAAACAGTGATGTTAGGGGTTCAGCCTAGGGAGTTACTTAACTTGGACTAAATGTCATCAGGATCTTATCATGTGTAGTCACCTTCTAAAGCCAAACAACCTTTTCTTTCCTCTGAGCTAACAAACAAATGTTCATGCTTCATGCTTTGTAAATGCACTGTTTTTAAGCACGTCTTCTGTTGGTTTGAGGTGACGAAATGCTGTTTTCCTTTTTCGTTACTCTGAATGCATGTTAACCAGGCAAGCAAAGTCCCTGCTTTTCTGTCATTCTGCTCTGTTTATGCTTACTTTGCCACTAGGCGTTTCTGTCATTGGGCTCACAATGGTTTCAAATGTTTGAGAGGCATTACATGCAGTCTAACACAAAGTTAACAACTCTAGAAATGTGTAGGTTTCCCGTTTTTTAGACACAAACTCCTCTTCTTGTGGGATATTACAGCTTTCATGCCTTTTTTGATACCACACCATCATGTTTAATTAACTGCACAGTGTCTTTTTATCAAATATTTAGAAACCATTTGTGTTTTGCCCCGGGTTTCCTCACTGTGCACCAGGACAGAACAGGGCTGAGTCAACTCCAGTGCTCTTTTAAAAGGGGGGGGGGGGCGAAGGAAGACAGACATAAGTAAAGTTAAGCTTAATGCAAATGTAAGTGCGAAAACACAAAAAGATATCTTTTGAGAGGCGTGGCATCTTATTTTGTAACGTGTGAAAGTCTGAGTATTGTCAGAAGATGGACATACACACATACATGAATACTGGAGTTGAGTCCTCCTTGTCTTCCCTTTCACTGCCTGTCACCAAACAGCACTTGCAGCGAGTCACTTCCATTGAGGCTATTTGTAATTGTAATGTACTGTACATACAGTAACAGACTGACTGTCATTTTGTATTCATATTGTAATTTGTATGTTAATGGAGTTAATCAGAGCCAAATTTGCTAGATTTGCTTTCAAACGAAGAGTAAAATGATTGTAGTTTCTTCTGCGGTATATACACACTGTGATGATGTGATCGTATTGGACAGATATCAGGCTGCTTAAAGCAAATAGTTTGACCTTTTGGGAAATGCACGTATTAGATTTCTTGCCAAGAGTTAGATGAGAAGATTGATACCACTCTTATGTCTGTACAGTAAATATGAAGCCAGGAAGACGGTCAGCTTAGCTTGACGTGAAAAATGGAAACCGGGGGAAACGGCTTGCCTGGCTTTGTCCACAAAGCAACAAAATGGCAACAAAATCCTCCTATTAGCACCTTGAAAGCTCAGTAAGGTGCTCAGTCATTTGTTTAATCTGTACAAAAACTGAAGTGTAAAAACAATGGGTTGTGGTTTCATGGGGATTTTTGGGACCTTTTTCTTAACTTTGGACAGGCTAGCTGTTTTCCCCTGTTCCCAGTCTTTATGCTAAGCTAAGCTAACCAGCATCATATTCACCGTACTGACATGAGAGTGGTATCAATCTTCTCATCTTAACTCTCGGAAAGAAACCAAACAAGCATATTTCCCTCAATGTCAAACCATTTTCTTTAACTTAGACGATCAAAGTGGTATACGGTGGCATTTTAGCATCACATCTGTGCTTCTCTTCCTGTTTACATAACACACTTTTTACTGACTGACTTCTTTTGAACGAATAAACCGGCTTTCTGGCTATTCTTCAATTTTCCGATTTGAAGATTGGTGGCAGTTTTAGTTAGCATGTCCCGTATTTACCGGATTACTCATTGTGCATGCCAAGACTGTAGCACATAGTGTGTGTGTCTCTAAAGCATAAAATCACAGTAGAAACCGAACATGTAAAGGTCAAACTGCTGCCAATCTAGCTGAAGAAGAGCCAAAAAGTCTTTATATTCCTTTAAAAAAGAAAGGCATTGAAATGATCATTTTTCCCTTAACGCACGCTGACTATATGGAATAAAGATGCACTGACTCACTGGTTTTCTGTGACACTCTTGTAACACTTTGTATTTCTGCACACCTGTCCTTTTTTAGTTTCGTCACAAAACACCAACATTTTTTTCTAGTGACTTCTTTGAGGTTTTACTCTTTTTTTTTTTTTCTCTCTTTCTTTATCCTCCATCTCTCTTCTTAACACTGTAACTGATTTTGTGCACTAGTGTCAATAAAAAACGACCTTGTATGTTCGAAGAAAGGGGACTCCAGAATTTTCTGTAAAGGGAACCGATGTCCTGCCCCACCCCCTCACACCCACCTACATACCCTCAACCTGCTTGAAGTGTGACCCCCATCCGTGTCTTGTGTTGTGGTAGCTAGACTGTAGAGTAAAGGTTGTTTGTTTTGTTCGGCGTTGTTTGTTGCACATGTGCACACTGGATTTGACCCGTTTCTGTCTGTGTTTCATTGTTTTCTAGTTGTTTCACCTGTGTTTTTTTTGTTGTAGTAGTTTAGTAGTTTTTTTTCTGTATGGTGGTAAGTTCTTTTATAGTACCTGTCACAGATCTACGCTCAGTGGTTCCCATGGTTTTACCCATGATCCAGTTTGGTGTGTAACAGTGGAGACTTTGGAAACTTTTCACCTGGGCAAGTATACAGTTACAACTTAGTACCATGTAGTAAAGCTGTGTAGTGACTCTAGCTGTAGTGACAAGTAGGTTTAACTTTTTCTTCTGTCCGGATCCCCCAAAAAGTAGATTTGAACTACAATCAGATCAGACTGCTATTAAAAAAATTGATGATTTTAGGCATCATCACAACTAGCAAGATGATCACATATCTGTAGTGTATTGTAAGGGAAATGGAAAAGCTAATATAGTATTGATAGACAATTCATAGATTGTCATAATGCAACCATAATACTCCTTGAACTAGGGCTGAAATTACTAGCTAATTTATCAATTAGTCGTTTGATTTTGATAATCGATTAATTATTTAAGTAATTTTTCAAGCAAAAATGCCAACAAGACTATTTTTGGAAACTACGATGGACATGTTCCCGTATTTTCTGACATTTTATAGACCGATTAATCGATTTAATTGAGAAAATAATTGCCAGATTAACATGAAAGTAGTCGTTAGTTGCAGCCCTATTTTTAAATATGTGCTTACATTGCATAACTGACATTATAGATATACCTTATTATAATTTATTCGCTCATTAACCTTCATTATTGCAACTCGACAGCTTTTTAATATGAACGGCTGCTTTACTTGTCTTTTTACTCACCTTTATAATGCACAGATATGGGCTTTATTAAGTCTTGCAAATGAACTCATAATCCATAGCTCCTTAATAACATCTACCTAACGTATTGTAAATGATCCTTCTTTTTATCCCTTTTCACTGTATTTTTTAACCATATTTTAGATGAGGATCCAAATAGAGTAGATGTAGTCTCCTTCAGAGTTGAGAGATCATAGTTAATTGGCGACCTGCCTGACATTACAGCTGCCCATTTTGGGTCCTGACCCATGCTTTAAGATTGTATAACCTTGAAATTCGTCGCCACACATACATTATATTAAGTTTCATGTAGAAAGGAATATGTGGGGGATATGTTCATATCTTGAGCTTCAAAATGCAACATGAATCTAGAAACCTTTGAGAAGTGTCCGAGGAAAGAATAAAAATGTGACTATAAAAATGAAATGATAAGGAAGATGGCGTGAATTTCATGGTAGTTGAAATGCTTATTATATCGTACACATGAAATCTATTTTAAATCCATCCCTAATCCTCTCCTACCATCTTTTCCCTTATCTCACTCTTTCGTCTATTCCTGTCCCCATCTCCCTCCCCTTACCATTTTTTCTATTTCCTCTCCTCCCCCAGAAAGTCCCGGTTCAGAGGACTCTCCAGTGGGAAGTCCCCACGTGGTTGTCAATGGCAACGGCTCGGTAAATGGACAGGGGATGGGCGGCACTGGCGTCTTGGGTCCAGGTCAGATCCCCGAGGGACAGCAGCTATCTCCTCTCACCAGCCCACTGCTCACTGACGCTGGATGTGTCCGCAACGATGATGAAGAGGAGGCGAGGAGGAAGGTGGGCATATAGACAGGGAGTGTGGATGGAAAATTGGAAATATGTTGTAGGTCTGCAGGTCTTACATTTTGTTAACTTAACGCAAGGTCATAACAGCTATGTGCGTCATTTACATTTCAGATTAAAGCGCTTTTCTATAGAAAATACAAAAGGATGTGAATTGGTGGACAGGTGGATCGATCTCATCTTTCTGTTTGTGTCCAGAAGTTCCCCACAGACAAGGCCTACTTCATAGCCAAGGAACTGTTAACCACAGAGCGGACCTACCTCAAAGACCTGCAGGTCATCACAGAGGTAAGGAGGACATTTCTGCACATTCTATTGTTTCTTTAGATCATGTAGCAGACGCTACCGGGATGAGTACAAAATCACTTTTTTGGTGTTTGTCTGTCTACTCGGTCTAGCCTCGTCTATTGCCACGTCGATGCTAACTGCAAGGCCATTCTCAACTGGCTGAGAGAGAGAAAGAGAGATGTTTGAAAAGCCATCTGTGTTAAGATCAGGAGCTAGTCTGGCCAAGTGTAAACACATTCCCTAAAGTACACAACCCTGCAAAGCTCGCAGAGAGACCGTGAACCACGATTGGTCTCTTTAAAGGTACTGGAATAGTGAGTCAAAGTTGGTTATTTCAGTCTGAATTTTGGGGCAGTGAACTAAAGTTGGTCTTTTAAAAGCTCATGTGTTAGGACAGTGAGTCATAGTTGGTTTGTGCAAGTGCTGGAATAAGGATGTGAGTTTAGTGTTTTTATAGCCAAAATATTGGGAAAGTGAGCTCAGTTTGGTCTCTTTGAAAGCCAAAATATTGGGACAAGGAGCTTAAGTTCAATTTTCTGTTCCAGTATTTTGGACTTTTTTATTCCCATCCCGAAAATGAGCTTTTATGTGCATTTAGTTTGGCCCACGACTGAAGACTGAGGTTCAACGTTTGAAGCTTTATGAGCCTTTTTCTTGTGCAGGACAGATGACAGATGAAAATACAGCTTCCAAGTGAGCATGTTTAAGTTACTTGTGTTTTCTAAATGACATTCACTCTTGTTTCTAACAAGAAAGCAAAGCATGTGTTATAATTCACCTCCTTTTTAAGCTAGCAAACTTGTATCTTGTTGGTTCTTTAGGACTACACATACCACTCGCTCGCGGCTCTTTAGTTTACAAGTAAAGCCACTTAAATCAACACAGAGGAAAACCTCTCTCTGCATCTTAAATCCTGGGATGAAAGTGCAGCTTAATGTGGGTCAGACTTTGTCTGTGCCATTTTATGTGATTCAACTTTACTGTCTGCCTGTTTTTACTGTCTGTTGCTAACACATGAGGGGAAAACCAGCAGCAGGGGGGTAATGAGTAGAGATCACCAATGGGGAAAACACAAGCCCCTGCAGCAGCAGGCACCTGCCTGCTGAAGACCCCATCACCTTAATATTACGAAGCTGACCCTGACGTCTGACCTTGCTGTGGAGGGGAAAATATCATATTTCCCCTCTCCAGTGTCCCTTTCTGCCTCTCAGCTGCTTTTCTTCTCAGCAGTAGTTTCCACCCTATTTAATGTGGGAGGAAGGCGTGCGCTGGCACTTTTTAAAAACCTCTTAAATATTTTCTTTGGCTGGCACCGCTGAGGCCTGAGATCCCACACCGTTCCCTCCCTTTCTTATCTCGATGTCACCCTTCCTCTCTCCCAACCGAGTCCTTCTGTGAAACAGCTGGCCGGCCTCCTGTCTGCACTAGCTTTCATAATCGTGTGTGATTTACTCTGAAGGGGAATATAAGTCTGTGTCAGGGGTTGTAGTGCACTCGCTCGGGGCTAGGAGGATCACACACTGTGTGTGTGTGTGTGTGTGTGTGTGTGTGTGTGTGTGTGTGTGTGTGTGTGCGCACTCCTGGGTGTGAGGTAGCCAATCCGCGGTGCAAACTAATGCCATTGTGCTTTCAAGTCAAATCCATCATTCTGACTCACGACGTCCTATTCAGGGGTCTTTTGGGATCACAGCAGTAATGTGTGCATTTGTGTGTTTCCGTGTGTGTGGTTCTTTATATACATGACTTTTTATCACTGCCATTGTCTGTGTTTGGGGGGATTTGGATGTGTTATAGTGATATCAACCTGCATTCACATCCGAAAAATGATTTCTTACATTTTGAAGTAGTTAGTGAATATTAGTGCATTAATTTGTTCTTAAAGCGTGATCTTATTCCACAAGTCTAGTTTTAGCATAACTAGGGCTGCAGCTAACAATTATTTTTATTATAGATTATTCTGACAATTATTTTCTCAGTAAATGAGTTAATCATTTGATCTATAAATATCAGAAAATAGTGGAAAAATGGCAAAAGGTCCAGAGTTCCATTTTCAAGTTGCTTCTTTTGTGCGACCATCAGCCACAACTCCAAAATATACAATTTATTATTGCATAAGATAAAGAAAGGCAGAAAATCTGAGAATTTTTGGCATTTTTACTACAAAGAAATTACTTGAACAATCAATCGATTATTCAAATAGTTGCAGATACATTTCCTTCTTCTCAGCTAATCGGTTCATTGTTTTGGCTTTAACCTTGAACTCATTCATTGCTTCACTGTATCACTTCCCTTACTGTAGCTTTCAAATACAGCTATAAGGACCCTCCAAACGTAAACCGAACAATCAAATTTGGTCTTTCTGAACGATTTCATCGCTCATTCTGAGAACCACGTGGAGATAAGACAGTAGCTCGAGATGAACGGTGACTTGATTTTGAAATTTTAACGCCAGAAGATACCTCTTGTGAAAGTGTGAATATCTTCGTTTCGCAAGCAATGCGTGTTTTCTGGCTTTTCCACATGGTCATCGTGTGTGTTTGTCTTTTTGTAGTCCTTCAAGAGCATTGCGGGGAAAGATGAGGCCTTCCCAGACTCTGTTAAGAACCTGATCTCCTCCAACTACGATCCGGTCTACAAGTTTCACCAGGGATTCCTCAAAGAGGTGGAGCAGCGGCTGGCACAGTGGTCCGTATCGGTCTGTTCCCGTTCAGGAAAAGTTTCATGGAGACAGAAAATTATTACTGACATGAGCATCTGTAAAATGGCACACAATGCCACCTTCCGACCGTGTAGTATACATTCATTCATTCACAGAAACCAAGATTACATTTGATCCTTTTTTACAGATAATTAAATGATTAAAACTCAGCACAGAAAAACTTGAAAATGATTATCAAAAATAAAATAGTCAAAAAAATCCGTTGAGCTGAGTTGAAGCAGTTTAATAGGATTACTGGATATGAACAAAACACAACCACTTTGCACTTCACATACCACCATCACCATATGTCGTTTTAATTCAAACCTAAACCTTAACCATCCCTTCACCCTGAATAAATAATGGCATGAAAAGACTAATGTGACTTTGCATGTGAACTAATGTGCACATGCAAAGTCCTCATTTCCTTTCGTGGGAATCTTGTCTGTGTTATTTCTGTAATAACAGACAGTAAATGCACACACACGCACACACACACCCTAACCATGCTTTTGGAGAGGGCCCAAGGACTTGAATGGGATTGTGGGAATTGAGTGAAGATTTTCCAGTCACGTGTGAGAAATGTAGCTCGGTCCTGGCATCTACTGGTGAATAAATGTTACTGCACGTGAATGATAATCTGAATTTCTCTTCTCCTTTAGGGAGGGTCGTTCTAACGCCCACATTAAAGGAGATTATCAACGAACTGGTGACATTCTCTTGAAGAACATTCAGGGTCTGAGGGTAACTATATCTCCCTCTTTGTGTTTCGCACTATAACCCCTCGTCAGTATAAGATCTGGATTAGAGATGTAGACACTGTGAAACAAGAGCTTACACAAGAGGCAGAAGGGTTGTTAAATACATTTAGATTTTGGTCTTTGCTCCTCTCTCCATCACTTACCTTTTACTTGAATCATTTTTCTTTCTTTTGCCTCTGCAGCAGTTGACCGTTCATCTTCAGAAACATTCAGAGTGCCTGGTCGAACTGGAGCGGGCCTGCAGGTAGGTGACACAGAACAAAACCACGAGTAAACTGTAAGCACAGGTCCAATCATTGGCAGGTTCTTAGCAGATGAAGTAAGAAAGTGAATGCACTCTATTTATAAGAATATAATATTGCCAAGAATCTTACCAGCCAAACTTTGAATGGAGGCTACTGGAAAGGCTAACGTTATTAGCATGAGACATTAGCTCTCCAAGTGATATTTGAAGGAAAAGTATTAAGGGCAGAGCATTAAGAGTGCACGGCTTGATTTGCAACACTTCGTTTTGATCACTAACCTCATCTTCACAGGTGACATACATGAGATTCAGTACGCATGCAATCAGATCCTTCCTCAAAAGAAGTGAAGTATGGGTATATTTTATTTCATTTTATTGTTTTAGTTTTGTTTATTCTTAGTGAATGTATTGGCCAGGGAGCACGCACAAAAACATTAGTCATGTACAAAGAGAGGAAAAGCTTTGTACCAAATTTAGCTACAAGCTAGTTTCCATCTGCAGTTTCTGAGCAGGTTTATATTAGTGGGAGAGGAAGGACACAATGAAATCAAGAAGAAGAAACTATATGGAAACATTAGGTAGAAAAGATGAAATATCTCTATTGCCTTTTGGTTCCCGAAGTGCTTGGTAGTTAGGTTGTTATTGGAGGGGGGGCATTAAAGTGGAGTCTAATTCCTCCAACAGGACGAGCATCTTGAAAAGCAACACTTTGCACTCTTCCCTCCTCACTGTTCCTCAGGTCCAGTCGGAAGGTGGACTCTCTGTGCCGAGACTTTGAGCAGCAGAGAGTTTGCTACCTGCCCTTCAACATCTTCCTCCTCAGGCCTCTCCACCGCCTGCTGCACTACAAACTCATCCTGGAGAGGCTCTGCAAGCACTACCCGCCCACCCACGACGACTTCAGGGACTGTAGAGGTACGGGTGTGCCGTTTTTAGTCTTTTGTTTCTTTTCATCCTCTCCACCTTTCCGCCCACAAAATGGGTCTCTGTATTTTACACTCATCTTTCCCCTTCAGCGGCCCTGGCGGACATCTCAGAGATGGTGCTGCAGCTCCAAGGAGCCATGATGAAGATGGAGAACTTCCAGAAGCTTCTAGAGCTGAAGAAAGATCTGACCGGCATCGACAGCCTGGTCATGCCCGGGAGGGTTAGACTCTTCACATTTATTTATTGGGAGAGAGGATGTTATTAATAGTGACTGACTTTAAAATAGTTAGTTTCCATGCCTGAGGCGTAAATTATTCAGCTCGAAGACCTGCAAAATGTATGTATCTTGGCTTTCTCTCTGTTGCTGCCGTATTGTTTTGTAGTATGTTTGTGGTTAACTTACAGGAATTTATCAGGCTCGGCTGCCTCAGCAAGCTCTCAGGGAAGGGCCTTCAGCAGAGGATGTTCTTCCTGGTATGACATTTCAGCTACTTCTTGAAGTGAATCTAATATCAGTGCTAAAAGCATAAAACATCTAACCGCCGCTTTCCTTGCTCTTTTCTTCCTTGACTTTGTTCTCTCCAGTTCAGTGATTCCTTGGTGTACACCAGTCGAGGAATGACCCCGTCCAACCAGTTTAAAGTTCATGGCCAGCTGCCACTGTATGGCATGACGGTACGTGACCATATTCCCTTAGCAAAAACTATTTGAGGAACTTCAAACACTGTACTGCAAGATTAACTTGTACAGAACTGGAACCTGCAAAGTTGCAGTTCTTTACAAACTGTTTGAGGGTGAAATTGTGTTTTATTTAGATGTTAGGGCGTGTTGTTTGTTTACGTGCACGTACTGTACATGTTTCTGACCAAATGTAGGATTACTCAGGTCTACCTCTAAGGAGCGTGTGTCTTTGCAGATCAGAGAAAGTGAGGAGGAGTGGGGAGTCCCTTATTCGTTCACCTTGTTTGGACAACGCCAGTCTGTGGTGGTGGCAGCCAGGTATACATCAACACATATACGGCTGAACGACATCCCAATCAGCAGTGTTTTTTTTTGTTTTGTTTTTTTACATATTAATGATACAATTTTACAAGAGTTTAAAAACAACACCACAAATACAGATTATATTAACACATCTTGTGTGAATGAACATTACAAGAGCAAAGAATGTGTTTCTAGGAATAACAGTTCTGAAGATTCATACAGGTCAACCTCATGAAAAATGGTTTGCTTCTCTACAGGACCTCTGCCACAGTTTGGTTGTCCTCTAATTAAATAGGACTGCGTGTCCTATTTTCCAATCAGTAACTGATTAAAAAGTTTTAGCTGTGGCTGTAAAATAGAGATTGCTTTGCGCAATGCAGACTTTATTATGACCTTTTACTGTGCTGATCAGGTTTTGTGACTTCATACATATGACTTTATTTCTTTCTCTCCCTGTAATTCATGTTTCTTTTGCTGTGTCTCTCATACTTTGTCATGACCTAATTTCAGTAAACTACTTCATACACAGCCTCTGACTCATTTTCTCTCCGTCGTCTTCTCGGTCTGTGTCCAGCTGTGCGTCAGAGATGGAGCGCTGGGTGGAGGACATCAGGATGGCGATCGACCTGGCGGAGCAGAGCAGCAGCCCAGACACTGACCTGCTGTGCACCAGCCTCTCCGACAACAGTAAGTCTGCCCCCTCTGCCGTATGTGTGATAGACTCACCATGGACTTCACTAGAATAGGTCCGTGGTTCCCCTCAGTTTCTTTTCTTTTATTGCTTTAGAGGATTGAAACCCTCAATGCTGAATGACTGAATCCTGAGTAACCCCGAACACCACTGTGGGAACCACAAAGTTCAGTCGTGAAAAGTGAGTCCCACAGGAGAGTTATTTCTGGAAATCTTTTGTCACCCACGACAGCTCTGCTTGCCAAAATCTCCCAGCTGAAGTTAATGTGACACAGGGACTTCAGCTGGGACCTGTTAGCTGCACTGGCAGCTCATATTTACTTTCACCAATAAGGTCTTTCTTTTAAGGGAAATGAATCATCTCTTTACCTACAGTCCACAGACTGAGGATATGTTACAATCCTTCCCTCCCTTTCTTTTCCTCTAACATGACAGACGGCGGCTTTCAGCACCTCATGAATAATCCCACTGAATTGTGCCAGGTGGTCTTTCATCATACTTTTAATGTCACCTGATATTAGTAAATCCAGGCCCGAGCTGTCGCCCCCTTTTCTTTTCGTCTTTTTCCCCATTGTTTATCTTAAATGTCTGTCACGGTGTTCAATGGGGCCTCCACCTGGTGAACTTCTGTGCGACGTCTCCATTGTCCCCCTGCTATGTACATTTATAACTCAAACAGTTAAAGAGTATTAACTTTCAAGAAACAACAAGAAGGTCATTTTTCTGCTTTCTTTTTTACAGACTGCATTGAAATTGCTGCGATCGCTGTTTTGGCTCAGCACTTTGTTCTGCAGCCGTGTTTCCTGTTTGTGCACACATTTTCAGACTGTTGCGAGCAGAATCTTAACATTTTATTTGCTTGTCATGATTTGATTCATGTATGCTTTTATATATTTTTGCTGTCAGCACGCTATAAATAGCAAAATGAGTATGTGGCAAGGATAGCTCGGTTAGATCTACTCAATTATAGGCAGAGTGAATCTATTAAAGCCAGATTGTAATCATCAATCAAATATTCTCATCTCCTTTTAACGGACTTTGGTCAAGATGTGTTTTTTAAAAGTGCTCCATAGATAAATTGGCTGTACGCATGAGTTTAATGAATGGACAGTTTGTGCCCTGCATTTTTTAAAATCCTACCCAGTGAGAGCTCATTTCCTTCTGCTAACCAGCACGTTTGACCTGCCAAACAGAGCTGTCGGAGGACGGTGGAGCGGAGCTGGAGTCGGAGGAGGAGCTCTGCGGCTCGCGCTCGTCTCTGGAGCGTCAGGGTCAGCGTGGTAACACCACCGTGCACGTCTGCTGGCATCGCAACACCAGCGTGTCCATGGTGGACTTTAGTGTTGCCGTGGAGGTACCCGACTGTGTTTGTGTCTCTTCAGCAGTTTTTCCCCCACACACATCACATATCTGTTTTTCCTCTCAAGCCTCGTAGCTGCCGAGTCCAGTCTTCAGTTTTTGTCCAGTGCGTTTAGCTCTGCGCGTTGTCTGTCCTGGTCCTCTTCTCCATGGACAAAGGACCATTGATTCAATGTCCTTTGTCTTACTTTTCTCATGTCTGTGTTTTTGTCCTTTTCTCTCTGCTAAACCTCCACAGTGTGTCTTTCCTATCTCCATCTTCCATTTGTCTGTTTGTCCATTTCCACCTCTGTCCATCCACGCTGACATTACTAGAGGCCAGTAGTCGGGCCAGTGAGTTGACGAGGCCCCTCAGCAGACTTCAGGGGCCCTGTGTCTCTCTCTGTGGTTTGCTGGTACTGAACACACAGCCTGTCCTTTAGTGACACCTGCTGGATTAGAGAGGTACTGCAGAAGCAAAAATCTATTGCTCCATGTAGAGAAATTCACATGGTGAACCTTCTGATAAGTGGATAAATCGAGAGAATTCTATTTTACTGGACACACTGGTTACATGACTACTGGATATTTAATATTCCTGACTGTTTGGACACAGTATCACTGTACCAACCTCCTGCCAAATAAGTGTGGAAGAGACTTTTCTGAAATGTATCCTAGAATGTACAATTGTTACATGGATGTCAGAATGTATGCGTTGGTTTTGCTTGAGTGGCGTGAGGGAGTTTGATTAGAGCTAACAGATTTTTCCTTCCTGCCCCCCCATTTCTAACATTTTAATGGAATCTGTGACTTTGTTTCACTTGATTTAGCCTTGCATGTTTCTTGTTGACTCTGTTCTCTTATCTTTCCTCCTGTTTTGTTTTTCCAGAACCAGCTGTCAGGTAACCTGCTGAGGAAGTTTAAGAACAGTAACGGCTGGCAGAAACTGTGGGTGGTCTTCACCAACTTCAGCCTGTTCTTCTACAAGTCACACCAGGTTAGATATATACAGTTACAACGTGATAAACATGAGACGGAATGAAGTGGCTTTGGAGTTGATCTGATAAGAGAAAGTAGGAGGATGGGTCTTCGGATTAAACGCGTTATGATTATGGTGAACTGAAGATGATGATGTCTTTCTGGCTCGTGTGCTCACAGGATGACTACCCTCTGGCCAGCCTTCCTCTGCTTGGCTACTCTGTCACCGTCCCATCTGAGTCGGAGAACATCCACAAAGACTACGTCTTCAAACTCCACTTTAAATCCCACGTCTACTACTTCAGATCAGAGAGCGAGTACACCTTTGAGAGGTGATCAGTGATGGGGATGGCTTGGGGTTTCTGTATGTATATCGCTCCACTTTGACGCCAACAAAAGTCTATAATTAACTCAATCAATCAAACCAGCGATGGGTACGATATTAACATTGCATCAGCAGCACAGGAGTGGGAACGTTTCTATTTCGAATGGTCGATAATAATAAATCGCTGATAAATGTCCGCCTCTAATCTACAGAGGAACTGTAATGGATTGTCTTAGTTGTGACTTGTGTTCCTTTTAATTAAATCCAACTTTCCTGTGACTCAAACTCATGTACCGGCAAGTCCAGGAGGCAGGGAAAATGTTGAATAGCAGTTTATTTTAAGATTTCGATGACATAATCCCGGCAGGTGATTATTATCATCCAAAAGTTTACACGATACAACTGGCTTGTTACCAAAATTATTAGCACTCCATTGTTTCTAAACTTTTTTACCCATGCGCACTAAAACCCTGTCACCTGCCGTAAATAACAAAAATATGTTTTTAGCGCTTAAAGACAGAATAATAGTAAATATTAACATAACCTTAGTGTAGTCCACCTAGACACTATTCCAAATATATACAAACTGGACATATATAACGTATAATTAAAGTGTGCCAAATGCTAATATGTTTAACTGGCTTTTAGAATAATACATTTCAGTAGAAATGGCTGTAAAAATGTTTTTTATAAATGATCATTTATATCCCCAACCGAGTTTTCATTTTTCTCATCTCCAGGTGGATGGAGGTGATCCGCAGCGCCACCTGCTCTGCCAGCCGCTCGCTGCCGAGCACCAGGAAAGACCTTTACTGATGAACCTGCCTCCCTCAGCCCTCCTCCTCCTCCTCCTCCTCTGCACAGAGACTTCAGGCTGCACAAACACCAGAAAAGAGTCTTATTATAGAATCATGTTGCACACAGCAGGCGCTCGAATCCACACTAATTAGTACCTCTGAATCGTTGATTCTCACACACGCGTCTCTCAGAGTTCCTCCTGCTTCACCTCCTTTTAAACACTTTCTGCACCACTAGTGTCTAAATAGAGACAAACTGTCTGTGATGGCAGTCGTCCACGACGTGATTCATCATTTTACTTTTTTCTACGCCAAACTGGCAGCAGTTTTATTTTAACGACTGTTTGTGCCATTGAGTGTTGTTCACATGCACACATATGGATTTAATATTCACACCATACAACTTATCCTGTTTACAATAAGAGGATTTTATCTTTATGATAAACCTGAATGAAATACGTGGGATTTACCAGAAGTATTTGGGACACTGAAGCATGAGTTTGTGTATTTGCATTTTATATGTTCCCTTGGTGAATATTCCTGTATAACATGTTTGTGCTGAGAATAAAAAGAAATGTATATAAAATGCCTAATTAAGACAGGATTTTAAACTATATGTGGAGAACTGTGCATGTGAACACACTCATGGTGATGAGACTATTTTTTTGTTTGTATGACAATCTATATATATAATTTAGATTAATTAAATGTGATGCCACTTTGGTCACAATTAGAAAACATCCATCTTTTCCTTTTTGTAAGGCAACTTTTTGTACAGTACTTTGATACACTGTGAAATGTTCATTTTTTTTTTTTTCTTCATGTTTTCCCTGTAACTTTTGCTTTGTTTAAAGGGACAAATGACTTCCAAACTGCTTCCAATGCCAACAGAGATTTCACTGGTTCGTTTGCCAAATACCTTCTCTTCTGTGCTCTTGTTTTCTGGATTTTACTATTATAAATAAAGATGAGAAAAGATTGTGTCCATATGGGGGGGGAAAAAAAAGAGAGACAATTCAGAAACGGATGTCTTTTTATCTAGTTTTCAACCCCAGATGGGATTAGGACAACACAACATGGAGGAAGATGATGAGAAACAAGCCAGGAAAACTGTATTGTGTTTCAAGGAAAAAAAACGCAAATATAAAAGGAAAGCAGAATGTAATCGCAGATACAACAGTATTATAAACTATATGAGGGGAAACTTCAAGCAAGCAAACACGCAACCTTTGGTCTTTGGGGGCCTGCTTTCAAGGTTTTTGTCAAACCGGTTTTCTGTATGAAAATGGCACAGAGATGATACATCAGCAAACATATGTGACTGCACATCTCGGCTGTGCTTCCTTTTAAAAAGAAAACACAAAAACAACAACCCAAAAGCATTGTTGTACTTGTCCTTAACTGATCAAACAGAACTGTCTTTTGGTCATCAACTAAAATGCATTATGCAGGAACCGGACCAGAACACAAGTCTCCTAGTCTGATTTTCATATATATTTCATATATTGCATTTGATCTTCAGTCATAAGGTACAATGAGCAGATATTTCTGCTATCTTGCTTTCAACGTTTCCTTATATTGGTCCTAGACTGACTGCAGGAGGTAAATGTATCATTTTGATACTTTGGGTGCGTCCCGTTTCTGATTATTTACTGATTGTTCACTGCCTTAGCATTACCCACCTTAATATTTTTAGTTTTATATATCTTAAAAAAAAAAAGTTAATTTCCAAGATTTTAGCCTTGACAAGTCAAACTTAGACATAGAAGTGTATTCAAGCGTGATTTTCTTCAGCAGTCACTGATAGATCTGGTCCACCTGCTCCACTGACACTACATGGAGGCTAATTTGCACAGAGGTAAAAGACTTTGTGGATCATATTTGCTATCGACTCAGGTTCTGCTCTTCTTGTTCCCGCGAGCTCCATCAGTCTCGAGCTTCTCTGGTCACATACTCGAGCCCGTGATCTCCATACGCGTCATAACTCTCATGTTTGGGCAGCGCGGGCCAGTCTGGCTGGTACGCTGTCGTGCTGTACACAAACGCCTCCGTGATGCATCCTGCTGCCGGCCTCTCCTCTCCCTCTCCCTCTCCCTCCGTCGGCCCCACCCACTCCTTCACCTCCAGGTTGACCAGAGTCCGCTGGTACATGGTGGGAACCCCTTCAAAGGCGTCCAGGAATCTCAGCATCTGGTCGTCCACTTTGTAGATCTCTCCTTGGACTCGGTGACCCTGGCCGGGGATGTTGAGGAGGAAAGGGATGTTGTACTTGCCGGCAATCACTAGCGGGTATTTCTGGGTGGTGCGGGCTGAGGCGAGGAACTCCGCCTTACCATTGGCGCTGTCAAACATGCGGTAGCAGTTGGGCTGCCCCTTCTTCAGGGTGCCATAGACGAAGACATGAGCCATGTGGATGCAGGAGGGCAGACAAACCTGTAAAACAAAGCCAGAAAGAAGTGTTGCGGTCAAAGTTGAGCAACTGTCCAACATGTTTTTACTGGGAATGTTACAAGTTGCTATTTGACTCATTTTTACATTGTTTTTTTTTTTTTAATCTTATCTTGATTTATCGCCCAGAAGCAGAACACTGCAGAATAACACCAGAGTGTGACTAAAACCCCACCGCACATGGAGTTGAGTGACGGACAATTAATGAGCAACTACTTTGATAATTCATTGACCGTTTCACTCATTTGTCAGCAAAACGTTTTATGGTTCCCGATTCTCACATATGAGGATTTGCTGCTTTTCTTTGTCCTATATGGCACTAATCTGAATCTTTGGGTCTTGGGCTGTTGGTCGAATAAGACAAAAGACATTTGAATACATCTACTTGACGTATGGGACATTATAATGGGAATTTAATATTTATTACCTTTATAGCCAAAACGATTCATCAAAACAACGATCGGCAGTTTAATCTATAATGAAAACAATAAGCTGAATAACATTTGTTGCTGTTGGTGGACTAATCAAAGACCAAGGAACCACTGTCATGGATGCACACCACCTCTATCCAGGCATGTTGGCAATACTGGAATAAACAACCTTAAAAAACTGAAGAATAGCAGTTGAGAATGGAGGGGAAAAAAATTTTCATCTTTCTTGCCTGTAAGTGGTGACATCACATGTAAGTGTACGACGCATGTGTAGAACTGGTCTGAGAATGTCGTTTTAGCGGGATGTCTTGAATAAACACCTTCCACAGTTGTCTCCAAAGTGAAGCATCACTTGGAAAAGGAGATATTTTCTATCACTGGGTGAACAGTGATTATTTGACCGTTTAAGATGCGCGAGTGCCTCGGCGACCTTAGGGCCGGCTCTGACAGAACCTCTTTGGACTTTGTTATGGCAAAGAACATCCAGCGCAATAATTCATGCACAGCCAAGAGATCATCTCTGACGGACACTGCTGTCTTAAAGGCCGTTAAAGCTGGGAGAGCTCGTTCAACAACACAGCATGTGGAGGAGAGGAGACACAGGTTGCACACACTAAACACACACATGTACACGAATGGACGGTCTGTACGCTGCACACAGGCAAGCATGCAACGGTAACACCTGGCAACCAAAGGTGGAAGAAAATAACTAAAGTTATCACAGAAATCTAGTGGAGTAAAAAGTACTACATTTCCCTCGGTGATGTATCGGAGCAGAAGTAGCCTATAAAGCAGCATGAATGACCTCAGTACAGTACTTGAGGAAATACACCACTGCACAGACAGTGGACAGCTGCAGCTCTCACTGCTTACTGCTCGCGTGATGTATGAAAAGAGAAAAGAAAAAAAAAAGAGAGGCAAAACCCGCACGATAAAAGCGCGAGCGTGAACTGCTTTACAACGCAAATGGTGCCGCTGCAGGAGCGAAGTCTTACCGGGAACGTGACGAAGAGGCACCTCTGCTGGTTTGCGGAAGTGCCTCTTCCGTTCACGTTCAGGTCCTACGCTCGTGACGGGTCCGCGAAGAGCGCATGCGTGGAAAAAAACTCAGACAAGCTGCTGGAAAACAAAAGATGGCGCCAAAGTCACGACGGGGGGTAGGCTACATCTGCTGCTGTCCTCAAATCTGAGGCACTCTTTCCTACTTTTACTCCACTACTTTTTGGAGGCGAATACCGTACGTTTAACTCAACTCCACTTTCTCTCGGCAGTGTATAAAGTAGATGCTGAATGCGTGTGAATGCTGCAATCTGAAATAAATCACTGAAAGCATTGCTGAAATTTCTGAAATCTGAAATGCCTGAATAATTGTGAAAGCTTAAAATGTATTACACTAAACTGCTCAAACACCTGGAAGCACTAAGCAGAAATATATAAGTGGCAGAATCAGGAGTTTGAAACGTTAAGTTGAAATGTTGATCACTCCATTCCAAGAAAAGGCACTAAAGAAAACAAATGAAGTGAGGAGCACACTGAAAGTGAACAAATGAAACGTTAAAGCTGAAATACTGAGTGGAACAATAACACTCACTACTAAACAAAATAAAAACCAGTCATTTAAAAACAAGTGGGAATTAAAATACAGCACGCAACATAGAAATGAAGAGTTGTAAGTGTTCACCAGGCCGACAAGAAAACAATCAAATAATATTAATAATTAAAACATGTAATAATCACCTATAGTACTAAATTCCCAATAGATCATTTGTATAATGACTACTAGATATACTTCCACTGCTAACTAGTTAGGCATGGTCTTTGTAGTGAGGGCTGTAAACTAAAAGGAAGAAAACAAACCAATATTGAATAATTAATCATCAATAATAAAAGGGAGATTTGCACCAATGGCTCCATTAAAAACGCACTTAACATAACAGAAATATAACAAGGCTGCGCAACAATAATGTCACACCAGAGGAAAACATTAAAAAGAATTACACTGAAGGCCTTAAACTTCGTTCATGAGTTCAGCACCTCTTTAATACTCGGGTAAATTGGATCCAAAAAGACAACTGCCTCATTACTGTCCACACAGCCACTTTCAGTTACCACACTGGATCCCAGTAAACAAATAAAGATTATTACTGTGGCATTATGAACACAGCTGATAGATCTCATAAAAATTAAGTTGAAGTCATCTCAAGAGGACATAATGTTCACTTCCGACAGGCGCTGTTAAAGATACATTGCTCATCCTGTCTCACTCCTCTGACTGCAGAACTGTGAGTGCTTGTCGAGGTAAACTGGGACAATAACTCTGCTCAGGAATTCAAGTGCATCCACCTTTGCCATAACAGACACTTGACATTCAGTGTAATGGAAAAAAACAGCCAGAGTCTGTCCAGGAAAGCTACAGATGTCTAATATACTTTCACTTTGGTGGAAAGAAGGAGCCTCACTGATTCTGGTGAAGCAGTCTGAGAAGAACAAACAGCTTTAGTGGTATGAAACAATCAACTACAAGTGTAGTAAAGATTCCCATATTCCTTTTTATTTTTGGTTTCTTCTTTTCTTCACATACCTCACTTCCTTTCACTCACTTTCCTCATCACTAATTGGCCCTGGGTTTCACCCCTCGTTTACCTGATCGAATTCACCTGGCCACTCCCTATTTAAAGACAGCACTCCCTTCTGCTCACCCCTTTCTGTTCTCATGGGGCGGCAGTTCTGGTGAGAGGAGTTTGTCCTTACTCTTCAGTTTTATTCTATGTTAATATGAGTTTAAGCATGACTCTTATTTGTCCTGCGTTATATTGCGTGCAGTTTAAGCTTGTATTTGTTCTTTCTGTTTCAGCAGCCCGTGTGCGTTTTTCTTCCCTTAACGTACTGATCCTCGAGTCTGACGTTTATGGAGAAAAAGACTTGTTCAGAGAGTTGAAGCTGTCTGTATTTCATGCATTCTGATCTGATGCACCCATGACGGTAATTCTATCACGCCTCCTTCTGAACTTTGTATATAACGGCAAGTACAGTAAGTAATCAAGGAAGGTAGTTAAAATAGAGTTTAAAGGATAATGAAGAGAGTGACTCATTTCAGTAAATTCTCTTTTGTCATCCTTTCTCTAGAAAATAAACTTCAGGATTTTTGTGGTTTTCCTGATGCCCTTGTTCTGCTCCTCCTCCCCCTCTTCCTCCTCACTCTTGTTTCTCAGGTGTTCCAGATCCTGATTAGTGGGTGGCTCTGCTTTAAGGGAGGCTGGAGGAGAAGGATGTTGGTAGACCAAGGGGTCATCTTACTGTCGCAGTTCGAGTTGGTTCTTGACTTGGTGTGGTGATTTTCCTGTGAGGCTGGAGGGCCGGTAGTTTAGTTTTTGTGGCTTAATTTCTTACTTTAGTTGGGGTTCTGTTAGCTGAGGGGGGGGGGGGTTCTGGGTCTTAGGGTCCATTGTGTGGCTGGCCCAGGCTTCCTCTATTCTGTTCCTTTTGGCTGGACTCCAGTGGATTTGGCTAACTAATGGCATTGTCTAATAAACTTGTTCTGTACTTATTTTTTTCAAACTCATCCTCAAGTATGGCATCCTTTTATGTTGCTGGTCACAAGGTTGATTTCTTTCTATTGCAGCTGTAACAGCCCTGTAATATTTTTTTAAAATGGCTTCACGACTGAATTTATTCCAGTGCTTTTGTGTTTATCTGTACACCGACTGACTTTCTTTCTCTTAACAGAACTGAAAAGGAAATAAAAGCACCTCATTATCCTTTTCTGTCCAATTACAGTGAGGTACATTGGTTAATGAGCTAGAATGGTGGCTTTTAGCTTTGTTTGACATGTTAATAAATACATTTTACTGTAGGCCTAAATTAAGTGACTAATCCCAGATTCTTTCATATATATCTATCTCAGCACTAGATGGGGATGAAACAAATGTGCATTAGAACCTTTAAACTCATGAATAACACGGTAGCTCTGACAGTGCGAGATACTACAGTATGCGCTGCAAAATGTAACTCATGTAACGTTAGGCAAATTGCCAGGATGTATTGTACGATTCTAGATAATAAACCAACAGTTAATGTATTGATACAAATGTAGGCTGCTAACTGTCCACAGGAGGCGCTCTCTCAGCGGGCCCTTACAGCGTCTCTCGAGTCTGGAACGACGCTGATTTGTTGAATGCGGAAGATGACGTAAGCGCGTCCGCAGCCTAGCAGCAGAAAAGACGGCGTAAACAAAGCGGACAGCTCTAAACCAGCTAACGCCAAGTGACAGCTAGCTCATGTTTCGGTAGCTGGATTCGCCTACATGTGAAAGCCTGTGTTTATGGATGAGCGCAACTCTCCTTCGTATGGTAACAGACCCACTCATGTGCTGAGACTGCAACTAAAACCAGTTAACCGTTACCGCTAGCTATATTAGCTTTAGCTGACATTAGGTAACGGGACACGGATTTTGTAAGTTAACGTTAGTTCTGGAAATCGATGCTATCTAATAGAACGTGTATCGATAGCACATGGTAACAGCCACTTTATCAGTGCTGGTTACGCCGATCCTCTTTAAAAAGCTGCTAATGTTGACGCTATCACGAGCCAGCTCGCCATGTAGCTAATTTAGGTGAAGAGCTGATCAGCTGTTTAAACCGGGTTGAATAGTGGCGTGACGCTTCTGGCTAGATGACCACTTGATTGCAGTCATCTGGACTCGGACTGCGATGTTTAGCCTGATGGCGAATTGCTGCAACTGGCTGAAACGCTGGCGAGAGCCTGCAAGGTAAGCTAGGTGATATATTATGATGCCGAAGATCTTTCATGCTGCTGATCTAATCAGCTCAAATCAGTTGGTTTCAGTCGTTTGTAAGAATAAGTCCAGTTTGCAGTCACAGTTATACGGCTGGTTTGATGATTTCAGTCAAAGCAGTTCATTATAATCCACTTTTTCTTTCTTGTTTTTTTTAAACACAAAATATGAAAAAAACGTCTGACAGATGTAAGTTCAGTGGATTTCGACCCAAGTAAGAAAAGGGACACGATACGTTTCCATTCCTCTTATATATGAGCTCTCGTGTACCATCACAGCCAAGTAAATGCAAAGAAAGCACTTGGACTCTTGCAAAGGCCACCAGATGCACCCTGCAAACATTTTGTCTTGTAATGACGAAGATCCCTTGGTTGTGTATGAAATACTGCCTGTGTTTAATTATAATCATAAGTGAATGATGTGATATATGGTAGATAATGGTGGCTTATTAAATGTATGATTAGAGCTGAAATGATTAGTTGATTAATCATTAAGTTGATTGACAGGAAGATAAATGGTAACTAATCACAAAATCAAAATAATTAGTCATTTGTCAAGCAAAAATGCCAATATTATCTGGCTCCAGCTTGTCTGCTATGAAGAGTTGCAGCTTTACTGTGTTTTAATAGTAAATAAAATGTGTTTTATCATTTGAAGACAAGTCCTTGGGTTTTGGGAAGTTCTGATGAACGTTTTTCTATATTTTTATATATATATATATGTGTGTGTGTGCGTGTCATATGTAAAGTATTAGGAATTCCTTGTTGTTGAAAAGTGCTATACAACTAAATTTGCCTTGCCTATTATGGGACATTTTATAGAGCAAACAGTTAATCGGTTAATCAACGCAATCAAGAAAATACTTGGTAGATAAATCGATAATGAATATGAATGATAATTTTGACTATTCAACTTGGATTTAAAATGACAGTGTTCCTGTTCTGTACCTTTTTTTTCTATGAACATGCCTTTAGCCTGCAATCATTATTCTCAGAATTTTTTAGCTGAGCGTCCCTCTGCGACAGGATACAGAGCATGTAAAACACTCTTGAGTGTGAAGCAGCAGGACCAGCAAAATGTAATTGGGAGTGCGTAACCCACGTGGTACCTGTGAGGCATCTGATCCTGTGGACTTAGTCAGAAATCCTCATCTAATCCAGACAGCCAGGTCTGTTCAGCGGGTCTCTTCCTTTTGGCCTGTTGCTGCGAGGGGTTTGTAGCAGCGAGGACCGTGGGCTACGGGTTAGTGGGCAGCAGGGTCTCGCCTCTTGGGAGGTTTACATCAAGCAGCTGCCCTGATGAAGGCCAGTTGGCTCCAGAGGACGGTTAGATGGATAGTGCAGTTGATGTCTTTTCGGCGCAAATGTCAAAGTTAAGTATGCATCCAGGAGATGTAGACAGGTTGTTTTTATATGTTCGATTTATCTTTATGTATCTCCTCTTAGGTCCGTGCGTTGTTTTTTTTCTCCTTTTCAGTGCGTGTTTATTCAGTGGATTCAGTTCCTTCGTTTTATACTGTGTGTTTTGGTCCTTTTCCTTCTACACAACATTTAATGCCAGGAGCCATAATGTAAACCTAAAGATTCGCAGCACTGCTGTTGTGATAAGGTGCTACATTTGTTGCTATTTCTTTGTATGTGTCAAACTGTGATTTTGCCCCCGTTTGGGCAAAACTGTTGCGCAAGTCTTGCATTGCTTTCAGAAAAGTTTGTTTTCCTGCATATGAAAATTCCCACTAAGGTGGTAACTTTGCATTAGTAGGATATCTGGACTATTGACCAACTTGGTGGTAAAAATCCTCCCAGCTTTCTGCACAGGTGTGTGCATGCATGCATGCATGCGTCCCTGCAGGGATGACTGGGTGTGTATTTTCTGTTTGCCTGTGTAGCTTTTAGGGATAAATCATGTATTTTTTAAACATTCATGATGACTAATACCATCAGCACCAACATGCCTTTTTGTAAGTCTCAGTATAAATGCATTGAACTATGTATACAGTTCAACGTCTCTAGGTGAACAGCACACACAAAAGTCAATTAGCATTTTCCACATTCCGCCAAATATGATTAGAATAGCCATCAGCACTAATATTGCGTTGAGCAAATATACTGTATCTTTGTGTTACTATATTTGTGTTAGCTGACCACGTGTCTGTTGCTGACTCACTCAGTCCACCGTTCAGATCTCTGATTGTGTTGGACATTCAGATTATGAATTGGTTTATCTGTGCCCCCAAATGCGTCATGAGAGCTAATGCCAGCTAATGTAGCTCGGAGACTGCACATTTGGATGCAGGGCACCATAGAAGGCATCGGGCGGTTCTTCTTCTGGACCTGACTGATTATAGTGATGTTTGCGTTCAAGTGTATTCATTTTTGCCCTTTCTTACCCAACAGGAAAGTGACTCTGCTTATGGTGGGACTGGATAATGCAGGGAAGACGGCCACAGTACGAGGAATCCAAGGAGGTTGGGACTGTTTGTAATAAATGTTAATAATTTGTATTTAGTGTTTGGCACATTTGTCTTGTTTTAATAAAATCTTCATAAATAATAGAAAAGTTGAGTTTGTAAAATGTCTTCTTCATGTTGTTTACTCTGAATAAACTGCCTCATTTACTTTTCTGTTCAGTATTTATTATGTATATTTTACATCAAAATGCTTGCCAGCTATGCCTCGCGGCTTTTATATTTTATCCCCGCTATTACATTTTTTCAATTTTGAAGCAAAGTAAGTTGTGCTACGGAAGTTGTCTTAAAAGATTTCATTCTCCTTGCAGCATACTTCGTCTCTGCTACATGATTTCTGTTTGCTCATTTTTTTCAGAGAGTCCCCAGGATGTGGCTCCTACAGTGGGTTTTTCCAAGGTTGACCTGAAGCAGGGCAAGTTCGAGGTGACTATCTTCGACCTGGGTGGCGGGAAGAGAATCCGGGGCATCTGGAAGAACTACTATTCAGAGTCGCACGGTGTGGTGTTTGTGGTGGACTCCAGCGATGTCCAGAGGATCCAGGAGACACGGGACACCATGGCCGAGGTCCTCCAGCACCCGCGCATCGCTGGGAAACCTGTGCTAGTGTGAGTGTTCGTCCAATGAAATTATACTTGACAAGGGCTAAAAAATTGGGGAAAGCTGTATATTCAAAATGTGAGTAAAAGCATGTAGCGGCTAGAAAAACAGACTGGATTGTTAAAGCACAGAGGGCGAGGCGTAAAAGACGTGGAGATAATGGAGAAATTGCCCGGCCATGGTCCAATTTGCTGCTGAATACGTGCACCGCCGGTTGATTCCTGGAGGCATCGGCTCAATCAGCAATCAGGACACAAAACACAAGTTGATGGGCAGAGAGTTTAAAGTATTTTTCCAGGTATGCAGAGAGTGTTCTAATCAACAATCCACAATCAGCGCAGAGTCACATTTCCATAAGATTTCTAGCCACTATAACTATGCACCTTGCAAAGGTTGGGTTTGATAACTTCCTTTACAAAGATACAAGATATGTTTCTTGATCATTTTACAACGCAGCGTTTGTAAAATGAGACAACGACTGGGTGAGATGGTTGTACCAGGAGCCAGTCTAGTCTTGTCAGAGGAGAGGGATTGCAAAGTTTATTTTTTTTTATTTATGTAGCTTTTTTTTTTTTTTTATACAACAGCAATGTCTTTATTCCTCTCTGCTTTCAGGCTTGCCAACAAACAAGACCAGGAGGGAGCGCTGGCTGAAGCAGACATCATCGAGAACCTGTCGTTAGAGAAGCTTGTTAACGAGAACAAGTGTCTCTGTCAGATCGTAAGTGTTTGTGCACCTGTTGGGGAACGGCAGTTGAACGACATTAAGGGCATTTGGTTTAACTGCAGTTGTACCCATATATAGACACAGAGCCAGGTTTTTGAGAACAGTTCATTCTCCGTAGTATAGGACAGTGTTTTCAGTGTTGTATCTTTTTTCAACACCGAGAGGTGCTAGTGAGGTCTTATGTCTCGATATATGCTCCTACCCCAGGAGCCATGCTCTGCAGTTCTAGGCTATGGCAAAAAGGTCGATAAGTCCATCAAGAAGGGCCTGAAGTGGCTCCTCAACAACATTGCCAAAGACTACGAGGCCATTACTGAGCGCGTGCAGAAGGACACGGCCGAGCAACGCGCTCAGGAGGAGCAGGACAAGAAGGAGAGGGCTGAAAGAGTAAAGCAGATACGAAAGGAGAGGTGAGGACATGAGGGTGACACGTGGACTGTAAAAAATGATCAGCATCCGTGGAATCAAATGAACAAATTAGATCAAGTGTCACCAATCGAACTTAAACCACAAACCTTTGTACCCACTGTCCTAATAGAAATAATAGATGAACTGTTTTGTGGAATATAGAAAAGTCAAAGACTGATAAGGAAAGAAATGTATGTTTGGAGAGATTAAGGAGAGAGAGAGATGGTCAGAGTGGAATGTTAAATGAAGCAAGAGACTAATGGAAATGTCAAAATGCCAAGAATGGCAAAGTGTGCAATCTCCCTGTCTACACCATAAATTCAAAATATTAATTGAACCTTGCTCTCTTGCACTGAAGTAACAGTAAAAATAAGTCATAAAATGTTCCATGTATTCGAGAAGAGAAAACTCCCACTAAATGGTAGAAATACCAATTTGCACAAATGCACACTGTACTTAAATCTGACCTCAGATCAGCTTTTCTAAACGTAACGTTACGCTGAAAAGGTTAACACCTTGTTGTCTCCGCAGAGAGCGGCAGGAGCGGGAAGAGGCCGAACGTGAGGGCAGGCAGATCCAGGAAGAGGAACATGATGACGAAAACATGCCCAGCCCCTTCCAACCAATCAGCAACGCGATCTCCGAGGTGTGTACAGACTCCGCGGGATGGTGTATGACCTGTTTAAGACTTCTAGTTGGAGCTGTACTCCAGGTGTACTGTGCTTTTGGTTTGCTCCTTGCAGAACGAGGATAAAGAAAAGGCGAGGAGGAGGCTGCAGGAGGCCCGGACCAACAGCCCGAAGACAGATGTTGATCAAGAGGAAGAGGAGTATGAGGACGACGACGATGAAGAGCCAGATGACATAAGACAAACGCCGGAATATGCCATTTCAGGTGAGTGATAGTTTTTTGAAAACCACCACGAGATTTCTAGTTTAGTTTATATGTGCCTGGTTGATTGGATAACACCCCATGATTTCAATCACTTAGTTCAGCGGTTTTCATAAAGGTGCTTTCTGCCAAGATATTTATTTACAAGTTTTGTAAATAAATTATCTGTCTAGATGTGAGGGCAGTGAGCACCTTTTTTTTTTTTGAAGAGTCTATCCTCGCAGCTTGTGGTTCGGCTTTGCACCATATGGGGGGAAAAGTCGGGGCTTGTAGATGAATAGAAAGCAAGATATTATATCTGGTTTCACATTGATAGCAAATGATTAAACAAAGGCCTGGAGACCGCAGCACATATTTGTTTGAGATATTTAAAAATTTGAAAGAGATATCCAGTCAAATTAAGCAACTGTCTTTTTCATCACTCAGAGTACTGAATATCTATTAGATAAAGATAATTGAGCATTAGGAAGATAATTACATGTTGACTTACTTAAGGGATAAAAACGGCTCAAGTCTAGTGTTGAAAGCACTTTTTGTTCCTCTTTTATTTGATTATCTCTAATATGATCCTCTGTGAACATCTGCATTCTTTGCTCACTGAAGACAGGCTTATTTAAGAAAATGTTATTTTTATAGTCGTAACTTTTGGGTCACATCCCTTTTTTAAATGTCTGCACTTACAGCCACAACAGGCGAGCAAGACAAAAAGAAGACGAGGAAGCTGCACCTGAAGAGGAAACACAGGGTGGACCCACTGAGGACTGAGGACGGGCCAGCAGAGAGCGCCACCCCTCCGCCTCCTCCAGGTCAGCCTGTGCATCATCATCGAGAGCTGCCGCCATGTGTTGTTTTTCCATAGGCTTGATTCTGGTGACGACAGAGAAGAAGTACTTAAGTACTTTTGTAGCTTACCACCTTCAAATATCACCTTTATTGAAATGTTTACTGGTCATATCAGATCTGTGTTAAACCGAACATTTCCTGCTGCAGCCGCTCCAAATGAAAAGTTTTCCCCTCATGAACCATTATTGTGAAGCAGCTATAGAAAATGGAATGTATTTGCTTATTCAGCAGTACCATTCTTAAATAAAAATTGTTCTACACTACACGATCTGGGCACAATTGGCACTATTTGGTCAGCGCATCTGTATTAATTCAAGGTTAGGTTTAGGGTTGGTCAGGGGTAGGGCTAAATTTTGCTGCAGTGAATAGGGGTTAGGGTTAAATATTGTCGCATTAGGTTAGGTTTTTAGGGCTAGGAGCAGGGGTCAGGGTCAGGGCTACGGTTTGTCCCCAGGGCTAGGGTTTTATCGCCAGGGTTAGGGTTTTATCACCGGTTTTAGGGTTAGGGTTTGTCACTAGGGCCAGGGCTTATTACTAGGGTTAGGGTTTTAGTGTTAGCCACTAGGGTTAGGGCTCAGGGTTTATTACTAGGGTTAGGGCTGTATGGTTAAGGTTAGTGTTACATACTGCTCCATCGGATATAGGGTTAGGGCCTGTCACTGGGGCCAGGGTTAGGGTTCTCCATTAGGGGTTAGGGTTTATGGGCTAGGGTTTGTCAGGGTTAGGGTTTATCACTAGGGTTAGGGGTTAGGGTTTGTTAGGGTTATATGTTGACCCATTCATTTTTAGGGTTAGGGTTGCATACTGCTCCATTGGATATAGGGTCAGGTGCAGGGTTCAACACCCAGGGCTAGGGTTAATTACCAGGGTTAGGGTTTAAACCAGGGTTAGGGTTTTGCCAGTGTTGTATGCTAGGGTTAGGGTTCCGTACTGCTCCATTGGATATAGGGGCTAGGTGTAGGGTTTGTCAAGGTCAGGTTTAGGGTTGTGTATTGGGTTAGGGTTCGTCGCCAGGGTTAGGGTTTTTGCTATTGGTGTTAGGGGCAGGGTTAGGGTTAATTAGGGGGTTAGGGTTGTACACAAGGGTTAAGATTTATTGCTAGGGTTAGGGGTTATATGTTGCTCCATACATTTTTGGGGTTAGGGTTATGGGTTTAAATAAGGTTTACGGGTTAGGGTTTGTCACTTGGGTTAGGGGTTATATGTTGCTCTATTCATTTATAGGGGTAGGGTTAGGGTTTAGGGTTTTACATTAGGGTTACGGGTTATATGTTGCTCCATTCATTTTTAGGGTTAGGGTTGCGTACTGCTCCATTGGATATAGGGTCATGTGTAGGGTTAGGGTTTATGGGTTAGGGTTTTACATTATGGAGTTAGGGTTCTCCATTAGGGTTAGGGTTTATGGGCTAGGGTTAGGGTTAATTAAGGTTAGGGTTTGTCACTAGGGTTAGGGTTCCCCATTGGGGTTATGTTTAATTAGGGTTAGGGTTTAGGGTTATGGGTTATGTCACTCTATTCCTTTTTATGGTTAGGGCTAATTAGGGTTAGGGTTGTAGGCAGGATTAGGGTTTATGGGTTATGCAGGGTTAGGGTTAGGGTTTTACATTAGGGTTATGGGTTATATGTTGCTCCATTCATTTTTAGGAGTAGGGTTGCGTACTGCTCCATTGGATATAGGGTCAGGTTAGGGTTTATGGGTTAGGGTTTTACATTAGGGGGTTAGGGTTCTCCGTCAGGGTTTATGGGCTAGGGTTAGGGTTAATTAAGATTAGGGTTTGTCACTAGGGTTAGGGTTCTCCATTAGGGTTGTTTAATTAGGGTTAGGGTTTAGGGTTATATGTCACTCTATTCCTTTTTAGGGTTAGGGTTCGCAGCTAGGGTTAGGGCTAATTAGGGTTCGACACCAGGGTTAGGGTTAATTACTAGGTTTAGGGTTTACACTAGGGTTAGGGGTTAGGGTTTTTGCTAGGGTTGTATGCTAGGGGTAGGGTTAAGGTTATGGGTTAGACTAGACATTGTTGCAGGGAAAAGTTCAAGGAGAGCCAACCACACGTAACTGTTAGATGAAGAGCTACAGGCAACAGGCTCAGCTGTGGTTTGTGCAAACAAAAACACTGCCTACGTGTAATCAACAGCTTTTACCTTGCTGTGCTGTTGTGTGGAACAACACTTGCCCTGTGTTCATGGTTGCTCATTGCTCAGCTCTGCACCGAGTACACCCCCCCCCCCCCCCCCATATTGAAAACATCAATGGAGCACTTTGTCGGACAGGGATTAAGTTATGAAGAGAAGGAAGGAAGGATAGTGACTAGTAATGTGTTTTTGTTGTTGAACTGCTTGATCGTCACTTCTGATACTTTGTTAAAATGAAGCAAGTAGCCAGTGTCACTGTCTAGCTATAGATTGTCAGAGGCATTGTTGTTAATCTTTCTGACCAAATCTGTAAAGGAGTCGGATAAATCAGATTCTACATCTGGTATGAAGAAGGAGCCTGAGCATCACTTCTGACTTTCTTTTTTAGGATTTTCCACATTTGTCCTGATCAGTGTTTCTTAATGTTGTATCTTTTTTAGTGGGATGGGCCACACCCAAAGTTTCTAGGCTGCCAAAACTAGAGCCACTCGGGGACTCGAGACATTCTGGTAAAGATGCCTGTGAAGTCCGGTTGTTCTTCATCCCTCACTGTTAACCTCTGTTTTCATGCATTGCTTCCTTGTAGTTATGTAGCCAAATCAGCCATTCCCTTTCTCACTAACCCAGTCGTTGTGTGGATTAACATATCGCCATAACTGTCACAGCACTGAATCAGTGTTTCCTCTCTGCAGTAATGCATCGGATGTAATTTGGTTTGTATTTTTTTTTTCTTTTATCATAAAAAATAAAATTATATAACTGTATTAATTACTTTTTCAAAGGAGGAAGTCTGGTGGGTTTGTTTGTTTCACAGCAGTAGTGGCAAATTATTCTGTGTGGTGTTGCAGAGGAAACACTGAACTCTGTCTGCCTTAAGATGTGTGCTGACTGTTAATTAGTATCCCAGACCCACATCCCTGTCTTCTCCTGAATCTCACCAGGCATGTACTTGAATGTGTGTGGATCCTTCATGGTGGCAGACATCTTAATCAATTCAAAGACTAGTCTGTGTATTCATCCACATATCCCATCTTCCTCTGTGCAGCAGCTGACACGGCTAATGTCTTTCTTTCTCTACTTGTACTGTTATAGATAGAGCTCTAATTGACTGTTTTTATTGCAGGGCTCGATGGATGTAGCTTACTAATGTAGTCGAACCTTTTTCTTTCCCATCCCCCTCCGCAGAATTTTACAAGAAGCCTCTCCCGCCTCTTGCGAACAGGCCGCGGCCTAATGGAGACGCTCATGACATCATTTTTTAACCTCCTTTACTGATTGAGGTCCTCCAATCATGGCTCTCCCTTTTTGCTTTGTGTCTCAAGCGAGCAGCGTGTAGACAACCAAACACAGAGACACTGCAGACAGACGCCTCCTGATGTGGGAGCTGCTGAGCGCTGGAGTGCAACGGACACGAAACACTGGAGCAACATGGGAAATGAAGTTCTGCTCAGAAGCTGTTGTATGGTTTCACAAACTGACAATTCGGTGTGAAACATTGAACCTGCATGAAGTGATTTTATGTCGGGTTCTTTCTTTACTCGACAAAAGCATGTTTGGTTCTGAACTCTTTCACCAACTGTAGACTGACACTTTATTTTTTATTGTTAATATCAGTGTTAGACAGTATGGACTCCATTTGTCCAACTGAAATGCTTTTAATTGACAGAATGTACATTTGTCCACTATAACCTTATGAGTGTTTGTCTGTTACTAAACGGATTTGTATACACGCCGCCATTAAAAATGATCACATTTATTCATTTACTTTAGCACCTTTTGGTTTTGTAGTTTAAACAAACGTGTATAGGATATCGGGCATGTACCTGAATATAGGTCAAAAGGTGGCGCTCTTAAGTGGTTTTGTCACAGCTCAGTGCTTTAATCCTTATCTTTTTAAAGTCAAACATTTCCCGTTTTTAAACAGTTATGAGGATGAGTCGCAGGTCAAACGGGTGTAATTTCCTACGCTGTACATGGGAAAGTGTTACACTACATCATGTTAATTGTCAATTTTAGAACTGAATGTGTTGAAATTTCATTTCCATACTGTAAAGTTCTTATGCCCATGAAAGGACCACTGATTTGAGGAAATTTGTGGATCTAGTCTTATTTATTGTTGACAATGTATTTGTCTATAGGGCTACAGATTTTTTACCCATTCTGCTGTTTACACTGTTTTTAAAGTGATATTTCTCTTGAGGCAGGAATCAGTCTCAGACTTGCTGACATGTGAGCCAGCACTGTTATTCCTGTCTTCTGCACCAATTTTCACTTTGAAAAGAGCTAAAATTGCATCTGGAAAAAACCCCAGAACAACTTGGAACACCCTATTGCCCCAGTTACATTTCTGTGTGCTGGAAGAGTCTGCAGTGAGACATCGAGGGAGGAGAAAGTATCAATACACCGACACCTGGAACAGCCAATATTGGGTCAGAACACATGTGTAGCAAAGTAAGCACATGAAATATCACTTTAAAAGTACATTATATTTCAAATCTATAGTATAACACTCTTGTTAATGAGCTCAATGTTTGAAAAATATTTTTTCTACCCAGTTTGAATTTTATAACAGCACAATTAAAGATGTTTTAAGTATATTCTTGACTGCAGTATTTTTATGTTATGAGCAGCTGCCTCTCCAAGTGTAGTGTTTGTCATGTTTACCCAGCACCTGCTTAGCATACTAGTATTTCTGGTAATGGCTCTTACGTAGTTAATGTCATTTTGCAATGTGGACTAAGGTTATAGTTACAGCCTAACACTGGAGCTGGAGGCTACAGTATATCAACTGCCTGTTTTACTGTCAAAGACATATAGGGAAGTTTTGAAGGGGGGAACCCCCCCCCAACAAAATAGAGTAACAATTTGTTTTTTTCAGGGTCACTAGTTCCTTAAAAAGCTTCAAACATTACAATTGAGTGTTAGCTAAAGGAAAGTGAAATTAACAACATTGTTTAAAAAATGGCCACCAATTTTAAATGCTAAATCTACAATGTTTGCATTGTAAAGCTGCATGCTAAGCAACCGTAGCTAAGGGGGGGGGGGGGCTGGGCTTAACAATCACTTTGAGGTCATAATATTAACTCTGGCCACAAATTAATGTCAGCAACAACAAAGGGACCATCACACTGAATTACTGCTCCCAAAGAGTTTACTGAGTAGGCCTACTATTATACTAGCCTGTACTCTGAATTGGTACAAATGTTCAAAATGCTAATAAGTCAATGGAAAATGTTGAACAATGTGGGTGACTTACAAGGTTTGGACATTAAAACATCTAATAGCAACATTTTTGTTTTATATGACAATTTTTGCCTGTAAAGGCCTCTACATGTCATCGAGCTGTTGCCGGGTCCTGCCTTTACCCCAATAAGACATTTTTAATCAGAGTTAGTTGACTTCTACAGCAGCACAATCAGACATGTTGCTAGCCTATAAACCCCAAAAAGTCAACAAAAGTTTCTGTTTATGCTAAACTTTATGCACTCACATTTATAGAGAGCTCAAACATTTAGGCCTAACTGGTGGGAAAAGCCTTGTTCTAGAGAACCCCAACTCCAGAAAGAAAGCAGTTGAAACGTTCCTGATTGATTTGTTCTACGAATTTTCTTAAGATAATATTCAGTCTGCTTCATCCCTTGTTACGAAAGGTTTAACAAAAAGACGACAAAGATTTAAAGAAAGCGAGTCAACGTGGCAGGGACAATGATTTATTTACACAAACTAGGTCATGAACATACAACACAAGTTCTCCAAGTACAGGTGAGATTTGGACCGGGTAGGTTGTGCCAAACAAAAGGAGCCTTAACTAAGCTACTTCTAGAGTCAACCATACAAACTAAACAAAACTTAGAGGAGGAACCAACCACTAAACCTAGAGCTTCTAGACAAACAGTCAATCTACATGAATGAAGGAATGTACTGGGTACCCCAAACTTACCTAAACGCCAACCTCATTCCACAGTTATCATTTCTTTACGTTTTTCTCCTACACAGAATCTGGTCACAGAGCTGATGGGCCTGTCTTCTTTTATAGCTGAAGCCAACTTCAGGATTGGTTGCCCAATAAGCAGCCAGCAGGATGACACAGACAAAAACCAATCACCTCATCAACACCGGGAGAGGACACAAGAAAACACCTGGGGTGGGGGGGGGGAGAGAGAGACAATGCAGGAAAGAAACAAACAGAGCATGCATGGCTCGTAACAGTCATATCTGCAGTCACCATAAATGAAGCCTAAAAAAATATAGTGCTCTGTTAATATAAACAATTACCTTTTTTTAATAATTTGCACCTTTTTAGCTGCTATACTGTTTTCAGAAAATGTGTGAATCTGTGAACCAATCAAGCCGTACAACCTGGACTTTTACCATCGACAATGGCAGACCAGCTGAGCTGAAACAACATTTTGAATGAGCAGGTTAGTTCCACAGCTGATCAGATGGAACTAAAGTGAATTAGTTGAGAGCGATCAAAACCAGAGCGAACGTTATAGAAACATTTAACAAACTTGTTTGTGTGCGTCTTAGACAAATCAAATCAATTGTCAGATTTTGCACTCAAATCCTATTTTTGCTAATAACATAGCTAAAACATCATCAACATCACAGCCACGTTGTCTTGACTCATGGTTTCTGAGCACAGCGAACTGAATGACCTCATTGCAGTAATGAAACACACACATCTCTTTTGTTTCTGATCACACAGTACAGTAGTGATCTGTCACTAATACAAATTAAACTGCCCGAGGGCAAAACATTCTTCTTGGAATTGGCGCTGTATAATGAAACAACCAAAGCTTCGTGCTAAAATGAGAAGGAAAAAAAAGTGTCACCTGCTCCAAAAAGATGGATAACACAAAATGTAAAACTAGACCAATTCTTTAAAGGATGGTAGGCGATTTAAATCCCTTGTTGACAAAGTGATTACACACTTGCAAAGTGCTGATGAGAGTGGGCTGCCCTCATCTTCTGTGTTACTTCTTCGGTCAGAAACAGCAGGAGGAAGATTTTATTAGGACTGAAAAGAGGAAAGGGCAGCTTTTAAATGTATAAAGTAAGCCTATACGTGACAATTTGAAAATGAGCTTCAGCAATCTGCTTTCCTCTAAAAATAGTTTGCTGTTCCGTATTCTCATTTAGACATTGTCAAACATCTGTTGGTAGCTTCTACAGGCCATGTCACTGGCAACAGAACATTGCAATAATGTGCTGCCTCATTACTGTTCTCCCTGTTGTCGAAATACAGACAGGCTTCATTTAAGTGAGTGATGTCACCACGCCGGAGCTGAAATTCGTGCAATGGTGATGTGTCCTGCAGGACGGGGACGGCAGATGCACCGGTGCCCTTAAGCAGACGCTTTAAACCATCAATCCCCTCCTCATTATGCTTACACTCTTTGAAATCAATCTGTTACATCCAGTCCATTCCAGGAGCAATTTTGTGATGGAGTGTTGTAATTTACTACCTCCCCCCACCCCCCCCCCCAAAAAAACACACAAACACTCTTTTTTTTTTATTTTTTTTTTTTTAATCTATA
>CM022483.1:6487164-6526829 GCA_011952105.1 Coreoperca whiteheadi
AATTAAGAAGGGGTGGGGGGGTGGGATGTGAAAAGGGAAGTGAACGGATAGGGTGTGCTTAAAAACTTGTGCACGGAAATGCCTGGTGTTCAAGGCGTGGGCTTTGTTCCCGAATCTAGTGTAAAACTTCATTTAATCCGCAGCTGAAAATAGTCCCCGACCAATGCACTATTTACTCCAGTGTGAGTAATGTTTGCTAAAAACTAAAGTGCCCTGCTATTTTTAGGAAATTACTGAGCCTCTACATATTTGCGACCAGTTTTTAAAGATTTACGTCTGCTGTTATCATTTCCACCAAAGACTGATTTGACCTCTAAATGTCTCACATTGTTTGATAAAAAAATGGTAAAATTATCCAACGATTTACAAAATGAAGAAAAGCTTAGAGAAAAGTCCAAAATATTTGTACAGATTTGTATTTTATTTGCTTACTGCCTCGTTAAGCATCTCACAACCCCTTATCTTGTGACCCTCTGGAGGGGGCCTGATCCGTAGATTGGGAACCACCGGACCGAACTAAAGTATCCGAAGACTTAATGGTTTTATTTTACTGTGACTTTATAAGACAAATTATCTCACCCCATTATACTCAATACAATCTGTTGGAATTCAGGGTTGGGAGCGAAGATATCGGCAGGGCTCAAGTCCCTGAGCACCCACGAAGCTGCCGTCTGTATGCTCCCTGTCACACCTTGAATGAGTAGCACTAAAGCTCCGATGAAGCAGCTTAGACAGTAATAAATAACCAGAACGGCTTTCAGTGCCTCACTCAGGGACAAATGTGGGCTGATGGACACACTGACTGCATGCAGAGATCAAACCTGTGGCCATTAAATCCACTCCACATGTGGAGGTCCTTATAATAATGCTTAAAAATGTACACTATATAGGGAAATGTACACTCTTTTTGCGCAAACACAGCCAAGAGATCCCCTCAAACATTTTAATACTGACCAGAATTGACTATCTATGTGCCAAAGCGACACCTGGAAATGTCAATATTTTGTCAAATCTGGCCCCAAATATCTCTCTGGCATCTGTTCAGAAATGTTCCCGAAGCTGTTTTGATACTAGTTCCATATTTCCACCTTATCATTTATCACACACCATACTGTATCTCTTTAAATGCAGCAACAGTGCTCGCTGCAGGCAGCTGGTCACTGCAGGAAGCGCCTACTCTCTTCCTGTGTCATTAAAATAAGACAGTGAAGAAGACAAATAATCCACATCTGAAGGAGAGAGCAGTGTTAGGACACATTATGATGATAAGTCATCGCTATACAACTCCTGTGCCTTTGATCTTGTGTGGAAGCGTAGTGGGGAATGGGTAACAAGGCGAGTGCTATACACTCTCTCCTTCTGTGTGAGAGTGTGTGTGTGTGTGTGTGTGTGTGGTTGTGTGTGTGTGTTATCTAGAATGATCAGTAGTAGATCTCTATTATGCAGTGTAACAACAAGTGTTTTAAAAATGCCCACGGTGCGCTGTGTGTCAACAGAACCCAACCTGTCGTGAAACCCTGAGGGTTAAATAAAGAGCAAATAATGAACAAGTGCGTCTGTCTTTAAAATGGGATAGAAAAGCTAATAGGTAATTGAGTGTGCTTTTGTGCTGGAGGGGGTTACGCAGCAGTAGGTTGAGCCTATAGGGAGTATACAGAGAATCACTGCTGCTCTGTTCTTACCCTGTGCAGTCATTTCTTACTGCCTGCAGAGGGCAATGCAGCTCCAGTAATCCCTGCTCGACACTTATAGCACGCAGAGTTTGGAATACTTGGACACTATTAACAACACTCATGCTATTCATCTGGGCTGAATGGCGTCTTTTAAGATGTTTCCAGGGCCAACTAAATATCTGACCTAAGCCTGTTGACAATAAAGTAACAAAACATAGCTCAGGAGAGGCTAAATCTACTGTGTTCAGCCAGGAGCTGGAGGCTAGTTTTAACAAAAGAGCACCAAGCTTTCATCCTTTAATGGAAGCCATGTAATGGCTCATTATGTAACTAAGCAGGGTAGAAAAAGGAAAGAAAGTTGCAGCATGTGATGAGCGGAATTTGACTGTGCTCCTGGAGGAGTTCACGTCTACAGAGCAAGTGCTAAATGTACACATTGACTGGTTTAATGTACGTTTAATGCTGTTACATAAAGAGAGACTGCCAGCAGGGGAGCTTAAGGGTGAAGTGTTACTTCAGTATATATATTGAGGTGAAGGGATAAGAATTGCATGATTTTTAGCAAAACAGTGTTAACAGTTGGACTTTAAAGCAACTGAAATCCCCATTGCAACTACTACTACAAAGGTATTTCATACGGGGTTATAACTAATGCTTATTTTCATTATTAATCGTCATTCTGCTGATCATTATCTGGTCTAAACAATGTCAGAAATTTGTGAAAAATGAAAGAATTCCCAACTATATAGAGTTTACTATCATATAGGGCTCAAAAAAAGTAGTACAGAAAAAAGCAAATATCAGAGATTAAAGAAGTATGAAAACATTGTAGCAGGATTTATTATTTTTCTTTTTGACAAAAAGTCTTAGCCTATAACAAAGTCCACTTATTTGGTTTTCTGGAGCTTTCAGCCACAACTTGTGGGCTTCAGCAGCTGATGGAGTTTGCGCAGTTGGCTTGTTTGGATGCTTTATTTGTTATCATGTGACCAAAGCATGACATTCTGGCCAAATCGATACGGGTGCTTATGGATTTTCTACGCCCCCCTCCCCCAATATACAACCAAGGCTTTTCACGTAACTGAAATTCCAAGTAATTGGACCTTTGGGATTTTTTTGTCAAACTGCCCCTAGCCGATAATAATCTTGTGACCCCTTAGATTAATTTCACGACCTCTTAACGGGGCCCTGATCCCCCGGTTGGGAACCACTGCCCTGTATCTTCACATTACTGTTAGATTCGGCTTATGACAGCTGCACCTTTTTGCTCGGGCAGTTTGTGACTGTCTGGCATAGGTTGTCATGACTTCCACACTATTTGAATGCAGGTTTAGGTTTGCTGACTAATCTCGCTTTTAAAACGAGTGTCAATGTGCTGATTCCTAGACCTCCTGTATATGCTGCCAATTGCAATTCAAAATGACCCACCTAATAAATCAGAAGTCCTTTTTACTGACACTTTATTGACTGAATAATTAATTGTTAGTAAAAATAATAATTTGTTGCAGCCCTAAGGCAGTCCTAGCTTCAGCTCCTGTCAAAACATCCCAGTTGAAGTGATTTTTTTAATCAGTGAATAGATACTGAAACTTATGAACACACGAGCAAATAAAAACATTCTGTCTTTTAACCTACTAACAATGATTTTGATGGAGAACTGGCACCAGCTAGAGTCTCTCAAATTGTAACTACTAGAAAGCTTATAAGTGCTGGCTCTTGAGATTCAGGCTTGATTCCACAAAAGCAATTTGCACCTACTGGTGAAGATGAATACAGTTAATGTAAATGAAGAAACTGCCCTGCAAAGCACTTGAGCTGAAGTCCTCGTTATCTAGTGCCCTTATCAACAAATGCACTCGGCTGTGCTAATCGTGGACCTATTTCAATGTCACATTATAATATCATTTCTGATCCAATAGCATCATTGGATCCAGTAAGTACTCATCAAAAACAATAGAACAATGTGCCACATGCACTCTGCTGTTAGTCAAATTCATTTCCCAAAACATCTTCTCAGTATTTGGTATTAGCACACCTGATAAGGACACAATGCACGGTTTGATTGAGGTCAGTAAAATAAAAAAAAGTGGCAGTTAGAAAATGGCAGAAGGAGATGTAGAGAGGTAGTAAAAAGAGGGAGATTAGGGGGGAAAAGGCAATGAGAGATGGGAGAGAGAATAAGAAAAGCAGATAAGGGATAATGAGGTGTTCGCAGAAAGAGTGATAGAGAAAAGAAAGGAAAAAGCGCAAATAATGGGCGAGTGGAATTTGGGGAAGCGACAGGGGAGATAAAGGTGAAAAAGGAGCAGAGGAAGGTTGTGGTATCTGGTCCAGGCTCAGCAAAACAGGGGCTATAAGTGTGAGTGGGGATAGAGAGGAGCCACACTGAGAGCGTAACGGGATTGTGGGAAAGCTCGACATAGATGAAGCCATCTGCCTTTGAGTGACAGGACGGTGTAAGGGCGCACTGAGGGCGGCTTGAGGGAACAATGGGGCAAATGAGGCAATACGGGAGCAAGAAATGTTGGAATAGCTGTGTGTTTTAAAGAAGGCCTGAACATATTTTTTGGTGACTTTGAACAGCAGTATTGTTCTGACAGTGTTGGGCAATTAACCTAAAAATGTTGCTTTCTTATTGTGGTCTGGCAAAGAAGCATGCGTTTTCTTTGGCTGGGTCAAAGAGGGCCGCCTAACATCAGCCTAAATCTGACTGACAGATGATTGACAAATGCTCTTCTGCGCAGGAGTCCTCTACACCTGGATGAACATGGCACGCAATGGACTGGCATTGAGCTTTGCTTCAGGGTCCGTATTTATCAAACTGCTAAAAGTGACGATTTCTTCACTTTTAATCCTCACAGACTTAATAAAAGCTATTTGGCACTTTTCTCTTGATTTGAGAGCTCCAGAGGTCTATTAAGTTGGTTAAGAACATCTTTTAGGGGTCTTAGATGGCTGCAGTACAGAGACAGAGACAAGCACGCTCCTTCTAAGACATGTTAGGAATGAATGTACGGGGTAATCCGCTGTTTGTAATCACTTTCCATCCATCTTCACTGTCTGAACTTGACTTTTTTTCAGGTTTTCTGTGATGTACCTCATCAACCAGCAGCAGACCGTGGAATTGGATCCTCCCTTCTCCAGTTTGGTTTTCTTGCGTTTACATTTCAGCCAATTTTCTGTCACTATAATCCCTATTGTTTTATATTTATCATCACATATCATACAGGTTGTCGTTTATTTCATGTGTTAATTGGTGCTGGAGATTTTTACACAAATAAAACCTTTTTTTCCCCTAAAACTCAAATGTTAATATGAGACTTTTATAGAATAGCATATCACTGTGAAAATGTATGAACAATGGGGCAGATGTAAGGTAAATCCTCGAGTCTTATTGGGTGTTTCTGCTTTAAGTATTCATAGAGTATCATGTGATCGTTTGAGAGCTGCTCTTAAAGGTTACTCCATGCTGTGAGTTGGCGTAAGTTGATAGATAAATGTGCCTTATTCTTCACTTTTAGAGAAGAACTTTTTTTACTCCTTTGAAACTATCCACTGAGATCAGTTTCTCACAATATTTGAGCACAGAAATGTGCCACACAAATGCCAAAGCTTTTATGCTTTAATTAGGTCAGCACAAACACATCTAAGTAGTTATTTACAAGGCTTGAGAGTTTTGAGGGCACAGTATTAGATCATACAGTATTAGTATCTTCTCGCAGTATAGAACATCTCCTGCTGTGTCTAGTTTTTGAGGGAGTGCAGATTTGAGATCTGAACGTTTATGTAGCTGGAAATGAAACAGTGAGTGAGTTCAAGTTGGTGAATGCCCCCCCTGAGATAAACCGCCAACAACATAAAAAACAATACATGCATTAACGCTCTCTTTCTCATCCTCTCACACGGTCCAATACTAATAATTGTAATGTAAACTTTGATTTTATTTCATAAATATCTGCCACAGCTTTAAGTGAAAGGGGATCGCGCAGGTTTAACAGGTCATCAATCCCACACAGGTTTAATCAAGGCACAGCTGTGGGTGCATCAATATGCATTGGACTCACCCTGAGAGGAAATAAAGTGTTGGTTTATACACCCAACAGAGCTGCTGATTAGATCCGATGGTGCTGTCTGAGGTAGCTTACAGGTCAAGGTTCAAGGACATTTAATAGCGGTGAATAAACTGTGTCATAGGGTGGTAAAATTGTATTTGTTTGTTTCTTTTGTGTATTTCTTGTGTGTCAGCGCAAATGAACGACTGCGGCGCAAATCAGGTGATGGGGAGAAGTGCTGAGCAAAGAAAAGCAGTCAAATTCAGGTCAAAGAAAAGGCTGAGTAGAGCCTCTAGGTGATATCATTGGGCTAAAACTGACAGCACAACACTAAAGAGATTTTTTAGGAATTCATTTATTTTTCATCGAGTGTCTCTGGCTGTCAGAAAAAAATAATACAAATCACAAATATGGATCTTTGTCTGACCAAGATTCAGACAACAATACAGTGAGTGTTATCCTTTTTAGGCTTTCTTTGGTTGGCGTGTATTTTCATCTCCAGCCAACGTGTCGTTTAATGTGCAAGCATGCACACAACTGAGATTAATCTAAAGCGCGATTTTGACACACACACACACACACACACACACAGACAATTGTGTTCCCACTGAAAGACTGATTTGTGCTGAGCTGGACCATTATTGCTTGCTAGCAGACAGTGGAGGATAGGAAAGCCAAAAGAAATCATTAGGGAGCTGTCAGGTAGCCTAAAAAACTCTCATGCCAGTCCTCCATGGGCTCAGCGAGGCGTTGTTGTTGTTTTTAAGTATTTCTGCTTTGCACACAGGAGAGAGCGACAGGAAAGATGAGAGCGAGAGAGAGAGGATGTGAAACCCAACAAACACAATGCTAGATGTGGACCCTCGATGATGCAAGAATGAGTATAGAGCTAGAGCCCACAGAGTAGTCATGAGTTGGTGTAAATAAAGTATTTTGAAGACATGACACAACCCCTCAGGCTGCGGCTGCATTATGTGGCTTTAAGTCATCTCTCTAGTCCTGGCTGTATTACTTTGGCTCCCTTTTACACTTTTACGTTTAAGATTCTTTTTCTCAGTTTAATTTAGTCTTTTGATTACTTTTAAAGCCCTTCATGGTTTGTTATCTCTTATATATTTCTGATCCATATTGTGCAGCAGCGCACCTCAGGCCTGGCAACCAGCTGCTGTTAAATGTTTCACGGGCCAGACGCGGGACAAATGTGGATCGTGCTTTTACTGCTTTAGCCCCAACAGTGTGAAGTAAACTCCCCCTAAGAATCTAGACGGCTACGTTAGTGCTTAAAACCCTACCTATATATAATGTATTTTGCTTTAATTCTCCGTGTTTTTAAAATGTATTTTAGCGTGATAAAATAGTATATGAGCAGCTGTGACGCACTTTGTAACCGTGGTTTATAAAAGTCCTGTAGCAAGAAGCTTGCTTACTTGCTTTCAGTCAATCAGTAAACAGCCTTTATTATTTTCACCTGTTACAACACAGTCCCCTAATTAGGATTTCATTCAACTGTGCAGCCCATGTTCAATCATACTCTGATTGAAAATGACCAGTTCACCAAATGACCAACATTAGCATTTATTTGAAAGACAAAACGACTAGAAGACATTAAATTATGATACCACTAAGACTACCACCACTAATAACTAATGCTCTTTGAAGCACAGTTTCTTTTGTCCACTTGGGGGCAGTAGAACTGACATTATTGTGGTGCAAAGTTGAATAAGGCTAATGTGTTAACAAACAGTTGTCTATTTACACAACCGGCAGACACGGAGCAACGCCAACCTTTATTTGGCGTCGTATTTTCAGCCCCCGGATGAATGTAAGTCTAATATGTACTCTCATTTGAGCTCCTCTTTAATCTGTTTCTACTCCTGAGGGAAATGTCTCGCTCTTTAGCAGCTAAATGCTCAAATATGTTCCCTAGCTTAGTGGCTAATAACGTCTGTCTGCGTTAACGTTAGCTCAGCAGTGGGCTCTTCAGAGCTTCTTTCCCCTCCGGAAACGGCCCGGTTAGGGTTGACGAGAGAGGGGTACACTGAACCAAAACAGGAAAGTTTAACCTTAAAACCAAAAACCACCGAGCTAAAAGATGATAAAACGCTCCATGGAGGTGAGGGGAGCTGCAGGGTCCGGTGATAATGCTGCGTGGGTCTGTCCACTACCACTGTCATATTACACAAAGTCATTTGATCAATAGTTAATATAAAAATATTGAGTAGATCAGTTATAATTCACACTGAAAACCAAAAATATATATTGAATACAGAGGCACACGTTCTCAGCAGGGCCAGAGACTCTGCTTGGGCAGTACATTCAAGCTGAAATAGGAAATCATTATTTTGCATGATGAACGCATGTGGGTCAGACTCTGAGAGCAGATGAAGGTGAAACCAAAGCCACAAGGCAAATCAAAACCAAGCGAAACAAGGGAATTGTAGTTTCTGACACTGATAGGCAGTAGAAAAGTACTGTCTAGAAAGGTGTTGAAGGTACTGGAGAGTGATTGCTCCCTGAGGGGTGAATCAGACACAGAGGAGAGAGTGAGTCTGCCCAAAGGGGAGATGTATGTTTTATAGAGTTGGTCTGTACACTTCGAGTGACCCCTACCTGTGTGGCTTTTTCCTGCCACCCAACAGCATACTACAGTTCAGGTCCAGGTAATTCAGCAGTAATAATATCATCATTGTTTGATGTATGACCGTACATGTTTAATCCTCAACTGCAAAGGTTATGTACGCCACAAGTGTAGCGATCGCGGCGCCTAAATATAGGCTACTGTAAAGGGGGAGGATATCTAACAAGAGGCACCAAAGACACGCTTTTCCTCTTTGGCTGCCCAAGTTCACAGACACGCCGAGTCACTTCAAGGTCTCGGAAATTGGATTTATTTACAGAAGCAGAAACAAGGTTGTGGAAAAAAAAAGAAAAGAAAGAAGAAATGGTGGCGTAGCAGAAGCATAGCAGAAGAAGTATAATAAGATACGTGTCCACTCGCAGTATTGCAACAAAAAAAAATCCCTGGCGGCCCGAAACACATTTTTCCCCATTGACCACCATTATAAAAGAGATGTCTGTAAAACTGTTGACAGGACACCTCAGACTGCAAACAATGTCCTCTATGACTCTTTCCATAATGAATTTTTTAACTATGGAGGTTTTATATATGTTAAACTTTCCTTGAGCCGAGAAAAGGGTTTCTCCGTGATGTCATCACGATGTAAAGCCTAGGGGCCGAGCAGGAACTCGCTGACGGGGCCAGCGGGAGAAACACTACTGTGCATGTTTAGCAGGCCGCATAAATAGCGAATAAGTAGGCGCCATCTTTGGGTCCTGTCTCCGGTAGTAATAATAATAATAATAATAATAATAATAATACACCCATGAGCAGAAGGAGCAAATTGTTGCGTCTTGGTAGCTAAAGACAAAATGGAGACTGTACCCTATCACTGTGATTTTAATGTAAGTCAATGCAAAACCTCTCAAATGCTCACTCTTCATGAATCCTCCTGCAAACATAACTTCAAGCTAATCAGGATCGTCTTAATATATATACGTTACTTCCCAAATCCTGCGTTATAGTTTTATATAAATAACACTGGATATCCCCTAAAATTCTTTATTTTCAGGTAACTCTGTTCATAATGCCTGACTGAAGAAACGCATAATGTTGTGATAATGAACTTTATTAAAGTTGTGATAAAGCATTGAGTTGTAATGTCGTTGTCAGACTTTATAAATAACCTGCAGTTTCTGCTAAAATGTCCATTGCAGCATCTTTAATAACTCATACAACAACTAGCACAACCCCCCAGTCTTTTTTTATGTATTTGTTTGCACTTTAAAAACTAAATACAACTGTTAAAAAGAGATGAGAGTTACACAAAGACATTCACATAGTGTATATATAGACATGCTGACACCTACAGTACATATACTCACACATACGTGAATTAAAAGTAAAGAGACTTGTGTGGGAGAGGTAGGGGGCTAAAAGCTGCAAAGACCTCGCCTAAAACCTCAAGGCAACGTAACCAGGATAGCATTAAATAAAAAGAATGAGGGATGGAAAGGAAAAAGACAATGTGGTCAATAAGATAACATCTTGTGTCCTGAGGAACCGGAGAACATAAAAACATTCAACATAGGGGGATTAATGCACATACCTAGTAAATTAACAAGCTTCATTAAAATCAATGACAGCTTGTAAGAGTACATAAAATCAAAACGGTCATAAATGTGAGTACAAAAAGCTTCCTGTTGTGGAGAGTCTCAGCCTTAATCGTTACTTCTGTGCCTTGCGATCGGAGGGCTGTACTCATCTCGATCAATACCTACCTGTGTTCCTCATTGTGATGTTTTGGGACCCGTTCCAGTGGACAACCCACAAAGCCATTTTGGCTTGAACAATCCAATTGTAAGACCGATATTGCAGGGCCAGATGTGAAATGAGCAAATCAAAAGTAATTTGTGAGTGGACTGTGTGGGCGGACTAAAACCTGTGGGAAGGAAAACAATTCTTGGAGAATTAGGCTAAGTTTGATCTGCCACTTGTGTGTTGTTACAGAAAAAAAGAGTGGGCGAGGAGAGCGGTCACACGAGGTTGAACTCCTCACCTGAGAAGAAGAACAACAGGTCTGTGGTAAAGCTGGCTGTTTTGTTGTTGTGTGTTGTTGTCCTCAGGAAGTGTGGGAACCTGGAGCTGCGTGGGTAAGAGGCTCAAACACCCTGCAGATCCAGTCCAATGTTCCATGCAGTTTACATGACCAGTTAACCATGTAGGTGGGTTTCTTTTTCATAAACTCTGTGCAGGAGTAGGTTTGGTAGAAACAAGGACATTTTGGCAGTTGATGAATAGAATTTGGCAGCTAGATCAGTTTTTTTCATCCTAACATAACCCTGTTATAACCCCATAACAAAGGTTAGATTTCTGCTTTGTATTTTCAACCAGTATGTTTCACTTTTACCGTAACAAGAGAGAAAGCTTTTAGGATGAATACTAATGTGTCTGGCCAACGTAATGCTATCTCGCCTAACGTTAGCCTCTAGGATTGGTCTTCAGTGGTGGAAAGTAACTAATGGCGCTTTTCCATTGCACAGTACTATCTCGCCTCAGCTCGACTCGACTCGACTCGCCTCGGTTTGGTTTTCCACTGTGTGAAAGTTGTACCTGTACCTGCTTCCAGGTACTTTTTTTCATACCCCCTCCGGCGAGGTTCCAAGCGAGCTGAGGCGATACTAAAATGTCACGTGAAAACACGGCAGACTGCGCATTGGTCAGAGAGAATCGTCACTATTCACTGGTTCATCATTGCAAGCGCCAGACGGAGTAGCCTGAATAACCCCGCCATTTTTAAATAGTTTGGCCAGAGATTGCGTGATATAGCGATTACTATTACGGCAACTCGGAAGAACACGCCGCGGTCAAACGAAACAAAGGTTGTCTTCTTGCTGTGAGAAACAGCCACATCCCGACGATCAAAAACAGCACACAGTCGATTTCCTCCATTGTCCCGTGTAGCGGGTGTGTGGGGCGGCAGTTTCCTGCGGCGTCGCTATGACAACCAGGTACTATTGTGGAGGTACTTTCTGCAATGGAAAACGGTGCGAAAAGCGAGCCGAGGCGAGGCGAGTTGAGCTGCTACTGGTAATGTCAAAGCGCCATAAGTACATTTACTCAAGTACCTTAAGTACAATTGTTAGGTACTTGTACTTTACATGTGTATTTTCTTTTTCTGCTACTTGATATTTCTCCACTACACTTCAGAGGGAAATATTGTACTTTTTACTCCACTACATTTATTTGATAACTTTAGTTACTTTACAGATTCTGCTTATTAATGCAAAATATTATCAACAAACAAATGATGATGATCGATTATTGTCAGTTAAAGACTTTATTGAACCCTGGAGGGAAATTCACAAGTTACCCAGCAGCATACAAAGTTTTATTTAATTTAAAATAAGCTCCACCGTTACCAGTTGCAACATTAAAGTGATGCCAGAAACAAAATATGCATTATTCTGAAATGGACCTTTCTGCATCACGAGTATTTTACTTTTAGTACTTTAAGTATATTTTGATGATAATATTTTCGAACTTTTAAACAAATAACATTTTGAATGCAGGACTTTTACTTGCAACAGAGTATTTTCTACACTTGCTACTTTTACTTAAGTAAACGATTTGAGTACTTCTTCCACCTCTGTCGGCTTCCACACAGTTGGGAAATACTACACAGTGGATGTGCTAGTCGTGAATGTTGTTCTTTTAATGTAAACTGTAACCCCATTAAATAATGTAGTATGAAATGTCGCTGGCCTTGGAAGTAACGCCTGTTGCAGCAGAAAAACGCACTGCTGAATCAATTACTTACACTTTTGCTCTTGTGTTTTTGGTTTTGGAGCCATCATCCAAACTCTTTATATACAGAGTATCGCTCTCGCTACAGTACCATCCACAGCTTCCACATGTGGAGAAATATAAATGTGTGAGGACCTTTAGCTCCTTTGCATCGCTTCATTTCATGTTTGATGTAGATTTTCTGCTTTTTCAGAGCAGGGAGTGAATTGCTGATAAAAACTCCTTTGCAATCTTATTTTATGCGAGACAATCTGTGCTCTTGGGTGGTTGTTTGTGCCTGTGTGCACTTGTGTCATTGTGTGTATCCAGGGGTGTGTGTGTGTGTGTGTGTGTGTGTGTGTGCATAGTGTAGATGTGTGGAAAATATCACCTTAAATCAGACCCAGCTGAAATCACAGAGTTGCACATCAAACCTATCATCAGCCACTGGACCTTGGGGATGACATTTGCTGTTATTTTGTTTGAGCAGAGACACAGTCTTTTTTTATCAGGCATTGTCATTTTAGAAGGTCATCTTTCTCCACAAAGACTAAACTCATTAAATTCATCACGCAGACACAAACGGTTACAGGCGTCATACAGACGTGTGCAACAGGGCCCAAGTCCAATTGTCTGGCTGAAATTAGCAATCGAGATATTAAGACAAAGTACATTTATTCAGAGTAAAATAAAAGAGTGAAATTGCACATTCAGGTGCTTGGCTCTGAATGTTGGAAGTGTGTATTAGTTATATTTATAAAGCCTTCCTTGAGCCTTCCTCCCCTGAGTTGCCCACTTTTATTATCAAAGAGGTTTGGTGAGGGTGATGGGATTTTCAATATCTCCCATGTATCATGTTTTATGAAAGCACTTTCCTCTAATTGTAAGAAATTGGACAGGTTAAAAAGTTTGCTTTGCTTTTGTTACTGCTTGATGCCAACATAGAATTTCATCTTTGGAAATAATAAATTAAGATGGAAGCTAATGGAAAACATTACTGCAGTCCATGCTGTAGAACAAACAGCCATTATACTGTATCCCCATGTCAGGCATAACAAAGATAAATGGAGGAGGAAGACTTTTTATTTGATTATCTGGCTTTAAAGGAATAGTTTAACATTTTGGGAAACACACTTATTCACTTTCTTGCTGAGAGTTAGATGAGAAGACAGATACCACAATTCTGCCTGTACGGTCCCATGAAGCTAATTAGGTTAGCTTAGCTTAGCACAAAACTGGAAATGGGGAAACAGCTAGCCTGGCTCTGTCCAAAGGTAACAAAATCAGCCTACCAGCACCTTTAAAGCTCACTAAAAACATATGATATCTTGTTTGTACATGTCTTATGTATATATCTTGCATTTTATATATCTTGTAATCTTGTTTTCACGTTTTGGTTTTTGTACGGGTTAAACAAACAAGAACAAACGCATTTGTTAGAGAGATTTAGAGGTGCTGGAGCCAAGCTAGCTGTTTCCCTCTGTTTCTAGTCTTTATGCTAAGCTAAGCTAACATCTCCTGACTCCAGCTTCATATGCACAGTACTGACTTGAGAGTGGTATCAGTCTTCTCATCTAAGTCTCGGCAAAAATGCGAATGAACATATCTCTCAAAATGTCTAACTATTCCTTTAATCTGGATAGGTAATCTGTGTACAAAGCATATTTCTATCTTGGAAACATCTGCAAAATGTGGCATTTCATCTAATTTTCAGATTCTTATTTCTTTGAGCTCTCCTCTTTACTTCCCCTATTTCTCTAACATCATTACAACGAAAATTCATAACCCCAGAATTATTTTCAAAACCATTGAATCCATAATTAACCCTCCTCCTACCCAAGAAACTGAAGCCTTTCCAATGATCTGTGAGCAATTTTTATCCTTCTTCACAACCAAAATAAATGACATAAAACTCCAGATTGGTCTTGCCACCGGTGACCCTTCTTCTCCACACTGCAAACCCTCTGCCTTGCTCTATGACTTTCAGGCCTTTTCACTGTGCACTTTAAAGGACACAATGGCCAAATTTAAGCCTTCATCGAGTCCTTCAGATTTTATGCCTGACAGATTTCTCAAAGAGGTTTTTAACAGTGTTGGTCCCACTATTTTATCAATTGTAAATAGCTCTCTGTCCACTGGCTGTGTTCCCTCCTGCCTTAAGCACTCAGTAGTGCTCCCACTTCTTAAGAAACCGAGCCTGGACCCTGCAGATTTAAAATTTTTTAGACCCATTTCTAAATTACCATTTTTATCAACCGTTTTAGAGAAGACTGTTTACTTAGAGTTGACGTATTTGATGAATACTTATGATATTTTTTACCAATTTAAGTCAGGTTTTCATGCATGTCATTAAAATGACAAACAACCTTTTACTTACAGCTGATGCTGGAGATTGTTCGATTTGAATTCGTCTGGATTTGAGCTCTGCGTTTGACGCTGTGGATCACTCCATCCTACTGGATTGCCTTGAAAAGTGGGTTGGCATCAGGGACGCTGCTCTAAAATGGTTTAAATCCTATCTATCAAACAGGATTTTCTCGGGTAGTCATGGGTAATGCCTCCTCTTCAGTGGCCCTCTGACATGTGGGTCCATCCTTGGCCCCTTGTTGTTCTGTGTATACCAGCTACCACTGGGACAGATCATAAATAAACACAAAATCCAGTACCGTTGTTATGCAGAGGACACACACATTTCGTCCCCTTAAAAAACAGCAATGAAGGCAATTTTAATCATCTTTTATCCGGTCTGTCAGAAATAAAGTGCTGGATATCCCAGGTGCTTCTCCAGCAAAGTGAAAATCAATCTGAAATAATTCTCTTCGGTTCCCCAAAGTCCATCCCTGTCTTCAAAACTCAAATCTGCAGCCAGAAACCTGGGTGTGATATTTGACAGAGAATTTTAATTTGGGAAACAAATTACAAATGTTGTTCTATCATGTTTTTGTCAATTAAGGAGCATCTTAAAGCTCAGGTATTTTCTCTCTTGACCTAATTTCGAGAAGGTCGTTCATGCTTTTATTTCTTCTCGGTTAGATTATTTTAATTCATTGTGTTCTGGTTTGAGCCAAAATACCGCAGCTGCTCGGATTCTAGCAAGTACTAGAAGAAACGATCATATCAGCCCTGTTTTAGCCTCTCTTCTCTGTTTACCAGTTAGTTTTACAATTTGATTTTAAGACTTTGCTGATCACCTTTAAAGCCCCTCATGGTTCAGCTCCTAGCTACATTGCGGCCTGAAGATCTGAGGCCTGCTGAATCAGTGAGATCTTTTTAATCACTTCTCAAAACTTATCTTTTCAAAACAGCCTTTTATTAAGTCTAGCACACTGTTTTATTGTCTCATCTGTTTTATTATTAGTAAATAATATTATTTATCTTTAATGTTGGGAGTTTTATTTTAGTGCTGTATAACTCCTCCCTCTAAGTGTTAGTCGATATGACCCTAAGTCACTAAACTGGACACCGAACATGAACATTTCTGCAATTTGGGATTTATTTGGGAATATTCGGTGCTTAAACTACTGTGCAATACACCCTGTTTTCAATATAATTTGTGATACTTATTTATACTTCTAGTACGGCTGTGCAATATCCTCCGTCCCATAATATATTGCTAATAAGCTACACGGAACTTGACAGCTCATGCAGCATTACTTTATACTGTAATATTAACCTCAACCGGTAAACCCACTTTGTACATTACACTTATTTAAATTTTAAATTTATACTTATACACACTTTGTACTTACCTGTATTATATTTTTGCTTTTTGCTTAGTACTTCCCTTCTTGTGTGCACTGACGTGATGGTGAGCTGCTGTTACAATGACTTTCCCCTCGGGGATCAATAAAGTATTTCTGATATTATTTGAATAACCTGATTTTATTTGCCTCTGTCCTGAAATGTTTTAATCCTGGTTCAACCACGTAAAGTGCTTTGTAACTTTGTTTTTGAAAGGTGCTGTATAAATGTATTATTATTATTATTATTTACTGGCTTCCCTGTATGTACGTATTGATGAGACCTACCTAGCATCATGGGGCCTTGTGCGTAAGTATGCTGTTGCTGTGATTTATTTACTACCTATCAGCCCACCCATACTTTCCACTCAGAAGATACCTTGTCATCCCCCTCATTTGAAATCAAACAGCTAGGAGCAGAACCTTGGATCTTTTGCTATCTCTCTTTAACGTCCCCGCAGTCCATCATCTGCTCACTTCTGGCCGCGTGGCTTTGAAGTTCATAAACTGTGAAGCAAAGGATGGCTGATCTGATGGTCAATGCAGCTGAGGCAGAAAGGACCCGGTCAATAAACCCAGAGAGTGAGATGCCTTTTGCAGAATCGCAGCCAGACATTAAAGCGAGGCCCGTAAAATCATGCTTCCAAGCTCATTTTACCTTTCGCTTTCTTTGTGTCACTCTGGCTCTGAGTGTGTCTGGGTGTGGTGTGAGTGCTCTTCACAGTTCTTTAAGGATAGCTGAACACTTATGAAAATAAGCTCCCGCTGCTCAGGAAATGAGCAACTATTGGGTTTTTGATTTATTTATTTATTTATTTATTTATTGAAACCTGGACTGTTGTTTTTTCTCTGTGACTTTATTGAGGCTTTTTTTTACATTTCAGTCAAAAGAATGGAACGAGGGCTTTGATTTTGGAATTACACGTCTACTGAGACTGCCCCACCACTGTCACATGTGACATATCTATTGCATGAATACATCATGAGAGCTCAGGAAATCAGTATTCAGGACTGTGCCACGAGCTGTTATGGGGCCACTGTTCAGACATAATGAATGTGTTAGATACCAGACTTCATGTAAAGTGAATGTGGGAAAAAATGAAGTTCACTTGACCTCAATATATTCCGTCAGCTCCTGAAAATTGCTTTTGCTTTTGGTCCTTCAACTCGATATCTTTTTGCCAATCTCAAAGAGCCACAAAGATCCAGCGAGTGTCCTCTGTGTCTGTGCAACGTCAGCGCTGCTGTCGTCGCTAAGATTGTGCTTAAGAGCATGATGCACTTGTGCCAAGTCAGCAGCTGTCACCTAAAAGTGAGGAAGGCCAGAGTATGAAAAGAAATCTGTTCTTGCTTGACACTTTTCAAGTTGCAAGAATGGCAAAACACAGTGGAGTGGCAGAGTGGCCCAGTGGGTAAACAGAATCTTGTCTCTTAAAAAAACAGAGAACCAGACTCAAGTTGCTGTTGTGGAAAGTGCCCACCCTGCTGAAGTGTCCTTGAGCAAGACACTGAATCCCCAGCGGCTACGAGGATCCTAACAGGCTGCACAGCACCAGCCAGAGCTAAATACAGATGGCTGCTTGCTAGATGGTGCTTGAAACTCCCAAACTTATCAATATAAAGTCACCAACGTTTGTTTGGGTCTGAAAAGTTAAAAGGGCACTTATTCTTAAAGTTTTTTTTATCAACCATCAATACTTTGTTGGCACAGACTGAAATGTGCCAAACTGATCCAATTTATAATCTTATTTACTCGTTCTTTGATCAGAATTTAAATCAAACTTTGGCCAATTATATTCTATTTATGTATTAAGTTTTTGAACAGCTATGTTAAAGACAATGTTTAACATTTTAAGACTTTAGTTTATTTTGCTACGTGAAAAAAGGGTTTAATACTTATCAAAGTAAGGTGTTGAAAACAATATTGTTTTGGTAACAGTACTGAAACTAAGGTCTTATCAGTACTCAAAACAAGCCCCACTTTTTCTAATATTTGTCCTTGTTGCAGTTTTGAGGATTATCTTTTCTATTAAAGAGATACTAAATCTTTAAAAGGGTTGCAGTTGATTACAAATGTTATACTTGCTTCGTTGACAGGTGGACCAGCCTATCAAGCTAAACTGTGGTGGTTGCTGCTCCACCTCAAGGCGCCACCCTGTTTCCCTAATGTGGATCTTCTGGCTCCAGTAACTGACAAAGATGGAGGGAAGATGTACACCGTCTGTGCTGTATGTCAAGACGTCACAATATTTCTTTAGACTTCCATGGATGTTATCACAGACACTTTATCAATGTGTTTCCACAGTCGTCTTATCAGCCTTAGCAGAGCTAAAACAAGTGAAAATCCCCCCCCCCCAGTTTGATTTGTTTGTTCTTGTATTTTTCTATATCCTGCGGTTTTTGAAATTGAACCATTTCTTTGACTCTTACTAAAAACTTTATTCTGCAGTGAGCGAATGAGTAAATATGTTTCAGTCCAGAAAGAAAGGTCACCATTATGTATAATGCAGCTTGCACTATGTATGTTAAAAAAGTATACGCGGGTATTTCAGCAATTCTTCACAGGTACATTTGTTTAAAATAATAATATAGTTAAGTTAAAACGTCAGCATTAAAAAAGTCCTGTGTTCACTTTTTTGTATGGGCCAACTGTACACTTCACTTCACTTTATTGCCCCTTAAACCTGAATATTATCGTATTTTATCCTTATAATGTTGATATCACCAATAGTTGCCACATTAGCTCTGTTTTGGTCTCAAGCACCTCCTATAAGGGAAGTATCTATCTTTTAGCTGCTAAATGCTCCACTACGTATGTTCACCAGCTGCTGTTTGGTGCTGGGTAGGTAGCGTACAGTGGATCAGCCTGCTGCGTCTGGAAACCACACTGGTGAGACCAGTGAGAGTTAAGCAAAACAAAGAGCTGAAAGATGCTAAAAACTAGAGTTAAGGAGTTGGGAACGCTCATATCATTGGGTTCAACACTGTGAGCGACCTCTTTTACATTATACATAGTCATTTCATCCATTGTTAATATAAAAATATTATTTAAAGCAGCTCGCCAGTAAAAAGCGCAAAAATAGAATCTTGCTGTAATTTAGATTCCAGTGATGTGTTTTGAACTGACTCTTCTGTGCTGTTCCGTTTTCAAAGAACAGCTAAATTAAATTCCAAAATACAAGATCATTTGTATTCAGCTAAATAAAGTTAGTCAAAACTGTAATTAAATGAAATACATGGGGAAAAGAGTGCTTTGTCATTCTCTGCCCTGTGTGGAAGCATATTCACCTGGTGCATTAAGAAATCAATTTTGTAATGAGTCAAAGCAGCAATAAAATAGATTTTATGGTGAAGAGCTGCAGTCGGAGTGAGGCTCAATGATAAGAGCTTATTGAAATGTCACTTATTTGATCCATATAACAGCCACTATGTGTCGTTATCATACAGATGTCCCCTTAATAGAATAAGCTAAAATGTAACACGGATACAATTTGACCATAAGGAATGGAAAAAACCCTCAAGTGCTAGAAGATTACATTTGCCAGCATGTACACTTCCAACAGCCTATGATCACTGGCAATTTTGTAAAACGCCAAGGTACCTGGATAAAGCCCAACGCTCCGTTGTTTACAAGACAAGTGTTTTTTTACCTGCCAAGCTACAGCACCTGCTCCTGCTCCCTTTTCAAGTGCTGACTGAAGCAGCGACGGGCTTTGAAGGACAACCGTTTCAATTCCACCTGCATAGGTTGACCAGATTCCAGTGCTTCGGTTTTACACTTCAGTTTATTTATAGAGTGCTTTTTATGGTTCGAGCACAGTGTTTTACAGAATAACAGATAATCAAAAAGAGCAGACTCAAGCTCAGAAGGAGATTTTATATCATTGTTTTGTGTCATTTTATTCATGATATCACATCATTCATCCTCATTCCTACCGTGCTTATGATGACCACCATCATCAGCCATATTCTCCTCTTCCTTCTACTCCCTCCTGTTATCATGTTACTTAATCACAGGGTGACATCATCATGCATGGACAGTGCAGGGTGCTCATGCTGCATGCCTGATAAACCAGAGGACAGCATTTCAAACAAGCTGTTTGGAGGTGGTGGGAGGATGTGACACCTGATGAGCAGCTCGTCCTTCTCATGCAACACATAACAGTGGGGGGAACATACGGTATAATAACTCCCACTACATTATGGCAATAGCAAGCTATGGCCTTGAGGGGGAGCACCTCATTCTCTGCTGCTCGCTCAGTAGACACAAGACACAAGAAAAGCAGAGATGGAGGGGGAGGTGACTGTGTTGACATATCAAATAAAAATTCACTCAAAATCAAGCACCCTGAGATGGTACACTAAGCGGAACGAGGCCGAGGACTGGTGAGTGTCAGAGCCACTATCCAGGATGAAACAGCAAAGATCCGTGAAGACATCAGGAAGCTGGCCCCCAATGACGAACGGCTAAGTGAATACCTCAGGCAGCAGAAACCCAAGGAGGAGCCCCTGCGTGGCACATACCACTGACAGAAAGAAGTGGCTGATATCAAGAAATCCTACCAGTGGTTGGAAAAGGCTGGACTAAAGGACAGCACAGAGGCACTAATCATGTCAGCACAAGAACAGACACTCAGTAAAAGATCAATAGAGGCTGGGGTCTACCACACCAGACAGGACCCCAGGTGCAGACAGATCAGCACATAACAGCAGGGTGTAAGATGCAGGCAGCAACAGCCTACATTGAACACCATAACCAAGTGGCTGGCATAGTGTACAGGAACATCTGCCATGAGTGTGGGCTAGAAGTGCATGCAAAACGTAGTTGAGAATGACTGAGCTAAGATCCTGTGGGACTTCAAGGTCTAGACTGACAAACTGGTGATGGCTAACCAACCAGACATCGTGCTGATCGACAAACAGCAGGAGGTGGCAACCGTGATAGATGTAGCCATCCCAAGCGACGGCTACATCAAGAAGAAGGAACACAAAGAGCTCGAAAAATACCAAGGGCTGAAAGAGGAGCTAGAAACAACGTGGAGAGTAAAAGCAACAGTGGTGCCAGCGGTAATTGGGGCACTGGGAGAGTGGCTCCAGCAGATTCCAGGTACGACATCTGAAGTCTCTGTCCAGAAGAGTGCAGTTCTAGGAACAGCTGAGATACTGCGCAGAATCCTCAAACTCCCAGGCCTCTGGTACATAGCACCCCAAGGGGGGTTAGAGGGGGATTTTTTAATTCATTATATATATAAAAAAGGATGTGTTTGTATATATATATGTGTGTGTATATGTATGTATACACACAACATATTGGAATAATGGAATGGTGCAGTCTAGGATTTAAATACTGCACTCAGTGTAAACATTATATAGTTTAAATGAAGCGTTGGAATAAGCTGATACAGGATAAATAAATACGACAGATACTGTGAAATAAGATGGAAATGGGATGTTACGGGGTGATTCGACTTGCACTGCCAAATTTGAGACCAGAACCTGCCTTTACCAGACATTTTATATATTTCTCCCTCCCTTTAAGTAGTGCCTGCTACAATATAATACTGCTTCCTTTCTTGGAAACGTATCATCTCAAAAATTAGATTTTTTTTAATACAACAAAGTAGTTGAATAAATAAGAAAACAGACAGTGCTGGTAGAAAAGTAGACATTCACATCCAGATTCACACATCTTCTTAGGGAGGACTGTGACATATCTCTTTTTTCTTGTCTGAGTGCGAGTGCAAGACACTGATTTGGGAGTTGCAGCAAGGGCGGCTTTTGTGCTCCCACAGTCCAACAGCCCTTGGTGTCTGGCTTCTTCAAGTGGAGTGAGGGGCGACGAAGGTGGTTAGCCATTGTTGCATAGACAGGTATAGTAATTACATTCTCCTCCATTCAGTCCCTATCTCCATACAGCACCAGCATACCCCTCTCAAACTCCATTATACGCTTGCCAAATGGAACAAAAGCCCAACATTCAATGGTTTTGGCACTCAAAAAGAGACACTGACCCCTTCTGGGGTTAGACATCAAATTGTGTCATGGTCTCGCCGGCAGCAGAATACAGTATGACTTTTAATTTATGGTTTCAGAGTGGGGTGTCGCGTCAGCCGCTGGATTATCCTCATCTTGGCACGAGTGCAATTGAAAGCCCTCAACCTCACTCTGACCGGGTTCAGGTCACTTTTAAAATGAAACAGTTTTTATTTTTTGTGTTTATATGGTGTACTATATAGGAGATATTCTCTCTGGTTATTGTCTTAAAACGTCAATATTGTAGATAGATGTTTGTGATTTACAACCTAAGTGTATTAGAACACTTATTATCTGTATGTGAGCTTTAAAACTGTGACATTTTATATTTTTGACATGTAAAAAAACACATTTTCGCTCACATCTATCTTGAAATAGCCAGAGCAACACACTGCATTGTATGACAGGTTCTCCATTAAATTGGAATTAAAGTTTGCACATTTATAGAGACAATCAAAAGGAAAGTTTTTTTTTTGTTTTTTTTGTTAAACTTGTTAAACAGAATATTTCAGAGTGAGAATACTCTGCTCTTGATTGTTTGTCGCAGCCTGCTTTTCAGATATGCTCTAAATTACACTAAATTGAACTGTTAGGGCTCAGTAGACAATTCCTAATGAACACAAGGGCGACACACATCTCATGCACAGTTGCTTGAGAGCGCACAGATGTTATAGTGGAGCCTGAAGTAGCACACAAAGCAAGGCACTTGTCTTGTCTGATGAGAGGGCTCATTTGGAACTGCCATTAGTAGACATATGATTTATGGCTCTGTCTGCTGCTCTCGCAGAAACCACTGCTTTCACTTCAGCAGCACCAGGAGTCTCTCTCCGTGCTTCTGCCTTATAGCTCAAATTTAGCACAGTGAGCTTTAGTGGTATGGATGGATAGTAGAGAGAAGGTGTCACATACCACTAAATAAGACTTATTTTAAAAATAGACACGGCGGCTAATGTTCCAGAAAAAGAAAGAAATATCTTTTGTTAAGGCTGAGTGTGATGATTTCTTAGTTTAAGAAGCTATTTGGGATGCATTTTAAGTGAGCTGACCAATAGCGGTGTAGTGGAGGTGGGATTTAGTTGATATTGATATTAACCAGGAAAGCCTCATTAAGATTAAAAGTCTGTTTTTTGTTTGTCCTGGCCATGATAAGCAGAAACAACAATAAGTTACAGAGAAAGGGACATGACCTAACATTACCAAATCATAAAAATACAGTATTTCCTATTCTATACATCTTCTGCAACAGTCGCCAACATCAGCACAGGCACGCTGTGTTTTGCTATATAGTCAGTGCAGAAAACCCCCCAAACAACAATCAACAACAATTTATTTTTGTCAAATCTGTTGGATCAAAAGTAATCGTATGACCTTGACTTTTATGGTGTTTCAGCTTTTATTTCAACCTTACCGGACAAAGCGCTTTACAGTGCTTTACAGCGATGAGTCAGTGGATGACACCCTGTTTCTTCTTGAACATTCCCCTTCTACGCATTCAAAAATACATTCAAAAGGGCACACACGAAAGGCTGTCGTCTGTCGTGCGGGCTTCAGTAGAAGTAAATGAGTAACATAGTGAGCATTTGTAGGCTGGAGGTGTAAGGGCGAGAATCAAGCCGCAAACTTTGGAATGACTACCAATTAAACTTCAAAGAGAATGCAACATGTTTTTCCTAAGATTTTGTGTTTTATTTTTTTGTTTGACAAGGTCTTTCTCAAGCTGCAATTTATTGTAATTTTTTTGCAGCTGTGAGCAGCTTTTCTGTGTCTTTTCTGTGTCCATCAATAGCAGAACGTTTCCAACACACTACATACTGCAAACCTGCTTAGGGTTTCAGTATGTAGAGATGTAGTCATCCTCTCCTTTCCACTAGAGGGCCTCAGCATGTTTTCCTGCCTTGCCTGTCAGCTGACCTTTAAACCTACTTGCTCACCTGCAATTAGCTTTCCTCAGTATCCTGGTTAGTTTGCCTGGATTTACACACAGCCTTACTCCTGTTCTGTAGCTCTCTAGTCTTTCTTCCTGCCTCTCCTGGTTTTGACCTCAGTTTCTAGCTCAGATTATGGTTGTCTGTCTGCTCTTTGTTGGGTTTCTTTGCCTGGTTTCTCAGCCTGCCTGCCTGTCTGTACAAACTGAAGGTCTGTCTGACTTTTGAGTTAACACAGTTTTATCGTATCTCATCTGCCTCCTAAATCTGTTTTTGAGCCCAAGCCCAAGGATGTTGCACACACTGTATCCAACTGAGCCACCAGAAAGGCCCGAGGCAATGCTTTTTCTATCAAAACCTTTAATAATAAAAACATACCCTCAGAGGGCGCATAAACTTGGTCACCTGTCACTTTTGTTTCATGTTTTCTCAGTGATATTTCCACCAAATGTCAACCAGTTGCTGTTTTGACCAGCTTATATATAAAAAAAAACTAAATCTGAGACATTTGCACTTTGAAAATGGCACATTCTTTCTTTTAACCGTCCTCCCCTCTCTCTCTCTCACTCTCTCTCATAATTTCCTCTCTCTGTACTCGCTAAGTAGAAAGTGGCTGCTGATGGCGGCTGGACCGAGGTGTCGCCCCCTGCCTGGGTGCTCTGCCATGCCAAATCTGTCCATCTGTCAAGCATATAGGCCCATCAATCAAACAGCTGAATGCAGGTGAGTGTGAGGTACAACGAACAACCATTAATCACTTTGAGACATGGACACCAGTGGGGTGCGCTGGGTGGGGGGGTTGGTTAAGTATTGTGATTGCTTGAGAGACAGTGATGTAAGCCATGATGCAAATGTCTCATGTGATGGTCAGACATTTATTCTGTTTAGCCCAGCTTGTTTTGTTTTTATTGTGTGTATTTTTTTTTTGCTGGTTAAGGCACAGTCAGAGATGATCTGATGCACAGCTGATCTGTGCTTGTCTAACTGTGTCTTCAATTTAAAGCCTCTCACTGTGAGAGAAAGCAAATGCATGAATTATAGCATCAGTGTGACCACCGTTCTGCAAGCCTTTTGCTAGATGCAAGGTTGTAAATAGTATTAAAAAGTCTGGACTGCGATTTCCAGAGAGCCAAAAATTTGTTTTTAGTAAGTCAGAAAGGAATGTATATAGGCTGACAAAGTCTCTCTGGTGGCATCCTCAGGGAAAATGTTTGGCTGCAAGAATGTATTCCATCAGGGGGCAGTGGAACATGTAGACATTAGTTACTGAAAATCACGGCAAGCTGCAATTTAAAGTATTCAAACATTGCTAAATTTCACTTGAGTTTCAAACACACGCCGTTTCATGGTGGGCCAAAACTGCACACCAAGTATGGTTTTTTATTTTTTTTATTTGCTAAAATTGCATTCTAGCAATTTGGTATTTAACTTACGTAGAGTTGTTGGACAAATTTAAAAAAGAATGGTCAAAATCTGTTCAGCAAAGCCCGAGATATTCAGACTTTTAGTCTCTAATATGGGTCAGGCTCCAAAAGCCCACTTTCATTAAACCCCGCTCTGCCTGGTGAACACACACTTCTTTCAAACTCCACTCATCCAGCTTGAATCGCAGGGTTTCTGTTATAAAATTGTAGTCTCCGTGCCTAAACTGAGATAACCCTGATGATGTCATAGTGATGTCATCAGGGTTTTTTGTTTAGACTCTAGAAATCTCCCTTCAGAGCCACAGAGGCCATTGGGCTGAGTATATCTCCCTTTTCAAGCCCCTTTAATTTCAAATGGGATTCAATTATGGTGGAAGCTTTGACTTATGTCTGTGTTAGGTTAAAACAGCCTCAGAGTGTTACCATCCTCATTCTGCTCATGGGTTAGGCTGTTGGGATCCCTCTGAGGGGTCGCTAGATGATTAGCAGGATAGTTCAGAATAAAAGCATATTTCAGCTACAGTAAATTCCATAAATGCATGATGCATGTCTGTAACAAAAAGAATTTCCCCTTGGGGATGAATAAAAGTAATTCTGATAAAAAATAATTCTGATTCTGAAATAACTTCTGACTTTTCTCGTGTAAAATACTGGATTGTCATTCCTCTTTAGACTTTAAAGTTTGCTCAGAATCTCAATCAGTTTAAGGTCAAAATGGTTGGGAACCACTGGCTTAGGCTGGGTGCAATCTAAAATAAAGTCAAAATAAAACAGTAATCAAGGAATGTTTGATCTGACAATTAGTTGTATTAAGAGATAGAAACAAATATAGACACTTGTTCATTACGAACAAGCCGTGAACAGTGTTTCTGACACATACTCGGCTTTAGTTCTAACACACTTCATGAAGCAAATGCAGTCACAGTTTGGTCTGTTGGTATGATTCAGCTCTTGGGTATGCTCCCTGCTGCGGGAATTCAGTAACAGCATGAAATTCATAGCAACATGTTAACTAACACTTGGGGAGCATTGTGATAATCCCCCAGTGTGAATTAACGTAGACAATGCAGCCCTCCAGGGTGCTTGGAGCACAACTGATGCAGGTGGAGGGTGGAGAAGTTTTTTGTTGGTAGATGCAGATGTACGCAGACGTCAGAGGTAATGTGAGCGTAAAGGCCTTTATTGGGAGATGGGACATGTGTGGTAGGCTCTTTTGACAGTGTATAACATATGAGCAAGTCTTACAAACGTATGAGATGGAGTGTCCTGTCAAAAAGAATTTATTTAATCGCAGACATGTGCCACATGTGCATGGTCTCTGGTTGACAAAGCTACTTCTCTTTTGTTCTTTTGCAGTTTCTTGAATTACTCCTCTCTTAGCGTACAGATCAAGTCTCTTGCAACCAGTAGAAAACGTTTGCGGAGTGAAAAACAAGGCAGATACTCACTGAGCTGAGGAAGGAGAAAGAGAAGTCAGAGGAGTAAATGGAGATGGATAGCAGTATTTGGCTTCTTTTTTTCAGTTTTGTTTCTACAGTTTCTACTTTTGCTGTTTTGTGACATTTGAGCCAAAGAATGGCACGAGAAAACCCCAGTCAGTGACCAACATTGTTGTATTTTAAAGAGGGAACCCTAACCTTACAAAGTTGATCTGCTTGGAGTTGTATTGCTGCCACTGTAGTTTATTGATTGAAGCAGTATTTTTAGGGAGACGTCAGTTACCGCACACATATACTGTAGCTTGGACTGTATTTGAACATTTTAAAACTTGCATTTATAATATTATGTAAAAGGTGTTAAAAAGCTTTTCATTTGATATTCTGGAGCTTAACAAAACTCCGCTTGATCCCTAAATTGGAAATTATTAAAGCATATCCAAAATCCTATCCCAACAAGATGCCGAAATGTGTTTATTCATGTGTTTATTTCAGGTAGATTAGCCTATGTAGATTAGTAATATTGTTTTCACTGGTCTTCCAAAACAATCCATTGATGAACTACAGCCAATGCAGAGCTCTGCTGCCAGGCGTTTCGCTAGATCAAGAAAGAGCGAGCGTATCACTCCAGGTTTAGCTAACCTACACTGGCTCCCAGTGTCGTTTAGGATTTTTTTAAAAAGTGGTTTGGAACCAGCCTACATTACTAATCCTTCACGGCCTCTTAGATCCTCTGCTGCAGTTTTTTTTAAATATAGACTATCACATAAATAAGAAAATCGGCAGCTCAGCCTTTTTTATCAATGCACCAAGACTTTGGAATTCCCTCCCCAAGGCTTTGCCAGATCCAAGTCCTGAACATTTTTAAACAACAATTGAAAACGTACTTATTCAACGTTGCCTTTACCTACCTATCTTCCTTTGTTTTATTCTTATCCTTTACATTTTTTATTGTTCTTATGGCTTCCTTTGTTCTATTTCTATCTTTATTGTTCTTAAGCATACCTGTTCTTGCTCTTTGCTGCCTCTTTTGTTTGTTCATTTGATTGCTTGGTTTTATCGTGCAGTATTTGCCCTTTGTCTGTTTATATTTATTCTCTTGTTTCTTCACTTTATTGTAAAGCACTTTGAGCTAGACCCCCTGTAGGAAAGGTGCTATATAAATAAAGTTCCATTATTATTAATTAAATTCCATTTATTTTAGCAATCATGACTGCACTTTAACAATCATCTTATTGGTACATTTACTTTTAACAACGGTCAGTCGTTTTCTACTTAAGCCATCTGACAGAAATGATGTCCACAAGCCAGTTAGAGTAAAAATATTCCCATTTAATGGTGTTAATTGTATAATTTTACAATTTTTTTCAGACTGCTGTATGTATGGCTGAAACATGACAAGAATGCAAAACGTGCTTGTTTGGTATGGGGAGAAGACAGTACTGCCAGAGAAATCTTTAATAAAAGATAGACACCCACCAACCTGATCCAGTAGAGCAGGGGAAGAATGAAAAGGAGCTCTGTGGCCTCAAATGTCCTTTAGTCCTTTTAAAGTTTCAGATTTTTAACGTAATTGTGTACATATGATATAACTCATAACCCAGAGGAGTGAGTGTGTGTTTCAACTTGACCATTAGGTGACTCTTTAAAACACATTTCCTGTGGTCGTACGCAGGGGCATATTAGCTGCGCTGATTCAAACAGTAAATTGCTTAATAGTGGTGTTGAAAAAAGGCATGAAATGGTTTATTCATAACAGAAAATTTCTACTGCTGCTCACCTTGGACCTCTGCGTTCGGCTGGAAAGGAAAATTGAGAGAGCTTGAGAGCAAAATAAGAGCAAGAGAGAGGCAGCGTAAAGAATGATAATTTGCTATACGAATAAATAATTTAAAAACAAACACGGAGCTAAGCTGTAGAATGAAACGCCCAAAGGCAATTAACTCTGGGAAAGAGAGAGGGCAATTAATTTTGTTTATCAGTGATGTATAACTTTTATATAGGCCCATGAGGTTTAGAAAAGTCCCTGTTATCTGATTTTTATGATGCATGTTTTATTCAGATGCACACTGGGGCATTGTGGCCTCTTTGAATGTCCAGCTGTTAAACATATGAATTACGTGCTTTCAAGGAAAGTACCCTGAGATCCTGGCTGCATGAATTTTTCTCCTTGTCAACCGCTGTGCCCTTTATGCATATAGTCATTGTATATATTTTTCCTCAGCCAGAAGCAAGTTGGATGAAGCAAATCTTTAAAGAGCAAAAATCCAGGGTGGAGGGTGAAAGCATGTGAAAAATTGGGTACATCTAAGGGGCGGTGCACAAAAACGTAAGATATCTGAAGAAAAAGCTTTATATTTTTAAGTCAAAGATGTGCAAACCGTTCCAAAACCAAAAACACAAGAGCAAAAGTTTAAGGAAGTGTGATTATCTACTCTGCAAACAATAGCATGTATGGCTAACTAGTTTAGTACCTAAAGTAGTAACCGAGTGTTACTGTCACACCAAGGAGCACATCATTAACTACCTTGGTTACATTAAAAAACCCTGTTCACGACTAGCACATCCATTGTGTTTTTCCTTATGTGTAAGCCGGTCCTGGATGCTATCTGGAATTTTGAGCTAACATTAGCAGCTCTGTGCTCTTTATGGGATTTGGGGAAATTTACTATCCAGCAACATAAAATACAAACGAGATTGTAAGCTAAGCAGTTGAGCTAAGAGTTATTTTACAACTAAATAACATTGTAATCTTAAATTATTCCTTATCCATATCTTATTCCTTCCATGTATCATGTACATGTACATCATTGGTTTTCCAACTTTAGATGAAACCCCGCCCACTTCTATATGACGAAAGACTTGACGGCTGCATTCCCAGAAATCCCCGCTCACACAGTTCCCACGAAATCTGACAGGCAGTAGCTTAGCAATATGGGGCACTGAATTTGATGAATTTCCTGTTTATCAGACCACAAATGAGACAAGAATTAGCAAGCTAGTGGCTATTTCCTAACTGTATGTTCAGTGGGTGTCCTGTGTTGAGGGCGAGGGTTAGCAACAGTAACTAAGGGGCTTAGCAGATGGGCGATTCTCTTTGTTTTTGTTCCTAAATGTGCTATTCAGCCCTGTTAAAGCTGTTGAATCCCATGGAAGTTCTTCAAACCAGACTTCATGTAAGATTTGAATGTTTTGAGCCAGATCTCCTTAAGCAAAGAGGTCTGTGTGCGTTTACGACCTTTGCTTTTGAGTCTAGACTTTGCAGCTTTGAGCCATGTTGCAGCAGACAGTAAGAGAGAGGACGCATGGGTTGAAAGGGTGCAGAAAGTTGAATGTGTCTCTACTCGTGTTTGATCATTACTGCCTTGTCTTCTAGCGGCGCTCACCCCGTCCTGTAATTGAGAAATGTAATAAAAACGTGGCTGTAAAATCCTCGATCTAGCCAATTTCCGTAGATAGTGGATTTATTTGCAAAGGTCATATGAGGTTACAGCACGTAAATACAGTGCCAGGCTGAGTGGCACTGATATCAATAGCTGCTCATTACTGGCTCTACTCATATGTGCTGCACAGAGAAGATCTAAATAAATGCAGTCCCAATCTTAAGTCTCCCCACAATCAAGGTTTTCTTGTGGAACTAAATTAGTATGAAGTGTATTTTCTACCGTGCCACTGATTAAATCTGAATGATGAATTTCAAATCCCGATGCGTTAGTCAGTATAGCTCCAGCTCAGGAAAGTTTATTTTTTTAACCAGCATGATGTCTTAAATATAAAATACTGTAGTTATTTCTCTTTCTCTATCAGTTGAAGGCGCCAAAGAGACAGTAAGAGACAAACAGCAGTTTGAGATTAAAAAAGCTTTTTAGGAAAGTTAGAGTGTGGAGATAAAGGTGGCTTATGGGCATTTACATTCAAAGGTTTAATTAAAAAATTATATTCATTTTAAAATTCTGCCTCAAAATATATATTTTATAATTCATTCAACACATCCACTCTTTTGCATTACATTCAAATGTCCTATTTTCCAATATAATCTCTTCCTGGCACCTACAGTATCTCTTTGCATATTAAATACACAGACATACATAGAAATTTTACACAAAATGCCGCTATTGCATTAGCACGACACTTTCTCCATAAAATGTAAAGCTATTAAATAGAGGTACCACTTGCTGCCGACATAACGGTGTTGGAAAGGCAAGAACTTTGCTTTTTATTGGATCTCATTTCTGTGGTCGAGATTTTGGTGGGGAGTTCTCTGGATAAAAGGCAGAAAATAATTAAATTGATGTTCACGTGTTGAAAAATTAAATCAATACCAAAAAAAGCAAAATTTTATTAAAGTAAAATTTGAGTTAGTTAATTTTTTCTTTATAACCACTGGTTTAAAGACCTAAGTGATTAACCATCGGTCATTCAGATTTTTTTGTAACATCAAAAGACCATCTCAGACTTCAAAGATTGTTTTGATCTTGAGAACAGGATTTTGACCTGATGAAACCAGGATAATACCAAAGGACTTTGACAGACAGCAATCTTGGTCAGCTCCACTCTTGATCTACTCAGAAGTTCTTTACCTGTGAGACCAAGGATGCTGCTGGCAGCAAAACAATTCAAAGCTTATTCTACTTTTCTTATTGTCCAACAATGCGTTAGTCCGTCTCTCAATGCTTTCTGACTTCCCTACCCAAGCAAGTTGGTTCCTAGGCGTTAATCTAAATATGAAGTTTCGGTTTCCTAAAACAGAGTTTGGGTACAGTAATTTTAAGCCTACATCTCAAACAAGAGTAAATAGTGCATTTGTAGGGAACTATTTTCAGCTGTGGATTCATTTGCTTTTGGTGTTCAAGTGATTGTTTTTCGGCAACAGGATGGTGTACGTTGAGTGTCCATGTTCAGTGCATCAGTGTGGCTCACTCATGTGTTTTAAATAGTTTTTGAACAATAATGGAGCTCTATGGCACAGAGGAATACCACATATCAAGCTTTGGCTAAACACACAATACTTGTTAGCAGGTTCAATACATTGTTGGTTTTGGTCTTTTCAAGACAATTGTTGACAAAAATCCATATATAAAATGTTGCCAGCATTATCTTTTAAATTGCTTTCCTGCTAACACTGCATGCAACATTTACTTTAGGCTTTTGTTATCCTGAACTCGAGGCAGTGCAGAGACATCTGCAAACAGTGCAAGTCTTAAGCTTATGATTACCAAGCTTCTCTTCTTCTGTGGTAATAGAAGTGGTCTGAACATGGTCATGAACATTACAGGTTTTCTCCCCACTTTGACTGACAAGACTAAGATGAGTTTCACAGTAGAAATCAATAAATGTTTCCATTGTGCACTAAGGTACCTGCAGACTGTAGCACGTTTCTGTCTTCCAACTATCCTGCTACATAATTAAAGTAGCACTGTTTTTTAATCACTGCCAGAAGAAGCAAGAAAAAAAATCCTCTCCTGAATATCAGAAATGCTGGAACGCATTTAGTAAGCCTCTCCACTCCCAACCTCTACCTACCCTCATTGATGTAGCAATTTCACACAAAAATACAATAATAGCACATGACCCAGGCCATCCACTCCATTGTCACTTCACAAAAGTCCCCTCTGGCTACAGATGCAGAAGGTTCAGGCGCAAAAGAGCCTATTTCTGCAGAAGCTTTGGCCTGCCTGAGCCATAGAAATTCTTAAGAGTGCCTTCACAACAAGAGATTTAATGCTCAGTTTTCCCATTTTAGCAGCTCCACAGTGGATGGAGCTAAAGTCCTTAACACACTTTAAGATATTCCTATTTGACTTGGTGTGCACAAAGTCATGTAAAATGATTTTACAGCAAAATAACAAAATCGACTCCACTAAAAAATGCATTAATGCATTACTAAAGAACATCAACAACTACCTCAAGGCCAGAGGCCTTTTTTGATTTCTGCGAGTGAAAGAAATTTTCTAACTTTGTTCACACAAAAGCATACTGAATGCCCTTAATACCTGTTACTGTACATCATCTGTACTGCAGTTAGTTTCTGTACCAGTAGTACAAAGGTACAATAACTCAATGGTGAACGTATACTCAATGCAAGGAATGTAACTGTACCTACATACTCCGATAAAGTCACTATATTGGGTCTTGTACAGTGCTTGATTCATCTAAGACTGCACCTAATGCTTATTTCTTTTCAATTACACTATTGAAAAAAATCCCATCACAAGTTCTGAGAACCCAAGATGACGTCTACATTGGCATTTTTGCCGAGAGTTAGAGGAGAAGATTGATATTATTCTCATGTAATTATGATTCTGGAGCGAGGCGACGGTTAGCATTGCTTAGCATAGCTTAGCATAAACAGTGGAAACCAGGAGAAACAACTAGCGTGGCTTTGTCAAAAGGTAACAAAATCTGCCTTCCAGCATGTCTAAAGCTCTCCAATTAACACATTATTTCTTGTTTTTTTAATCCATGCAAAAAGTGTAAAAACGCTAAGGTAAGTGGCTGAAGACCGTAGCCTTAAATTGAGAAAGTGATAACAATCTTCTCATCTAAGTCTCTGCAACAAAGCAACTAAGTATATTTCCAAAAAGGTTTAACTATTCCTCTACGGATAACAGTGTGATGTTTGTATAAGTTAGTTACAGTTTATTCCTCTCTCAACTTGTCAACCTATTAGCAACACAGTGTAAAAAACAGTAACACATTTCTTTCTGAATATTTACACAGGCTGTGAACATTGTGATAAAGAAAAATGTCACCCAGTGCAATTGCAATTTTAGATGACAATGAATGGCAAAAAGGGAAAAGCTAGATATATTAGACTGTGGCTTCTTACAGTACTGAGTGTATGCACTTTAATTCACACAGTTGATTCAGTGATAGTTAAGGTCTCAGAAAAATTAAGGTCCTAAGCCCACATAGCCAAACTACTTGCTTCTTCTGCAGAAGATGGTTCCTACTGGCTCTGGTTGAATAATGGAGTACTAAATGCAACCTCCTCTACTTTCTACTTTCCCTTTGACTCTGGCTCTGTTTGTGAACACACAAATAAGCTGTTTTGATGTCCGAAATGCCCTTCTCTGCTCTGATAGCTGAATGGACTGTAGTGTGCTCCCCTTGGGCTCCCTAGAGGCTGGAAAGGAGCAAACAAACTTATCTCAACCAAGCCACCCCCCCCCCCCCACACTGCCATACAGTATTTTCATTGGAAATTAGATTAAAAATAAAAGAGCCTTTTTAAAAAAAGAGATAAGTCTGGCATGTTTGATGGCTGTGCAAACACATAATCCGAAATCTTATGAAAAAGCTTTAAAAAATGTGTTATGCCTAATATGTCTATTATAGCCCTATTTTGTTTTGAAACACACTTGATTTTAAATTTACATTTATTCATTTAGCAGACGCTTTTATCCAAAGCTGATCACTTCTGTGTGACCATTTTTATTTGAGTGACTTTGAATGCAGCGCTGTTTCCTTGTCCTCCTCTTTATTTCCCAGAGGGCTGTAGTGACTGGAGTAGTCAAAATCCGTAATGAGCCTCAGCAGGAGAGCATGTAGGTGGCGACTGTGGCTGGTGGAAGAGCGGTCGGCCACCAATCGGAAGGTTGGCGGTTCTATCCTGGCTTCCCCCAGCCATGCGTCGAAGTATCCTTGAGCAAGATACTGAACACCTTTGGTGTGTGAGTTGGTAAGTCGCTTTGGATAAAAGCGTCTGCTAAATGACTAAATGTAAATGTAATGTAGGTGTGGTTTGGATGCAGGAGAGCAACCTGATAAGGAGAGTATTGCTTATCAGGTTGTTGTTATCACTCATTCTGAAAAGGAAAATTGCTCAGCCATATGGTGTCAAGTTATCTAGACAATATACACCACTGACACAACTTTACAGTCAGGCAGGTAATGCACACATGCAGATTATATATATAAAGTATATGCATAAATCATGCACTTTACCCTAATGACCTCTTGTACCTTACCTCACTGTTTAGTAGTGAGCATTACATACAGCACTTTATATTTATTTGAATTTCATGCAGCATTTCAGATACAGTGCAGAGTCAGAACAAGGTGAAGTACAGTATAGGCCTTAAATGTACAACCTGTGGGCTGAAAAATATAAACAAACATGGCGTCCCACACACACAAATACATGCTCCCAAATTGATTGACGACACTGCACAACATCTAAATCTCAACAATGCAGTCTGAAGCTGTTACAGGTTTGCTTACCTCAGTTTTATCTGTGAACGCAGGAGTAAAACAGGCCTCAGTTTTCAGCTCTAATGAGTTGAGGATCACACAATATTTATTTTTGAGTTGTGTTTCAAATGTTCTTTATAATATATGTAAATATACCTGTAGTTTTATGCTCAGGCATCACCTCGTTTTAAGTACCTACATGTCTAAATCTACCCATGTCTCTGACTATCCTGTGATTAAAACTTTAAAAGATTAGTTCCACATTTTGTAAAGTACACTTATTGGCTTTCTTGCCGGGAGTTAGATGTAAAGATTGAGATTGATATCAGTCTGTCTGTATGTTAAATATGAAGCTTAGTTATTTTAACCCAAACCATGCTCTTTCCCTTACCCTAAACCACTGACAAATGGCTCCTGCTGATGGGGGCGTCATTCTGGAGGGCATTTATAAGCAATGCAATTTGTTGTTTATTTTAGTGGACTTTGGTTGTAAAAAGAAAAGAAGAGACCACCAGATAAAATAAAGTTAAATTACAAAAAAAGAAAATAAAAAGTTGGGCCTTTTTAAATACAAAAATATATGTAATACATGATGACAATGTATTACTATATATTACATGGTATTCAACCACATGCAGGACTGCGTTTGCAGTTTGAGCTGGAATTAAAGGAGAGCAATTCTGCAGTAAGAACAAAAAATACTCTCAATAAACCCAGATGCAAGAAAATAGAAAACCTATGCTGCTGTCCTGAGGTTGAACTTTCAAGGTCTGTTCCAAATCAGTTTAGTCTAATTTCACACTGTCATTCTAAGTTGGAAGAAGGAGCCATCAAACACAGCACGGCTAATATGTTGTTTCTTCTCTAATGGCTGACTGCTTGGCTCAGATCTGAGCGCCTTTTGAAGTTGTGCTTCCCTTGAGTTGATAAGTGTGACTAACAACCAACAGCGGGTTGCCACTGAGGAGCAGCAATATTGTTAAAAGTAATAGAGGTGTTATCTCACTAATGCACTTCATACTTTACAACCGTTGGAAGGAGTGGTGGGTTGGGAGGTGGCGAGGACAACAACGGATGCCTGTTAGCTGCATTTTTTCACAGCCGCTACTCAAGAAGAGGGTATTTTATGAAGCTGCAGCTTGTCTCGCTGTCTGTTTATTGCGGAGGAATGAATTGCACAACAGCAGTGCCTTGCCTAATGAAAATAAATCATAAATGATGACTTGGGAGCCAAACTGAATTATATGAAGCAGCATCAATCCCAAGCTTTTGTGGGGTTGCAGGTTCTTGAACCCAGATCCTCTAGATTTACAGTAGCTAATAAGTTTCTGGTTTCTATACAGAACTGAATTATGATGTCTGAGGAAGGAATGGGCCTTGTGGAGTACTGGAGCAAAGATGGAATCTTGTTATAAATGTGACGTGGAATATGTTGGATGACATCCTCATCTGGAGAAAAGACTGTCACAAAATGTTGTTTCTCTCTAGACCTTCGAATACTCTCAGCCACAAACAAGAGCAAACTCTCTAATAATACAAATGCTTCCTCAAACATTGCGAGCCTCTTTATTCCATCTGATAATCCGCAGCTGAAAATCCTAAATATACATAATTCCAGAAACAACAGCCATGTGTCTCGCCAATTCTATAAACCAAACTCTGTCCTTATTTTGGACTGTTTTGGACTTGCTGTCTGTGGTTGAAATAGTGCTTTTTGTGACGCTGCTCTTTCAATAATTTGTTCATACTTAAACCCGGATTCATCATACATTCACAATGCTTTGTATCACAGCTCATGAGACTTTTAGACTTTTTTTCCACATTAACTACTCAAGGAGGTTTAATGGACACACACAGATGTACGAAAACAAAAGAAATTAAAATTAATTAAAATCAAACTCTCGGAAAATACAATTATTCCAAAAGAATGATAAGGAAGTGAATAAATATACAAATGAGCAAACAAGGACACTCTGATACGTTTTCAAAAACTACATAAAAGTAGCCATAACTCTTTCAACAACTTTGCAAGGTTAATTAACTCAGCTCTAAATTGTTCTCTGTACGACAATGGGTGTTCTTTAACCTTTAACCAAAACCGCAATCTTTTCATAACCTCAACCAAAGTGCTTTTGCTGTCTAAACCTAACCACATACAGGACTCAGGATGCAAACCCTGGTCTGTACTTTGTATCCCCACCATCCAGCCTGACCCCCTTATGACTTGTGTGTGATACAAAATCATTGCACTTCCATTGCTGGAAACAAATGTTGCCCGTGAAGATAATTCACGAAGCAGTAGTGTTTCCCATCAAAAAGAAACTTGCAACACAAATTATCAATCACACTGTATATAGGATAAATCGCATTCATTGCAAACTACTTCTGATCTGACCTTGAGGTTAACACTAGCTTGCTTTTTCCCCTTTCCCCTTTCCCATAGACGCCTCTTGGGCAGGATTAAAGATAAAACCCACAAATCAAAAGCGGAATATTCACTGACTACAGAAAAACCGATTGTTTTAGGCATTGGCTTCACTCTTGTTTACATATAATTAAAGAGCATACATGGATCTAAAAAAATGTAACAAGAAAAAAATAAATCAATTCTGTGTGACGTGTGGTGGTCTTGGGCTGTACTCACTGCAGATCTTAAACGACAGGTGTAAGTCCAGCCTCTGGCAAGGCTTGGTGCTTCAAACACATTTAAATGAATACTGACTTTTAAATCACTACTTATTTAAATAAATGCTCTTTATCCTGGTCCGCAGCTTTTTCACCGTAGGCTCCCTGATTAGCTGCCTGTCTCAGACCTCCTGGTCGTCAGCACTCTTGTACGAGTAAGACTGTGTGGGGTGGACGAGGCTGGAGGATCACATCTCTTGCCTGAGTATGTTGACTTTGATTAATGACCAAGAGGGAGGTTAAAACAGTGATTACACACCAGGTGGCATGCCTCCATTTTTAACATCAGACGCTCTTCACCTGTGTCTGGGGGGAAATCTATCTCTCATACTGTTGTAATCTGTAAAGAGAAGAAAGGAGAGCAAAAGAGATGATCGGAGAAAGAGAGAAGAATCAATTATCTTGTTCTTTTGTAGATTGCAAAGACAGGACTGTAACTGACTGCTGGCTAAACCCCTCTCTCAGTTAGCAATTGCCCGATAATAACTCAAGCCTTTTTTTGCCTTTTCAAAACCATAAGCAAAAGTGTAAGGAATGGATTTAACAGTGTGTTAATCTGCTCTAATGTCAAATGCAAACGTTAGCATGTCTGGCTAACTAATTTACTGCCTTGTATAAAACAACCGTTACTTCCAAGGCCAAGCAGCATTTCATTAACTAACTACATTAGTTCGTGGCGTTACATTTGTTAAAAGAGCCCTGTTCACGACTAGCACATCCACCGTGTAGCATTTCCCTGCAGTCCTGGAAGCCATCAGAGTTTAGAATTTAGCTTTACATGTCATGGATCAACAACTGGTGAGGATGCTGAGTTTTTGCTGACTCTCATGGCGACTAACTTAGCTTAAGTAGCCAGCTAAAAGTGCCAGCGGCAATTGTCATGTCAGCCAAAATGAAAAGCTTGCATCTGACATATTGTTAAAAAAAAGGTTAATCTGCCCCCACCATCTTTGTAAACTGGCTATGTGCAGAGCGAGAACAGAAAACTTGACAGGCGTAGCAACATTAACTAGCTTAGTGGATATTAGCGAACGGTAAGAAACCGAGACATTGCTAATGTTGTTAAATGAAGATTTTAAAATACGGAGTTCACTGTATAATTGTGATATTACAACACTAAGCAGTAGTTTTGTGAGTATTGCGATGAGGGCGCTTGACAGAGACTTTTCACAATTAGTCTTGTTCAGTTATCAATGTGATTGATAATACCCACTTCAGAAGTCTTCTGGCTGCTGTTCCCATGACAACCAGATTTCTAGCCAGCCATTAACGCCTGTGCTTATTCATATCTTCTAAATCATTTGGCCCTTTACCAAAATGTGCATGCTCCCCTCCCCCATCAGAGATTGTCAGGAAAATAGTTTTAGGAGAGTCATGTTTTTCTGAGGTACCTGTTGCAGATCGATTGAGAGAGAGATACATTTTTTGTAAAGTGTTGACAATGGGTCTTCCTGCTGGCTCAGTTTTTCCTCCTCGCTGGCAGTCTTTTCTATGTCTCTGTTCCGAAAACTTTCTTCAGTAATGGAGGCAAAAAATATTTTTATATAGGTAAGATTGTGCATTATGGACATTTCCATAATGGTATGTAATGGTATCTGACAGTATTTGTTATCTGGTTATCAATACAATATCTCTATTGAGTATGAAAGCTCAAATAGTACTTTCACTAGCTTTTTCTGGAGCTTTCAACTGCAACTCACCTCATGAAAGCTCCAGAAAAAGCTAACAAGTGGACCTTGAGTTGATATTATTTTGACAAACACCTTTTATTGTATTTATTATTGCCTCAATGAGTATTACTAAAAAATAAATAAATAAATAAAAATATGATCCTAACCATAACAACATCACTTATACGTGACACTGTGTTTATTTCTTACTATTGAGTTGAGCTGAATGGCACCTAATTGGCAAATATTTCACATTATTGATGCAGATATGCTTTTAAGAAAGACACTGTCCAACCAAGACAAAGAGAGCATTGGTCATTTGTTGAAATGGCTCAAATGACCTATGGTTACATTTTCCTGCCAGTGTTGTGACCATGCGAATAATGGCTCTTGTCTGTAAGGAGCAAAGTGACATTGTAGAGTAGAGTGACATTGTCAGAGGACTGCAAAATGTCTTAAGTGAGGTCAGGGTGGATGGAAACATCGACAAA
>CM022483.1:6526854-6673408 GCA_011952105.1 Coreoperca whiteheadi
CCTGTCTCCATGTGTTAGTCAGAATCTTTCCTTGTTCTTTTTTCATATTTGCTTGGACTATTGTGAACCTTGTTGAAATTCAACTGGCACATGGATCACATTTGTTGTTGTTAATTATCATCTATATTGGTGCCTATAAGAAATGATTGCCTCCTAAGCTGATAGCTAATTTGAATGTCCTTGATGGTTTTGAAATTCAACTGGCCCTTTAACATATTGGCCTGGGTTTTGTTATTATTTCTGTTAGTGCAGATAAGAAATCTGCCTTTCAAGCTGACAGTCAATGGCCTTGATGTTTTTATTGAAAATGTGTAGAGAATCTGTGTTCAAAGTTAAAAAGATCCTATTAAACAATAATATTTGAATTTGAATATACTTCCATGGTGCTGAGTCTACATTATTTCTGTGATATTACATTTTATTATCCATTATTACAAGCATCAATATTAAGAAGAAAAAAAGTGATTAATTGCAATTAATTGCTGCAATTTTTGCGATTAATTAGTACATTTGTAATTGATTCTCAGCCCTACTAATTAACAAATGTTAAACTAAGATGGTAAACATTATACCTGCTAAACATCAGCATGTTAGCAATGTCTTTGTAAGCATGTTAGGATGCTGACATTAGCATTTAACTCAAAGCACCATTGTACCTAAGTACAGCGTCACAGAGCCGCTAGCATGGCTGTAGACTCTTAGTCTTAGTCTACATTGTTTTTGAGCCAAAATCTAACTATTTACTAGTGGTGGTAGATAAAAAAAGGTTATATGCGTTTTGGAGGGCAGTGCCAAACAATGAGGCCAAAATAACCTATTTTTTTGTTTTAATTTGGAGGAAATACTGTTATGAAACTCATAGGTACATTAATAGGTGAGTAGTGATTTCCACGTGCTTTCCTGGTGTACAGCAGTTCACAAGTGGCTGCAAATTGGCATGATGTGTTTACTTCTTGTTGTACTTTCATGATAAAACCACTGAGATGCTTATCTGTGACATGCTAAACCTAGTGTAACAGTAGCAAGTAAAAAAACTCAACATTTCAGTGAAATGACTCTGTGAAGTCACTTACACTATCTAACTACAATTGCTACCATTAGCTAACAATAGGCACCATACTGGTCATACCAGACAAGTGAGGATGTAGCCGTAAAGTGTATTGAATTGAGAGAGGGTGGGCTTTATTGCTTATGAATTGAAGATTTTACATGTAAGAGGAAAATTGGGTTATTTGGTCTTTAAGTCAGGCATTTAACCTGAAGCTGTTCTCCTTTTTTTTGCTGCCAATTTGTCCCGAGCTGGATGAAGTCTCTTGGGCCTGAGCGGGGATAGGCTAGTAAAGAATGACTAGATAAAGTGTTTGTCATCTAAACTAGATCAAAAAGAAATCAATGCCAAATCTTGATATAGAGAGGTGACAGAGAGCAGAGCCTGCCACGAGGAATGAATTCAAATCATGTCCGTCCACTGACTGCTCCTCTTTCTCTGTCAGTGATTTACACATGCGCGACATGTATCAGCTGACGAGGAGCAGGAGCCGGTAGCAACAGCATAACAGGAGTTTGACAGACACTCCCTCCCTCCTCCTCTGTACCCCCCACACCCCCCTCTGGTCATTCTCCGAGGAATTGTTCCCTGCCCAGTGGCATGTGGATGTGTGTAATGGAGATGGATGGTGGCTGGCTCTGCCACACCGTGGAACAGACGGACTCCTCCCTAAACGCCTGTCTGCCAGCCTCCATCAGTCTCCCTCTGACAGCCACCCCGGAATAGAGCCCAGGCTCAATATTGGCCTACTCAGGTGTGTGTTGATGCGTGCGCGCGCCCGTGTGTGTGTGTGTGTGTGTGTGCTCTTTTAAAAGACTGACTGACTGACTTACTTCAAAAACATATTAACATATTTTGTGTTGAAAAGTTGACTGAGAACTTGAAAATGACAGCTCCTTTTTGAGGGTGTTGTCAAGAGTTTACAGAGTGTGCTTGACTGGACGTTTTCAGCTTTTTTACTGCTGACTTCTTGTAAAATTTTGGAAGCAAATCAAGCAACAAAATCAACATGCACAACAACAAGTAATGCCAGAGCATCTCACTGTTGAAAAACTGCAGCAAGCTCCCAAAGAGTCTATTTTGTTAAGAGATATCCCACAATCCTCTGGGAGCTTGTATAGCTATTGTTGTCGTGCTCCTCCTACACCTTGCTTCTTCCTCTTTAACTGCTTTCCTGAGCCTATATCTCTGTAGAGACTTGAACCGTGTGTGTAGGTGTGTGTATATACCATGATGTGTGTGTGTTTATATGGGCGTCTACAAAGGCTGTATTATCTCCTGGTTCCTCATGGATTTGTGTTCTCTCTGTCTGGTAGGGTTCATACCAGATGCTGTGAAGTTCAGTCACTATGCGGTCCAAGCGCTGACACTCAGTCTTGTTTAATTAAGCTGCTGGATCAATAAACTCTTTGATCCCCCCCCCCCCCTCTTTTTTTTCCTGCCTGGAATGCCATCTGTTCACTGTGACTCAAGCAAGACCAGTACAACCTTTCTTGGATCCTCCGAAATACCCATTAAAAATCCATTAAGACAGCACCAGAAGAAATGGGAGGGAAACAGTTTCTAGCTTGGTGGGTAAAATGCAAATCTGGTGGTTTTTGATGTTTTTAATATAGACTCTCGGATAACACTAAAAGCTGCGGCAATGATGAATCAGAAGTGATGAAAACAAGACAGAATAGTCAATGGCCTAACCTGGAAACCTCATGCTTAAAAATGTGTTTATTGCTTTGTCACACATCCTAAAACACTTGCTGAACGAGGCTATGCTGATGTTATTTTTTCTTGCAGTTTTATCCAATGAATCATTGACGTAATATTAAAGGATAAGGCTGGTGTTTTCCCATATATTTTTTTACTGTCAACAAATCCATGAAAAGACCAAAACCAACAACATGTTAGACTGTCTTTATACTTTATGACTTCCCCAGCCTGTTGGCTCGAAAATGTTTAGGCCTATTTTTATGTCTTTAAAAATGCTAAGTAATTTCCTGAAACAGCTGGGCACTGTAGATTTTAGCAAAAGTTATTAACAGGAGTATATAGAGCACTTGCTGAGCACTATTTTCATCAACAAATAATTATGCGCTTTTCAGTATTTGTAGCCGTAGCATGGTGTCAAATAAACTACAGTGTGTGTGATAATAGTAATAAAAGAGCATATCACCAGTGCAACAGTGTGACTCATTAATATATTTTAAAATCATTTTTGGATAACCATGGAGCAACAGAGTACAGAGGTATAATCTCCTGGACACCAGGCTTTGGATATACTGACAGTACTTGTTAGGATCAAATCATTGCTGATTTCATTTACAAGACAAATTAAGAATATTGCCACCTTTAACCTATAATAATAATTTCATTTCTATACCTGTAGCTCTTTTTAAAAATAAGTTATAAGATTCTGTAGTAAAAGACATAAAACCAAGAAAATATATAGATAGGCGTGAACTAAAATATAAATAAACAAGATAAAACGTTTAGATCACTGATATTTCAGGTAATTGCTGCATGGGCTTTAGCTACTAACTGACTGGCTAATTAGTCAACATTAGCTGTGAATGCAAGCAACAGCTGTTAAACATTAAGAAATCCAATTTCTAGCTCATTTGAAAATCAGGCATGTTTGTGCATTTTACACATAGACAAGATTTTTCTACCATTGTAAAGTACAAGAGCAAGCAGATCTCATTTAGCTGGACCACAGATGGCAAATATATGCTGTCAAATAATCACATAAGCTAAACTGCTATTGAACACTGCCTTTGCCTATATAATATTATTATATTTAATTATTGAAATTTAACATTGTTTAATGGAAGTCAATGGCCTGTACCTATTGTGAATTCAGCTTGTCATCAACTTTGTAGGATATTTGAGACAGCTACTGTAGAGCACAGGGATTTTATTTGATCAGCATTAGATAATACAGAATATGTGCATGCAAAATATGTTCGAAGCTTAATGCTTGATTATACATCAGAGTAATGTGAACCTTTTGTTTGGTAATTTTTGCTCTTTGTCGAGTTTTGCTTGATTGTCAGTGCTGCCTTCCCACTTTTGCTCTTGGGCAAATACCGACAGTCTCAAAGTCTTGTTGATCTTAATGAATTATAAAGCATAAGCCCATATTATATTTAGCATATCTTGACTTTTTTTAGTGAGCAGGCTTGTTTAGCGCATGTGTGTTGTGGTGAAATATGATCTCTGATTGGAGTTTTAGGTTTTGAAATGCATCTGCCCAGCGCACTGATGCGCATTGATGAGCTTGAGTTTTGTTCATAATTTAATGAAAGAACATTATGCACCAATCTGTAAATATTCACTACAATCATACTTGTTTGAATGTCTAATTTAAGATGAGAGCAATGATACCATATGGTCTTCCTCTGTGTTTTCTGTCTGCCTGGACAAAGAGACTTCAGTTCATAAGAAAACTCTTCTGTCTACCTGAGGTCAGAAAAGATTAAAAAATAAGAAAAAAAACAGAGCTGTAAGTAAAAGAAGGCCTCAAATAGAGTGAAAGAGAGAAAGAAAGAGGCATCACTGACTTATTAGACTGGTGGTTCTTGGCGCTGGAGCGAGACACAGGCCAATAAAATTGCTGTCTCTTCTCTGGGATTATCCCGGCGTTGATGAAACTGACAGGCCGCCTCTTGCTCTGGGATTTCCCATTTGGGAGAGAAGACAACTGGTTTCTGTGGCTATATTCAACCGTCCTGGCTCATCACTCTCGGACACCTTATACACAAATAGGCCCTGCAGGTTGGCTGGCGGACGAGGAGCTGCCCCCCTTAAACACAGAGCTGGTGGAAAGCAGCAGAAGGAACTGTGACAGTAATACAAACATTACAGCCAAATCCTGTCAGCAAGTTTAGTCCAGAGAATAGACTAAATTGCTTTGTTTGTGGTTGCGTCTGTGTTTCTGGTGAGATGTCGGCTTTTATAGAACTCAACAACTTTCCAAATATTTGGCATCTCATAATGTTAATTGTATGAAATGGTCAGTGTTGGGCAGGTCGCTTGGAAAATGTAATCAATCACTCATTAGATATTACTCTTAAACCTGTGATAATTGTTTTTTTGGCCACTTAGGAGCAGCTGTAAACACAACATTACTTTATTTACCTATTTACACATCCAACAGACATGGCGCAACATTAGCATTCGTTTGGAGTCATGTTTCTGGCCACCTGATGAATCAACGTCCAATATTCAAGCCCATTTTCTGTTTTGGTCTCCACCAAATAACAATCAACACCTACTGTCTATTACTGATATCAGTAGGTGTAGTTTCTGGCAGATATGAAAAAATGCTCAGTGTACAACTGAACTAAGGGAAACCTGGAAACTACATATTTACAACAAGAATGAAAAGCACGGCCCTGCCGAGATACTGATGCATTTTGAGGACGGGTTCTCAGCTCTTGATAGATGATACAGAAAACACCAGTAAAGGACCATTACGGTGTGAAGCCAATTTTCCACAAGAGCTTTGACATTGAGATCACTGCGTGAACGTCAATGGAATCCAGACACCCTGTGATAGAGAGGTACAACTTAAAATACCACGGTTGGTGAAGTCCCTGCATGGCCCCTGGTGCAGTGTGCTCCACTTGTGCTAGTGAGTTGAATTCGGGAAGTAAAATTGCTGAGCTATGTTTGCATTAACAGGCTTTACTGCATTAGCCCCCGATCCTCTCTTATTCTGTGGAGGAACATGGAATAAAAAAGGTAACTACACAAACTCACAGCAAGCAAACAGAATAATTTACACAATGGATGCAGTAAAATGCCATGAACAAAATTTACAGTAACGCAGGCCTGATAGGTCAGGATATTTACTAAACGCACAGTAACAGAAATGCTTACATTCAAGTTATTATGAATCATTTAGTGCCTACTCTATCAATTTCCTTCCATGTATTCATGGTTTTTATCCTTCTTGATAGTAACTTATGGCAACGGCAGCAGCACCAGATGGTAACGTTATTCATCAAGGGGAAAGTTGATAAGCCAGTTTGGAAACAGTTGGGAAATGCCAGCACTTTTTTTGTCTGCTTGTTTGTTTGTTTGAAGTTAAATCTCTATCATCAGTTCATCAGTCTACCTGAACATGTAAGTTATTGCAGGTTCACGTTGCAATGATATCCATTTAGTTTGATTAAAGTTAACTTTAATCAAAATTATTACATTTTAATTCAATTTCAGTTTTCAATTTGCTGTCCTTAAAGTGATCAGAATAAAAATACAATATTGAACACCTACAATTCCACAACAACTAGGCAAACTCCATCTGCAGAAGAATAGCATGTGATCTGATGAAATACTCCAGAGCAGCTACTAAATGGACCTTGAGGTGATGTGCCAATCTAGCTGGAGACCTTTGTTGCATCTTCCCCCTTCATTTCCGCCTGATAATTTGCTAGCTTTCCATGAGTGGGGTGGGAGGATCCGCATCAATGGACTTACGTGGGAAGTCTTTTGGAAACGTAAAACTAGTAAGGCTGCTGTTGTGACATTTTTTTCCATTATTCAGACCTCAGACCATCATGTTTACGTAACATGTTGCATGTCTGCAAGGGGTTATATTGACTCATGCACAAATCATGTTATTACTTTGGGTGTAAAATCCACCAAAACATGCTTCATAAATAGTGTACAGAACATGCACCTGAGTGGCATAAACAACGTGCACAAATGTGATTGAGATACCACATAAAGCAAATGAAATTGCCATCTGCCCCAACCACTTGGCTGAGTTATAATATTGCGGAGCTTTGAGAGGCATACACCCTCCGTATGAATTGTTTCTTACACTCACTAATCATTAATAAAAAGAAACATATGACTTCAGAAAGACTTCCTTAATAATCACATCGAAAGGTCCTATTTAGCTACAGAAACACAGTAACATACAGTATAGTGAAGCCAATAAAACTAGTTCAGTTCAGTAAAATAAAATAACCTAAACACTGTTTATCAAGTGGCAAACAAACATAAACATTCTCATTAATAAATAGCGACAATACATAGTCCAGGCAGATATATTTGTCAAAAAGCATTCTGTGTAAAATTACCTTGAAACTATTGGTGCCAGGGAGATGGCAGTATAATCTATATCCTGTGGTTAATACAGCTGTAAGAAACAAAGGTGTTAAGATTTCACTGTACTTGTTACAAATGACAAAAAATGAAACATAAAAATTACAACCAGCTCTTCAAATCATACAAATGAAACCTTAAATGCACTGTACACCCACACAGCTCCTCGATCACACTTTATTATTCCACTTCCACACATTTGATTAAACAATAATTGTTAAATTGTAGTTCCACTGAGTAAATTATTGTATATTTACATGTGGTCTGCATCGAAACCATCACTCTTGTAAGCTCTGCTAACAACTGCAAAAACAACTTCTTTGTACTCTTGCTTACACTTCACTAATCCGTCGTGCAACTGACAGCAGCTCCGTTTGGGAAATCACATTATTAGGCATAACCGGGATGTGTTAAAGAAGAAAAAACTGGCAAGAAACACTCAGCAGTTTAGGAGAGTATGCAGAGCTGAGACTTAAAAGAAACTGGACAGCAATGACAGCAATGTTTTTATTCTGTCTTAACACAATATGTTACCTAACATACGCAACAAAATATACAAAAGATATGATACAAAATGGAAAAGAAATAGCATATAATTGCATAAACCTAACATGATAAAAGAACTAAGGTGTACCATAATAACACTAAAGTTAATTAAATAAGTGTTTTATAATTCACTTTCAGAGCAGTTGCTGGTAACTACAATATATAATGTTAAAGTTAATTATTTATGTTTTGGTTAAGTTATGAAAGTGTTGAGAAGCAGGATAATGACTCATGGATAATGACACAGGTGTCCTTAGATAAGAAACCTGAATTGCTTTGAAGCCTGTGACTTTACTGGGCAGCTTCCAGGTCTTAACATGTTTGAGTATGTCCGCGCACACACCAGCGCATAATGATTCCTGCAAAGAACGACGTTGCGATGAACACATCCAGTAGGAGGGAGAGAGACAGAGACTCGGCTTGACAAACGGAACTTGTAAGTAAGTAGGGGAGATTACACTGGTTGCTAAACTCTCCATGGGGAAAATGTTAAGCAGATCCAATGGATGAAGTAATTCAATTTGAGCCCCTGAATAATAGCATCATTTGCCACGGAATTAGCATCCGCCACTATCAATCAGCATGGCGAAAGACTAACACAAGCTGCGCCCACCAAGGACACTGGGCTTTCTGTGAAATTCAACTCATTTATCAGGTTAACTTGACTGTAGTCACCACTCACAGCAGGAACGCTGTGCAAGTATTTATGCTGATGTTTTAATAATGAATGCATTATATACAAGAGTATATTTTTCTCTTTCCCATTTGTTAAACATAAATCAAATCAATGAATTCATTTTTTATAAATAATTGTGGTTAATTGTTTTGTCGAGCATTCTGAAGCCACAACCTGCAGTAATGATACCCTGCACTGAAAAATAAAGGTACATTTGTAAATGTAAAAGAAGTCTATACAGAAGCTTTAATTGGCCAATTTGACTCAAGTAATGCTTGATAAGTTACTTTTTGTCTGGTAACAATCCCCACTGTCACACCATTTGTGATGGTCCTTGCTTCGTTCAGTGCTTCTGTGATCTGTATCACGAGCCTCTATGGGATCTCTGTTATGTGTTCAGTGACTTCAGAGGGTTGGGTTTGATATTGCTGAGGCGAACTCTTGATGTGATTTCTGCTAAATTGGAAATTTCTCTCCCAGCTCAACAAATTGGCACCCTTTCAGTGAAGATTTAACAAATTAGATGGTGCTGGCTGCATTCAAAAAGCAGGAGACGTGTTCCTTTGTAAAGAATTTATTTCATTGTGGGGAATGCAGAGTTGACGGACGTCTCAACACAAGGCCATTATTAGTGTCACTTTCTCACAGAACGTACCGCTGAGCATTGAAAGGTTCTGTTTTCCCTGCTCGCTTTTGAATTAAATAGAATCTAAAAGCATAAAGCAACATGCTCTCTAAGTTTTTTTTTTTTCTGCGTCCCATTTTGCTCTACATACCAATTCTCAGAACAAACGACTTTGTAAACTGGACCAATTTGCAGGCCAATTGGTTACAAAATCTTGTTGCTGAGAAATGCTCCATGTTCGCGCAAGGCTGGCAATTTGTTATATTTGTGACACCTTCCAGCACTATGTAGGTTGCAGAACTTTCCAAATTAATAAATGCAGATAAAAGTGGAAAGGAAGGAAAAAGAAAAACTGTCAGTGGGCTCTAGTTATGCTGCAGCTCACCTTGGCTTTCTTAGCTTAAATATTATTTGTCTTGGAGTGTCGCAATATGCTTTTCTAAGGCCTAACTTCTTCTTTCATCTGTTATCAGTAGCTTCAAAAGCTGCTACACAGAAATGCCACGCAGCTCATTTAAAAAAAAAAAAAATTGCTCCACTTGTCAACAACTGAACCACCATAAAAAAATCAAAACATGCTTGAAAAAATAGTTCCATATTCTTCTTCTCTAGTGCAGTTGCTGTCACAGGACGCTGTCATTTTCCGTGCCAGGGCATCCACTAAGCACAGAGTGTGTTGTCTTATGCTCTAAAGAAAAGACAGTGTTGTGTAGGAGCTTGCTGTGAGATGACCGGGTCATCCTTATCACTGACCGAGGCTGGCAAAACGTCAAAACATCCCCCCAAGCCGCTTAGGAGGAGGAGGAGGATCAGCACTTGTAAAATGACTGGCACTGCCCTGAGCAAGGTTTTTCAGGACTCAGCAAAAGGCAGCTTACCAAAAACAACTGATGTTCAGCGGAGTTAATCATTACCAGTGTCGGTTTGAGGATTTCTGGATTCACTAACTTTTAATCGTCTTCAGTAGTGTACCGCAAGAAAAGGTCTAGTTTCCATATTTTCCCCTACAAGTTGACATTTGGAGCTAATTTGAAGATGGCGGGATGCTGTGCAACCCGGTGGGGAGTCCACAGGCTTCTTAAGGGATCTAAAGGTGACCCTTACTTGACTGGCAGTTTGTGTCAAAAGAAAAACGCTTACGAAGGCTCTCATGGCTAGACAGAACTTCTCCAACACTGTCTAAATGATGCCTGTCACAGTTTGCTAGGGGTGAAATAGAACAAAACATTCTTAGTTCCTCGCTTTTTGTTCCACCTGCCAATCAGAAATCACCCTGGCTGACAATTCTCAGCCCTTGTCATGACAAGAATCAGATCATCCATGAACAGAGGCATGGCTAAATGAAAAAGTGCAGCCTCTGGGTGCAACTGCTGCCAAGCTACTCTTGGAGAGCGATCTGACAATGAGCCTTCCACATCTAGAGAGCTGCTATTTTTGCAGCAGACGAGTGGAGACTGTGTCTGTATTTGTGGTTACACAGATTGGACAATTTTCTGTCAACAAGTTAAAATTTTGTTGCTGAAACAGTTGTGTAATATACATCAAAGGTGAGACCTGTGGACAAAACTTCAGAACTCACCATCTGGTTTATATTTTCTTTTCCACCTTTGTTGTGTTTAAGTACTTTATTTTAAAACACCTACCATGAGCAACACTGCCAAATGCATATTGGATCAGATGCTCAGATAAGAGATCGGGTACGGAGGATGAAAACATCCCCTCGGGTTCATAAATGGAGAGATCAAATGAACTTTCCAAAGACAGTCAGAAGTCACAGTCAGAGCACCAATAATGGCAGTGGAGCCCATGTACATGCAGCTTGTTGATCTGTCAGAGCAACACGCAATACCTCATGCTGCACAACGGCGGTACAGAACTTTATTGCAACATTTATTGACATTGAGGCAACAAACTCCTATAACTTTTACTCTGAGCCAGGTGAAGCAAAAGCTTGACAGGCTGCCTCAACGTTGGTTGTCAGCAGGGCTGTGCAAACTGGCTCCGAAGTTTCCAAACTCTCCTGCAAATCAGTTGTACTGTCCGCCGATGATCGTAGTACACCGATAGAAAAGTGCACTTTTCCCCTGGGCAACTCAGCAGGGGCGTTGTGGCTCTTGGCAATAACACTGCAAGGGTTACAAGTTAGGGGTTCTGCCCTTTTGGTACCCAAAGTGAGACTGTTACTTTTCAAAGAAGAAATATCACAGTCTTCCTCTTACTAATGAATAGTTGAATTCATAAGCAATAAGGAGCACCCTTGATCACTTCTATACTTTCAGGGATTTTGCTGCTACAGCATCACTTCTGGTTTGGTATGACCAGTAGCTTATACAGTAGTGGCTAATGTTAGCTAAAGTTACAGATGCTGTGTATCTGACATCAGCGTTTTGCCTCTTGTGCACTACTGTAAAGTCACAGATAAATGTAAAGATATATTAAAAGCAAATGACAGAAGAATATATTAGGAAGGGAAGGGAGATTCAGTGTCCTATTACCCTGTAATCGACACTCGTGGCTGCAAAAGTTACATAATCTTGCTTTAAGATGAACTGTGGATGAACAGACTGAGTTGATTTTAGGCTAGTAAATTGCAACTGGTTCATGGTGATCCGATGAGAGGTCACTATTTTCTTTCATGTGCTTTGTGGAAAAGGACAAAATGAATGGCAATGCAACATTTTGAACTAATAAGTAGCTAAAGTAATCTCAGAGCGGGTCTGCAAATGAAGCACCGCCTCAGTACAATGCATTGTAACATTCAAACATCTAAACATCACAAATGCTCCGAGTGGTTAGATCAACCTCCCACTGTGTGAACCACTCTAGAGAGATGGTAGGACTCAAGCTAATTGCTTGAATTCAGAAACTTGTGTTATTTCATTAATATTTTAGCTCAGTTTCAGTGGCCCAAGTCTCTGAATTATTTAAACAGTGTTAGTTGGTGTGGGTGAGACCACACTGCTTACAGAGCTGAGAATTAAGTTAAACTCTGGCTTCCAACCATTGATTCCATATCATCAAAGTAAATTAATGTTTTATTTCTGCTGTGTGATACAAGAACAGCATACTGTTTTCTCACTCACATTAGAAAGTGTCTGTGACAGGCAGTGACATTTAGCCTTGTTGTTTTCACCCTAAAGGGATTTTTGCAAAGGTTTTTACTGAAATTGAATTATTTTCATGCACCCATAATTAAACCTTTTATAGAGCTAGACTGTTTGCTCCACGTTAGACTCCTTAAGTTATTTCATGACTTAATTTGGCCCACAGAGGAAATGTAGAAAGTTGTGGGTAACAGTCTTTGTGAGGGAGTTACATTGCACCTCCGTAATCCTGATATGAAATGATTTGCTGAGCAAAAGCTGCGAGAAATGTTGTTTACGTATGAATATGTAATGGAATGTGTCTCTTGTGTCCAGGCTGGTGACATGTAGTACTGCACCGCTAGCATGGGATGGCAATGTTTTCGTCCATCAGTCTGTCCACCACTTTGGTTCAGACTGAAATATCTCTATGAACTATTAGATGGATTGCCATGAAATTTGGTACACACATTCATATGCCCATTTGGATGAATTGTAAAAACTTATCTGATTTTTAAGCTAGCGCCACCATTAGGTCAAAGTACTTTGGTTTATGGCTGCATACTCGCAGCAGTAGGTGTTTTAGTAATAGTTGTTTTGATCAGGCAACACATTTTGTAATTGTGGTGGCAGCTGCTTTGTTTTCATTAGACTCTCTATAGTTCAGGGAGCTGCTTTTTTCAGTGTGGATAAAATCGACAAAGAGACAAGAAATGAATCAAGGGGACGTCTCAAAAACCAAACAATGCTGAAATCTTATTGCTCTGCCTCTAAAGAAAGCTTTAAGGCCTCGTCGTGCTGAGATACTTGTATGATGCTTTCTTGTAAAATGAGGTTTGTAATTACAGCAGGTTGCTGTGACCTGGGGCACAAATGACACGCTAATTATAAATAATTTGAGCTATGCAGATTGAATAACTTGGCACAAACAAGTGCCGTTGTTTACACTAACAATATGAGAGTTAGTGTAACAGCCCATCTCATTAAATTGCCAGTTAACTGGGGGAATTGGCCAGATATTTTGGAAATGGTGACGAAATGCAAATACTACCTGTATTTGAAGGGGGGATTATGCAGGGTCATATAGACAAGCACCTCTGGTGTTGGGAGGGATTTGGTGTCTTGCTCAAGGACACTTAAGCAACATATTTGGTGAAAGGAGTACTCGAACCTGATATTTATTTGCACAACCTTGCTTGACGAGGCAACGGTTGTTCAAATCAGCTCTGACATCTCATTTTGTGAAATATTAAATAATACACAGCTTGAGATAATGTTTTTTTTAAATTCCAAAATGGGACTTGGGCCCTAAGATAAACATTAAGTTACAGAAAACAGCTGGTAAGAGTTGAAAAAAGAAGACTAATATTTAGAACTGCTGCCTAAAAATGAATCCGCTGTAGCACATTTCACATCAGAATCAAAATAAATGCCCGTATGCATATATTTCAGAACCTATGGGAGTGAAAGGAAATCCATGTATAGCAGAATTAATGTGTTATTTTTGTAATCTTAGCCCAGATTTGCAAACACGAGCACCAGAGCCAAGAAATCATCAAAAGGAAAAAACTGGAGCTGCTCTTCTGTGCTGTCAGAGGGAAGGCAGACCAACTTTTGTGGATACAGTGAATTTGCCTGAGGAGATTTTACAGGGATGTGAGCACATTTTCTGGTAAAAATAAAAACTGGGAGCAGTATAATTTAAAGAAAGCTCATTTGGATGGAAGAGCTCAAACATTCAGTGGGTTCATAAAGTCGATCTGTGACTCATCAGCTCTCATGGATGAAGCTCTATTTGCCTTTTTTTTTTTTTAACTGAAAGAATGTGGATTCAGCTTCGCATGCTATGATGAAAGATTAGCATCTTCACCGGTAAATAATAGCTAAATATAGCAGGTGTTCAAGCTGTGTTTGTCAGCCCATATTGATATTTACAGTATAGTGAAATGTTTGTGCTCTTGCTCTCTCATACTTTGTGTACATAAATAAATACAGACCATTCATACAATAACTTTTGAAGCCCACAAAAACCCTCACAGTCCACATAATAGTAATACTTACAACCCACATAACCATATACCCAGTCCACTCATAAACTAAAGCACTGAGTTTTCATTTCTGTGTTGAGACCATTCACCTACTTCTAAAACTAAATAAACCATGTTGAAACTGTTTATTATCTGAAAAATGTATTGTCACAATGCTGAAAATGGGGATGTCTTTCTTAGCTCCTGAAAAGCTCACATTTTGGAGATACATGATTTCATAGCACAGCAATTTTTTGTTACTTTGCACATAACCTTAGAATAATTAGTTGCCCGCAGATCATTTTAATGTGCGGCTGTAATTTTATTTAATTGCTTACATGGGCTATAAAAAGTATAGTAGCAAACAGATATTTATTTTTAGCCTCCTACCTTATTTTGTGTTTTTCAGGCTGAGGTTAGTATTTTTCTATAAATATTCATGACTTAATATGCAACAAAGTTAAAGTTTGGTAACAAAAGATCATCCTTACTGTAGGTATTTTTTTAAGAGTTAAACACTGAAAAACTCAAATAATGTTCTCAAATGTTGTTATATCCTGATTGGTCTGTGGAAAAACATGACATCACCTTTTTCCAACTGAGTCCCGCCCACCTCGAACTGAGAGACAGGCACACAGAAAACACAAATACTGAAACCTGAAAGTCATGTGAAATTACCAAAACCGTTCAAACTTTGGCAAAACAATTTTTTTATGTAGGACCCCATCGCTACTAGGAACCAGCTGACAAAATAGGTTTTCAGGGGTTTCATTGTTTTTATAACATTATGGCATAATTTGGATATAATCAGTCAGATCATTTAGTTTCATGTCGGTTTAATGTTAAAGATTTCTGCCGTTTTCTGTGTAAGACTGTTGGCACCTTTGCTTTTCATTTGTCAGGATAAGTCATGCACATTATGGTGACGCTGCCAGGTGACCTTGAAGCATCTTAGCTTTTGCTGAACTGACACCTCTGCTCCCTTTTCCCACCCATCCACCCTCTTGTCTTGTGACAGCCTAGCTTTCACTGCGCTCACATTAAAAACAAACCGAGAGTGCCTCCGTATTTTAATTAAATATAACTAGTTGCCAGGTGACACTGGATATTTGACCCGGTTGTAACTCTTCATATCCTGCTGTTAGGTATACCCCTTACATAAAATTTCCCTGTGTATTATAGCAATCTCTCATTAATAATGTGCCTAGATACACCCAATCCTAGCCCTCACTCTAGTATCTATATCTATGAACAGCACTGCTCTCCCTGGCAATCCTGTCCTTTTTTGGTGACATTTATAAAAGTTTCATTGCAGCAATATAAAACATTACATGTCACGCTCTTATTAATCATTTGTGTCATGGATCATTGCTTCAGAGCTAGACCAAAACGCTAACGTGGGCTGTTAATAGGAAGCAACTCCATCTTCAGCAAGTCACTTTCCATATGTGACAGACACACCAAGTGGTTAAACTGATAAAATGGACAATATGTCATACAGAATTAGATTTCTTAAATTAATGACTATGATTTGTTTGTGTGTGCTTCTGCGAGTGTGACATTTACTTTATAACCAAGTTATCGGGTCCAAATGAGAACAAAAAACATAAATGTGGTCACCAGTGAGGACTTTTTTTGATAGATTTATGTTTTTCACAAGAAGAGGAGAGGTTAAGCATGTATAATAGAGGGGGTTAAAGTTCAGAAAATGAATGAATGTCCTCTCAGTTTGAACATCTAGTACATGACCTTACCTTGCAATGTGGAAGCAGCCTTGCATTAAGTGTTTTCCCACTTCAAGAACAGGGGCTGAACTTTTGAAAGGGGGGTCAGACTGCGTAAATGGGTAGAAAAAAGTGTTAAGACTCACATTTAAAGCCCTGGTTCTGGCTAGGATGTAATAACCTGTACATTATTTTTTGTGTATTTCATTGTAATAAATAAATTCCAAATAAACAACTTAAAATATTGTCATGGGAAATATCTGTTGCGTATAACTCCTACATAGGCGCAAGACACCCAGTCATTTTTGGATCTTTTTGTTGTAGTTTTGCGTCTCTTTATAGTTGTTTTGTGTCTTTTTATGGTCCTTACGTGTGTCTTTTTGGTTAGTTTGCGTCTCTTCGTGGTCGTTTGATAGACCTTTCAACAAGAAATGTTACTCACTCACTTCATACAGAGGCTCTGGTCAATGGGCCCCTTTCTTGCCTGATGATAAAGGACTGTTCAGTCATTCATGAATGATACCAGCAAGCCAACTACCTGTCACCTTCGGACTCTGGGGGGCACCCCTCTGGCCCCGCCCCTGTTCAAGAACCCTTTGCCTTTAGGTTTTGTACATTTGCTGCTGTCCCTTTATCATTCAGCAGAACACTCCGTATTTGATCAGATGTGACGATACTGTCAATCAAAGTGAGCGATGAATATAATTATGCAATAGTCTCCACCTCTACATGCAGCTGCAGTTTTTCATATGAATGCCTGCCTGCGAGTCTTAACCGATGAATGAAAGGAAATTACCTCAACCTGACATTAGACTTGAAAGGAAATATTGTTTGCATGTCTCACATTTCACACTAAAGATAAAACTTCAAGGAGGGTCTCTTGCTAACTGTACCAGCTTCCAATCAGTGAAAAGGATAGACATTAGTGGCAATAAGGCCCTGTAAATGGCAGTCAGCCATATATGAGAGAATCACCATCAACCGCGAATGAGAGGAAAAAAAAACTCCCTCATTGCTGAACTTTATCCTCTCCAATTCTGTCTGATCTGTATCAACTGCTCCATGGAGAGTAACGCCTGCGAGAAAAACGTTTAAGGGGAAACTACGAGATTCGATTTAGATTGTTGGCCTCCAAACAGCATCCCCAATGCCTTTATTACATGAATGGAATGGAGCGCACTTTACACACAATTACTTTTCCATTTGAGTGTTTGATGACCTAAAATGGTGGTGTTTAGTTTTGATAAAAGTACACGCTATGGAAGTTGAAAGGAAAAGAGAGTAGGAGAGACGGAGTGATACTGAATCCTCGGCGTGTAACAAGAATTGGAATTATGCTTTGATTTTGAATGTCTGTAACAGATTTCATGGATATCCTTCCAATAGTTGTTGAGGCATTTCAGTCTGAAGCAAACTGGTGGACCGACTGACAGGCCGACATAGCTATTCCTTAGTACCACGCTGTTAGCATGGCAAAACTGTGACACCAGGAAGCGTGTGAATGACATGGAAGTTTTGGTTATTACAGTAATTCACCCAATGAGCCCATAAACTCTTTCAAACACCTGCAGTACTTGCTTACAGCTTGGCTTTTTGTGATCATCAATTACATAAAAATTTGACAGTAGGCTGGAAAAAGGGAAGACTGACCTTTAACCACAGCTTCAGGCTTCTGTTTGAGCTCACATCTGCTCTGCTGGAGTGTCCTTGAGCAAGACAATGAGTGCCTAGAAGCTGTCTGTGATCTCTGCCCTCTCTGTGGAGGCAGGCAAACATGAAGGGAATTTCTCTACTGGTGTCTCTAGAAAAGAAGAAACAGTATTGCACCACAATTATTATCAGAGTAGTAAGTTACATTTCTGCAGGGATCTGATTTGAGTCAAGTTTTAACTCTGTTGCCTCGAAATTAAGGTTTTACTCCAAATGCAACATTAAATATGTTTAGATATACAGTATATCAACATAATAAGGAAACATTTTGAATGAACATATCTGCCAAGTTGCAAAATGTTCATACTGAATGTGTTGATGAAATCACCTTTAAAATCCTTTCTAGATGTTTGGTGGAGTGGTGTGTTTAATAATACACTACGGTTAGACTGTAACCCATGCCTTATTTATTTGATTGTTGTGGCTGAAAATGCATGCTGGTACTTGAACTGTCTTAGATGTAGAGCTCTGCCTGGGAGGCTCAGTTCAGGGCAACAAAGTATTAGTGTTAAATACAGCCTGGGTCATACCTAGATTGCCATTTGATTGAGTCTTATGTGCTTGTTCCCATGTATTTGGACGATAACCTGAGGGAAATTTAAAGTTATGTTCTCTTGTTTGTCTGGTTTTATTGTTTGAAACTGAACCTGAACTCTGGCAAATTATGAATATACTTGTTTAAAATTAAATACAGGAATACAAACATGTAATCTCACCTTAGACCTCCATTGGTACAATTTCAGTAGTAGCAGGAAGTAGCAGGAACAAAAAAAAATGTTAATTTGAAATGAATTTTGTTGAGGCAATTTCATTTAAATTTTTCATGTTAAAAGTGTGTGGATGTGCGAATGTGTGTGTGTACCCAGTGATAGCCAAATAAGATGGTCATAACTCACAAGTCCCATTAAAAATGAATGAGATTTTGACAGGCCTTGGGGAAAACACTGGGGAAGAAACAAAATAGTGGATTTGATGTAATTGGGCACTGGCTACCTCATTAAAAAAACTCCTTCCCAGTAAGACCCGTGTTGCCAAACAACCCAAGCCAAATTACATGGTTTTGTTTTGAATCACATTCAAACCTCACCCACAACTCTGAAAAATGTCCCAGCACATTCTGGAGCTTGTAGCTGATTCTCCACAACAGGTTTGAGTTATGCTCTCACTTTTGAACCAAATGAACCATCATTATGGATTTGATAAGTCACTCTGAGATAGGGATGGGAATTGAAAACCGGTTCCAAAATGTCCGATCCATCGGAATCGTATGGCTCCGAGCATATTAATTCCATTATTCAATGCCGGCACATTTGTTTGACCATTGCGCATGCGTCTACACTGCTCAAAACCTGCAACAAGAGGGAGTCATGGTGTAGAGGAAGAAATGGTCCAAAGCGTGGCTTCATTTCATGAAGAAAGATCACAACAGTGCTAGGTGTAAGGACAGTAAAATTTCAACTAAGGGTGAACACATTTCTCAGTAGCGTGGTGGTAGCATCGCTGTTTTCTGACTCAAACAGCTTTTCAGTAGCTTAGCTCTTTCGCTGATCAAGTAGTGCGGTAGCCTCCACACAAGCTAACATTACATTTACCCAACCGTTTCGAGTAAACTTGAGCATTTCTGAAGATCAAGCGCAACAGCGCTTTCTGCTGCGGTCTGAAATAAAACCGCTAAGGATCTGTAGGTGGGGCCACCGACACACACGGATGTGTACGTGTAGCCGACAGAAGCGCTTCTATATGACGGTGACATCACGTAACAATCCTAGGTCGGATGCCTACGACGCCTCTGCTGCAGCGGAATACAGACACGCAAGCTTGAGTTTCTGAATAAGCTAACACAACAACCGCCTACCAAGCTAACCATCATAATTCAGTGCAGTCTGCAAACACCAGCCAGCAACTTGTCAACAGCTAACCACTAGGTAGCTACAATTTTTTCACTTTCTGTTGGCAGAAAGTGAATAAAATAAAGTGTTGTTTTCTTTTGGAGCAGTGAGAGCAGATAGCACAGCTTATGGACAGTTTTACTGATCACTGAGATAGCATGGACTTGGAATGAAGTTGGTTCAATGTAAAAGAAAAAGATTCTATGTAGTTAAGCTACTTTTGCCATGTTGCTGTAGTATAGCTTGCTGCTTTTCTCTGGGGGGTAGCTTTAGTGTCGTGAAGCTTCGTTTAATGAGTAGAGTAACTGGTAGCTTAACTCACTACAATTTCCAAGTAGCTTGTCCAACACTGGAAATATCTTTCTACGCAACATGGCCTCAAGTCCCACTGCTTCCCAACCCAGCAGCACGTCCATTACTGAGGGTAAATATCCTGTTATAATAACATTAGTGCCATGGAAGCAAGCTTAGCAGATTAGTCTTTGACTAAGAAAAACTAAACGAAAACAAATGCTGTACAAACTTTCTGTCATTACATACATTTTAGATAATGACAGACTGTTGCTACAGCTAGCTCTCAGGCTACAGTCAGCTCGACTCGTCCATCAGCTCCCAGTCAGCAAAACCCTTTCCCGCTTGCTGCACAAGCAGGACAAATGAGTGAAGACAAGGTGAACGAGGGTCACTGTGCAGTCACAAAATTTGTAGTGCAAGGTTTGCACCCTTTCTCAACAGTAGAAGAACCAGAAGTTCAGTAGATTGCCTGCTTTCCTAGAGGTTAGTTATGTGTCAGTTAATGCACGGTACAGCTTAAGGCAGACATAGACTGTGTCAATTCTTCTGGATATTGCCTATTATAGCCTGTTAGACTATTATATATGTACTCTTATATATAGATTAAACAGTGGAGCTTTTGCACACCTGAGTCACATGAAAGCCTTTTGTCTACTCTGTGTTCAGACTCAGAGATAAATTGTAAATGGACTGTACTTGTATAAAACCTTTCTAGTCTTCCAACGAGTCAAAGCGCTTTCACACTACATATCACAGTCACCCCATACACACATTCATACACTGATGGCAGGAGCTAACTGCCCATCAGTACAAAGTAAACTAATCTTTCACACACCGAACGCACAGGGTTTCAGTTTCTTGCTCAAGGATACTTTGACACGTGGCTGGGGAAGCCGGGATCGAACTGCTGACCTTCTGATTGGTGGACGTCCTGCTCTTCCACCAAGCCACAGCCGCCCAGAGAGATAAAGTGTTAAAGCTGAAAATCTGTGAAGGCCTACATTTTTCCCATCACAGAAAATTGATCAGGAATCAATAAGAGAATCGATAAAGAACCGAAACGATAAGCAGAATCGATAATGCACTGGTATCAATAAAATCTCATCAATTCCCATCCCAACTCGGAGATGACTTAGATTACTTCACAGCGGGTGCCACTATGAATTCATTATTTTACTCTTCCGACAAAACTATAAGGCCAATAATAACTCAAAAGAGCAACAAAGGCTGGTTAGACAGACAGAACACATTTAAAAAAATCACATTAATCTTCCATTTGCCAGATTTTATATCATGATAATTCTCTGTTTAGATTTCCCTCTCTTCCCTTTGCTGTGTTGGCCGTAGCCATCAGATGTGTGTGTTGGCTCTAGCGTGTAGCAGTGGCAAAGAGAACCAGTTGGCTGAGAAAGGTTTGGCCAACTCTTAGGCACCAGCTGGCTGCTTACAAGACTTGGCCCGTGTAGCTGATAAGCAAAGTAGACTTCACAGATCACAACATGGGAGAGATGTCAGAGTTTGGATCTTATATCTCAGATATTTGTTTGTGGCCCAACAAATTTTACAAATACCATTTAGAGTATCTAATCTGCAGTGATTCACCTTGGTAAATATTAACAATGAGGTGTTCGCTTAATATATCTCTCTGTTGGGACCATATAAAGGGCAGCACAAAAGGGGAAGGGTATACAAATATTTAGGTTTGCTTAAGGGAGGGGGGCATTAGCAGTTTGGGGACACCTGGGTCACAGAGGCTGTTTTTGGCTGCTTTATGTTTGATTTACATGACCTTTCTTTCAACTGTCCCCGAATACATTTAAAGCTGTCATACTCAAACAAGTTCAATCGTAGCTCCAATAGAATAGTATAACATTAAATAAATATTTCAAAATTTTGTTGGACCTCATATTTATTGGTCTCGGCAAAGAAAATACATTGTTTTAAGTGTTTAACTAGATTGAATTTGAGATTGAAGTTTTGGAACTTAAGTGACGAGAGTAATGCAAGACACGGACAAAACAGGAAGTAAAGAAGGAACGTTTTTTTTATCCGTTAAATATTAATTTATGTTAATGCAGATTTCACTTTTTTTAAATGGGTATACCATTAATATACGAAATTCATGATATTAAAAATCAATGAGCAGATTTTAGATGATCGTTTCAGGCAGCCATGAATAAAGGAATACTTATGCATTTTGGGAAATGAATACATTTTTTGCTAAAACATAGATGAGATGATTGATACTACCCTCGTATTTGTTTAAGTTTAAGAATGATACGTTGTGGTTTTATGGGGGCTATGTGCATGATTATTTTGGGGACAGTGACTTCCCTGAGTCTTTTTGTCACATTGGAGACTCCAGGAAGTTTCTTCTAGCGGTTTCCCCCTGTTTCCAGTCTTTATGCTATGTGAGGATACGCTTCTACTGGCTGCCGCTTCATGTTTAACATTCAGACACGAGAGTGATGTCAGTCTTTGTCATCTCACTCTCAGGAATGAGAGCGAATAATTGCATGCACCGAAATGTCAAGATGAAGTCATCGATGTTCATACATTTGCAGCTCAGAAATTTTACACTGTTTTAATCAAAATGTCGATTGTGGTGGACATGCGAAAAAATGGACAAACACAGGAGTTAAGAGAAAATGTTGTATTTGGCCTAATTTCTACATTAGGGAAGGGTAAGAAACTGCACTGAGTAGAAACAAATCAGTTGTGACGGGGTTAATCATGTGAAGCATGTCATTGTCATTTTTCCAGTTGTCCTCGGTATGTTTCTCTGGACCCGTCAGCTTCATACTTTAGGGTGAAAGTGTGTAAAAAGCTGATTTTACACCAGTCGTGGGTTTGAGACTTTTCTTTTCCTCGTCCACGCTGCAGCGCCTGTGTCCTCTTTCCTCTCACACCTCTTTCCAGCGGCTGTCCGTGTGTATAAAGCCTGCGGCTTGATAAAGGTTACTCACCTCAAGAGAAGATAAGTCTCCTAAAATCTATATTCATGTACGTTCCTGTAAAATTATTTTGACTTTGTTTAGGTTCATTTCTGAAATGAAGACTCGCTGCTGGTAATGCAGTTTGACTAGTTCTGATTCTACTCTTAAAGGATGTTTTGCAGCCTGGAATACATAGAAACTTAATAAATACAGCCGCTTCAAATGCTTTCGATGTTATTGTTAGCACTCCCATTATTTCAGGAGGCCTACAGTAGCGTCTGTAGGCCCATACTATTATGTCAGAAGGTGTGTGTGATCTTATCCTTGATAAACAGCAAAGTGATCCCAATCTGTTCCTGTCACGAAAAAGTTATGGCACTTTTAGCTAAGCACACGGTTTTGAATACTTCTTCACATTGAGTGAGCTAGGTTGGTAATCGATGGTAAAGGCCTACAGATCCAACAAGGAGGTGGATTATGAACCTATTAACCCACATCTTTGCTGCTGATCACAACTGAAAACATCCACTTAATGGAATGATAGTGAAGCATGTGATAAATAACATGCTGGGAGCATTGCAAATAAGCCCCCAAAACGCAAAACATAGAGCTGGACCTTGAGTCAAGTTGCTACACACGTACTCAACCCAGCTGACTGTCCATAAACCATGCTCCCTAAAGGGACTGTACCAATAAGGCATTTGGCTTTAGTGTGTTTTCATACCATATTTTACCGCTGTCTTTTATTTATCAAGTAAATTCAATAAATCAATCACATAATGATTGATTGACGGGATGGCTGTGGCTCAGGAATAGAGGGTGTTGTCCTTGGCTCCTCGTGCTTGGCCAGACGTGTCCTTGAGCAAAACACTGAACCCCGAATGGCAGCTCCACCGCCATTAGTGTGTGAATAGGTGAAGGAGAGGTATTGTTAAGTGCTTTGTCCTGCTTATGTAGAAAAGCGCTATGATAAGTGCAGTCCATTTACCATGTAGGCCGACAGATTAATATTCTCTGTTGTCTCTCCGGAAGAGTTTTGTTTTCGAAGCATGTACATGTTTGCGTCTCACATGAAAAACATGTTGGTACACATAAAACATAAAATTAACATGTGATCATTCATGTACATTCATGCCCCTACACATATCCCCAAAAACGCCTACTGTACGTAACCTCTGTGTCCTAGAAATTACATTTATATACAACTGATTTGCAACAGCGGTTTTCCTACAATATCAACTCTTGGAATAGAATATCTACTCATAGCAACTAAAGCATTATAAAGCTTTTTTATGGTTATGTTTAGACACCTGGTTAAAGTTAGACAAAGATTGTAGTTTTGGTTTAATGTAGAATGGGTCAGCAGTGACTTGAAACACGGGACACAACAATGTAAATGTTTTTGACACGTCATACTGGTGTTTAGGCAATTATATGTTTTATCATTGAGGTCATAGTTAGTGGTGGTGATGTACTGGACTGCATTATATTCAAAGGTGTTTCTAATATTCTGCCCCCCTCATGTATGTAAATGGAAAGGACACAAATAGAAACACAACTCAACATAATATAGTCCAGTAAGTTTGTAAAGGTAGGATTTATGGCAGAGCTGTTGTGTTCCATTGCAGTAGATTGTACAGGTGTACCTAATAAAGTGGCCACAGAGCGTACGTCCACCATCCAAATGTAGTGGTTCTTTAACTCGATAAAAAAAACATTTCCTGTGAGCGTAATCAAGGCAGCCATTACATTTCTCATTACAACGTACTTGGGAGAACAAATTACTAGTATATGAACGTAATTACTGGGAGACAGGTTGGTGTACACATGGATTAATGACAAGCATTGTGAAGCGCTTTGTTCTGGTTAAATAGAAGAGTGCTATACAAGTGCGGCCCATTTACCACGTATCCAAAGACAGGATTCTGCTGTTGAATCCTGGCACGTGCAAAACCTTCTACCTGTAGCGAACAAAACCTATACAGCTTGAGGAACCGCCACACCCTGGATTATGAGTATAACGAACCAACAATAGCAAAATGTACTTGCAACTTGGAGGTGTATCACTGATCGTGAGAGTCCTCACCTGCCCCAAAGCAAGACATCAGAGCTCAGCTAGTGACAGCATTATGCAGCATGTAGGAGGAAAAGCAGTACCAAGGTTCACTTTAACATTTTCAATCCCGCCTTGTTTTGTTTCTTTCACTTATTTGCTTTCATCAGACGAACTGTGAAGTACATATTTGCTTTTAGATGCTCAGGGTGAGTTACATAATCTGTAGGGAGAACTGTTGCCTCTTTGTGTGAGTTTGAATAAAAGCCATTTATTATGCATACCGCCTTTTGAATCACAAACAGCATCCTAAGATGTGATATCAGTCTTGCTTTAAGTTGCTTCCCCAGCTGTTCTTGAATGGCGCGTTGCTAAAATCATTACCTGATTTTCAGTCATTCAAAGGCAGGCAGTGTATGCATCTCTCCCTTGCAGTGCTTGTTCCTTTTATTCCAGCTCAGTCTCACTTTGAATCACAAACATAACAGCAACACAATTTTGTTACTTAATAACTGACGTCGAACCTGTCTAATTCAAGTTGAGTTTTATAATAACGTAAGCAGTAGCATCCAAGTCCAGACACCACTAATGATTTTGTAACCGACAGTACAACAAAACAAGTTGGTCTGGACTAAACAGGAGTGTGACGTAAAATGTATCTTATTTTGACTCAACAAACTTTACAGTTATCATCAAAACAGTTGGACAGTTATTACAGTTAAAAAAAAGAAGACAGAAACGATACCAAAAATGCACGTCACAATACAACAAAATAAGCTTAACTCAAGATCCTCTTACTAGCCATTTTCCTGGAGCCTTCAGCATCATTGTATGACCCCAGAGTCCCTGCAGGATCCATTCTGGTCATTTTATTTTGTCTTTTAATCTTGGACCTTGCTTCTGCAATAAAATCTATTTATCAAATATGAAGGGTTAACTTTGACGTTACAGCCAGCAGCCATTTAGCTTAGCATAAAGACTGGAAATGAAGAAGCAGCTAGCCGGGCTCTGTCCAAATTAACAAGATATGATATGTTAATTAGTGGGCTTTAGAGGTTCTCAGAGTTTGGACTTTGGACAGAGCCAGGCTAGCTGTTTCCCCATTTCCAGTCTTTATGCTCAGCTAAACTAACCAGCTGCTGGCTTCATATTTTCTCATCTAACTAAGCAAGAAAGCAAATAAGTGTAATGCTCAGTATGTTAAACAGTTTAGTTTTAAAAAAACAAGGCCAAAAATGCAGGAAAAGTACATTTGGCGTAATAATTATAACTCTAAGTCCACTGAGCAAATAAAGGTGAATATTAAAAATCCACACAATCAAACAAACAGCAGCATATAGTGTCTGCATAACCGGATCTCCTTACTTAAAAAGTAATACTCCTACATTTATAAGATACCATCTCAGAGACAACATTTAGCACTCAAATCCACCATCTTATCATATAATATGTCACGTTTTTGCCTTGATCAAGTACGTATTCATTCAGCGCCTTCATTTACATAACATCAAGCTGAGTTTTCCCCCAAATCTGGCAGATGCACAATTTTGCAAATAGCTCTTGTTTTATGGTAATAGAGCTCATTACTTTGCATTGATTGGTAGAATAGTTCCAAAACTGCAAACTGCAAGCGTGCCTTTCTTCTCAAGTGGTTTATTAGGGGCATTTTATCCTGATTTTACAATATGCCATGTGATGATTTCACACACTAATCTGGAGCATTAGTTGCAAACAGCGTGCTGTGTTTTCACTAAAGTATGCATGCCATTACTCATGAATGAAAGTGTACAGTAAATTGGATGAGCAGATGGAAACTAAGGTGAAGTAATCCAGTCAGATAAAGCAAAGAGGCAAGCAGCTTCTCATGTAAATCAGATATATTTGAACTTCAATTATGATTTTTTTTTTTTTTTTTATCAAAACCGATGTTCCACTTTATGCAATTTGAAGAAAGACAGGAGGCTGCATTTACACCTTTTTTCAGGTGCAAATGAAGCACATGAAAAAACGAGCTCTAGTCAAACATAAACAGGTATAAAACATAATATACAGTACTTTAAACATATTGAGGTGGTTTGTGTCTTTTATAAACAATTTGTGCTTTTCAAAAACGATTTTTCAAACATAAATGATGGTAGGATATAAACTGTGGTTCATCCTTTCATACAGCCATTACTTACTGGACTGATATTTGGAAACTCTGCTATTGGAGAACAGGTGAAAGTTCCACAGTTTTGTTAAAGGAATAGTTAGATACTTTGGAAAATACAGTTATTTGCCATGAAGTATTGAGCTGGAAGCAGGAGGTGGTTAGCTTAGCTCAGCAGGAGCAAACAGCTAGCCTCGCTCTGTCCAAAAATACACCTACTGACACATATACAAGTCATAAATTACCACATTGTAGCTCATTTGTTTAGTCCACACACAAATACAAATGTAGAAACAACAATTTGTGGTTTTAGGGGCATTCTTTATGCTAAGCTAAACTAAGATAAGCTAATTGCATTCTGGCTCCAGCCTCAAACTTAACACACAGACACGATTGGCAGTGTGTTTGTCATCTAACTCTTGGAAAAAAGCGATTATTTTTCCAAAATGTCAAACTATTTTCTGTAAAATGAGGAAAAGTTGCTTTTGTGATGGCTGTTATTGATAAATGTCAGAGTTGGTTGTTTTAAGTGACCCACGATTCTGGTCTCCAGACAAGCGATTTCTTGCAGCTGGTATTGGCTCGTCCACAAATCATTAATTTCTTATTCAAAAATCAAATGTTTTTGTTAAAAGGTAAAGGTGGACGTGGCTTGACGGCGTAAGACTGTCCTAGTCCTGGGGATGGATGGGCATACAAAACGACACAGCAGATTGCAGATAAATTTAACCATGGTGACGTGTGCTCAGCCTGGAGAGGGATCGAAAGTATGTCAGGGACAAACTCCAGTATAGGCCATTAAACCATCCTTATAAAGAATATTAGAGATGAGAATCTGCCACATGAAGTTCTTCCATCGTTTTGGCACTCAGGATTTTAGTGCCCAATTTAGGGATCTATCAGACACTCTCACCTGCGCAGCCTGTGCAAGTTTCCACCCAGTCTGTAGCTAAACATTTGAAAGGGATCAAAGTGAACAAAGCTACAGGGCCAGATGGAATATGTGAAAGGACATTAAGATACTGTGCCGATGAACTGAGTGATGTATTTCAAAGACTATCCCAGCTCTTCTTAGGGTCCGGGGTTGTTCCTAATCTGTGGAAGAATCCTAACATCCTTTCACTTCTGATCAGCAGACCTAAAATCCTCAATGACTTGCGGCCTTTAGCATTAACATCACTAGTAATGAAAACTCTGGAGAAAATAGTTACATCAGAAATTGTGGATGTAACTGGACCAGCTTTCGACCCCCTGCCGTATGTAGCCTGGGAGAGGTGTTGACGAGACAAAGTTATTTATTTTGAAAACCGTGCATTTAACTAAATCTTAACCAGAAGATCAGAAAACACTCATGAGTTTTCCTTATTTTGCTAGAGATATTTTTCTAAAGCTCAGGGAGACAGATGGAACAGGTTGAAAACACAACCTTCATCCAGCTCAACTGGTGGAGGTTTTTGATAAAAAGTGTTGTAATCTATTTTTACTCAGACTTGTTTTTGAGCGAAATTTGAACAAATTCCTGATTAGTCATAAATATTTAATAGAAAATACCTAGAAATGAAAAGACAAAAATGAATATGTTGATCTATGCTGATTTGTATTCAACAAAATTACTAAAAAGCTCACAAACTGGTGAAACCTTGCTGTAAATAGTCTTTGAGACTTACAAGCCAATAACTTACACATCATGTCCAGAATGGAGACGTGCGGTTGGGTTCAGCGAAGTAGTGAAATAGACATCTCTCGTGAAACGTTTCAATTAGATTTTTGAAAGATAATCACCCCCTTGCTCAAGATTTAAAAGTTGACCAGCAAGAATAAAGTTTAGAGACAGGGAACGGATGTTTCCTGCAAGAAAAACTACTTATCTCTCTGCAGGGAACATATACAATAGGATACTCCCAAAGTACAATACATATGTTGTTTCTTTAAAACCGCATACCCCACTGAGGATTTAAATATAAGTCATACAACAAACCATGTCATTGTGTGTGTTTGTGGGAACACAGCATGCACCTGTGATGTATCTGTTTAATTTGCATATTGTGATTTATTTGTGTGCCGTTGTTTTGCTTCTGTTAGTAGGTTTTCTGTGCTGCGGGCTTTTGGGTTCTGGGTTTTTCTTCACATGAATCTCTTGTTGATTTATTGATCAACCACACTGGAGCTGCCACTCAAACATAGTTTGTGCATTTCGTTTGCACATGCTTTGAATCAAAGTCCATCCAGTCACTGCAAAAATAAAATAAAATCACGTCTAACAGAAAACGTGAAAGAAGTGTATCAAATCCAGTGCAAATCCTCTGTGAAAGTGCCCTCACGAGCACAAGGAAAGGTCACCGCACTTGTGTGACCGCTGCACACTGGACAGATTAGTCATGACATTTGCTGGAAGGCAACATATTTAGCTCGGCAGATGAAAATGGAAACAAGAATGATGGATGTCAATAGTATATGCCAATCAACGTGCCATAGATCATTTCCTCCCAAAGAGAAACAGGGGATTTGGCACCCTCGCTGGGGTTGCCATGGCAATGTGACCATTCGGCCAAAATCAAGCTGATAACTTATGTTGCTCAAAGCAGGGAAACATCAGTGTGGTTGTGAGTTGCCTCTGACGCTCGTGGTTCAGCGTTTGCATTAGAAATGTTCAGCAGTGCCTGAAACAACCTCTCACTTTGTTCAGTTTGTTGTCTTGTTTAGATGCATTTTTGAGAGAAGAATCTGGATTATGGCTGCAGTAAAGAAGTAAGCTGTCTGGAAAAATCTTTCTGTCAAACGCCTATACGTCTTGCTGAACGACAGGTGGCGCAGTCAGTTGTGTTCAAAACACACCAGCAGTGTAGAACATGCATCACTAAAGCTAATTTTCGGTGTTAACCAGGACACCGGTGGCACTCAGTTGCCACAAAAGCAGAATTTTCTCTAACTCCGGTGATAGTATGTCTTCTTCTGTGGTCCTGAGCTGTTACAATGGACAGTGGGAGATGTGTTATCTGCCCTGGCTTTGTAAAGATAACAGTAAAAAAAAGACATTGTGAGCAGTAGATGGAGGTATAAGCTCTTCAGATGAGGAGTCAGTTGAAATTAAAGGACACACAAAAGACCATAAACCAGTCCAGTGCTACTCATTCGCCCGTACGATAGGGTATACAGTATATCACATGCTTCATGTGTCGTGCAGTCCTGTCGGATGTGTACTACTAGCATTAAATGACACGTGTCATATGACTCGCCGCTGCATGTGTTGGAGATGAGTGTTGGTCTTCTCTTGAGACGACTCGTACCCAGGTTAATGTGGAACAAATTATGAAGGAATGTGCCAGCCTGGGGTGGGAGGTGGGCGACGAGTAAGCTGACCTTTTATGTGTAACACTGGTGGACTTGAAGTCGCACTTTCTTTGAACGACTTCTTTAATGCCGTCACGTCAACCTTTTTCATTTTGAGATTTTCCTTTCTCCAAATAACGAGTGGAGATTCTGTCTCCCCTGCAGACCACCACATCCCTCTCCCGTGATTTGTGCTGCACGTAATGATTCATAATGTATAATGACAGCTCATTTAACCAATGACACTATTCAGTTTCCAGTCTGTGGACCTGATGGCTTTCACATCTGTGTAGACGGCAGGGGACTGCACCAGTTTGCTTAAAGAGAAGGTAGACTTTAAATTCTGTTGCTGGACCGCACCCAGATTCAATAACGGCTTTGCTCTGGGCAAGTGGCCTCAGGCTCGGAAATAAACAACGCAAGAGTATCACGGGATTTGGGTGTTAACAATTTAGTTTTTCCACAGTTAGTGTTTGATTTTCAGCTCAAATTAAAGCAAAATAAAAATTGTGTCTGCTGTCCTGTTGGTCACGGAAATGAGAGGAAAGGAAAGACGATACAACAGAAAGGACAAGAAAGAAAGTGGGAAGCAAATTTGGGTTTTGCTTTTACAACCTTTTATTGTATTTTTTACCACTATGCTCTACTTTCAGAGATAATTGATTTTTTTTCTCCCCACTGTTTTTAACTGTTAGTATGAAGACAGACAATTTCATCTCTCATTTGTTTCCCTCTGTTCACTTAGCCATTAAAGAGATCCGTGACATTTTGAAATTCAGTAGGCTATTTGTCTTTCCGAGACACTTTGCTGTAACTTCTAGTGCAAGTTCAAACATTAACACGGCCATTTTAAAACATTTTAACCTGAAGGATAAAACTAGATGTTCTTTCAGCAAAATGCCATATAATCCCCCATAATGATTACAGTGAGTGAGGCTTGTAACAATCTAGTTTTTCACTCATGCAAGGCATAATGGCACCAAACACATGCCTTATTGGACAAAGATAAACCAGGTCTACATATTTAAAATGTGAATAATCAAACGCAAAGTATAGTATTCTGTGTTTTTGAATTCTTGCTTTACTGTTCAAAATATCCAAATGTGCAAAATATGTTGAGAAAACATCAATCTTCAACAACAAGGTTTTAAGTGTCCAATGAAAGGCACACAGCCAATTGAAAGAGAGGCTCTCTGTTTGTGTGATTGTCTGATGACTGGTTGAGAGGCAAACATTACACTCACACTGATTGGTTTAATTAAATGTGCCAGAGTGACAGCACATTCAGGGACGGTCATTTTGAAAACGATCACTGTAATCACGCACTTGTTGTAATTGGCAATCCGATGCGACACCAATTTCAATCAAATCACAGGATAGGCACACTCACAATTTATCGAATGCATGTGAATTGAAAGTATTTGTGTTGATTTTTGTTTAAGAGCGGACCTCTCTGTAACTGCTGTTTAAATGCAGTTGTGGTTGCACTTTGCTATGCATTTGTATAATTCAGAAATTGAACACCGCCCAAGATGTGTTTTTGTCTTTTCCTCTCAGTAACGAGAAGGAGGATGTTGGGTTTAGTGTTTGTAATGACAATGTCAGCTCAGCTTTGTTTGAGGGGAAACAGAAATACACATTCAAACTTAAAGGATTAGTTCACATTTTTTCATGTCTGTCTTTAAACGTTATTGACATGGCCATATGTACAGTGAAAGAGCTACTGGTTGCTCTAATGTTCCTCCCGGATGGCAATCAGTCATTATGGCAAATAATTACTCTGTCCATGCACGTATGCGGGCATGTGAGTATTACTTTGAGATAACGTTTGGGGACTTGTGAGAGATTACAATAAGAATGGTCAAAACTGATGCGTCCAGGGTGACCTGGCGTGTAGTCCCTACTATGGCTCAAGGATCTTACAACTCCCATAATGCAACTCGGTAGCATTTTTTATCAGTGCCTTCCTGTAAATGCCCACAGCTACAGCTTTGTAACTCTCTTGTCCCTTGTAACATGTTGTCTATACAGGCTGCAGTCACTATGAACAGCGTAGCAGAGCAGAAGGATGCGTTCAGGCACAGTAGGTTCCCCACGTTTTGGCAGTGATCAGAGCCCAACACATAGTCACTGAAGTAAAAAAATCGTAGAATCGAAGAAAATGGAGTTGACACCAAAAAAGACATGGTTACATAAACATAAGTAAAACACGACCCCGTGTAGACAGCTGTATTATGTCTGAAGTGTATCTGTTCTGTAAGGTGTGCATGACATGGTTGACTAAAAAACGCGTTTGTAAAATTAAAATTTGAAGATTTCCCAGGCTGTGTAGTGCTCCCCATGTCCAGTGAACTGACTTTGACATGTAAAATGCGGTGTCCCTTGAACAACAAAACCAAATCGAGTTACAAAATGGAACTTTCTGCGACACAGAGAATATCTAAGTTTAAAATGCTGCACCAAAAAATGACAAATTACTACAACATAAATACACAGTTTACTGTGCCTGGAGCAATAGCAGGACATCTGCAGCTGTAAAATGAGTCATGTCTTAGTGTTATGCCTTTAGAGCAAACAGAGACATAACTTTATCTATTAAGACAGCTACCTTCAGAGCAATGTACCTATTCTTTGCCTGTTATTGGTTAACATTTGCTGTACTTCAACCGTAGTCTTAAAAACTAATGTTTCTCTAATGTAACTCTCTTGTGAGGAACCTGTTATATCAACATCAAACCATTAAAGAAAGGTCAGAAATATTTGTGACTGTTACACTCTCTTTATTGGTATCTCTCTCACACTTAAACATACACACAGTTATGCTGTTTCACAGTTTTCCCTCAGGGCAATACGTTGAGTGTTGGCATGTGGAGGCTGCGTCTCGGTAAGCGAGAACATTGCTATTGATTCCTGTTCACCTCAGCTGAATCAAACCGTTTCTATGGGGAGTTGGGTTGATGGGTTGATTTGACAATCAAGTCAGCTCTACTCCTCATGTGACAGCAGCTCCTTCCAGAAATAAAGAAATGTGTCCTCTTTGCACAATTTATTTAGTAACTTAGCAGTCTAATGATGTCATAGTGAATTAGTTCTGCTTTTAATCTCAGTAATGTATTCCACAGTTTACCTGCCGCTGAATAGCTGGGACGTGAGTCACTCTAACTTCAAGAGTTTCTATCTCCTCAATCACAATTTAATTAGTTTCAGTAGACCCCTCCATCCAGCCAAGAACAGAACATTTGAGAGAGACAGTAAAACTTTTGGTGTGAAGTTTGAGAAAAATATCGAATGTTGCCAAAAAATATAGGCTACTGGCAGCTGAATACAGCTTTCAGACATACGGTACTTTTCTAACAGGACTAGGGTTACAAGCAATGATTGGCAGTGACTGCAAGAAGACACCAAGTGAGTGAATGAGTAGAGTCAGAGTCCTGCTGCTGCTTTTCAGTGTGGGACTTTGAGGAAAGACCCAGAGGCTACTGTGAAACCTCGTCGCAACTTCAAAATGGCTTGAACTTCAACCGTGACTCATTTTAGAAGCTCATACAGGACTTGAATTTTGAGCTACAGTACATTAATAATGGCCGTACATTATATTTTCTCAAATTAGATTACATCAAGTATTAATTTAAGTCATTTGGATTAAATTGAATTTGCTCAGCCATTTCCAAAGCGGAAAGGAAGTGCTGTACTGTCGCACAGTTGTTTTGGACTGATATGTCTCTCCCTTCTGTGTGTAGTTTTGATTAACACTCGACTGCTGTGATGTCCAAAAACATACCAGAAAGCTGTGTGTCGTTTGACCTTTTCTTGATACAACTTTGGATACTTTAAAACCAAGAGGAGACTTTTGTATAATGGAAGCCCTGTGATTAAAACTGTCTCTGATTAGCTCATTTGGCCCCGGGTTTATGCAAAAATGAGTTGAAAGTTGAAATAAACCTAAAATACTTCTACAAATGTTATCTAGACTGACTTCAAAACAGAAATGGTGCTTAAGGAGGTGTAGCACGTTAAACACTTGTAAGTGACACAAGTGGAATCCTCAAGTGCAGAATTAGTTACATTTCATCAATTTATGCCACTTATTGTACATTTATGTATTTAATTGATACATCAAAAATGGATTACCAACTGGGGAGAGTGGGCACCTGCCCCAGGTTCACAGCAGGTTTTTTGGTAATTTGATAATTGGCACATTTGTGAATATGCACCACTAAATTACAAAATCAACACACAGTAAACAAGGCACTTAAACAGGTCCTACATTATTACCTAATCTGGAAACCTTACATTGTAGACATTTTAATATTTTCACTATTTAATTTAATATTGTGCTCATTTGATGGATGCCCCTATATGAATCTGTTTAATGTGTTTATGTTGAGGTGACAGGGTACATACAGTACATAATACACAGAGAGATGTGGTGGTGGTCTTTAAAAGAGAACCATAAGAATTGTAAACAAAACCACTTTGGAAAAAAAATAAAAAATGATCCCACTGTTTATTAAATTCAGAGACTTTAAGACAGCCCTTAAGACAGTACAGATCATAGATAAGTATGAGTATGACTGAACGGGTAGTCTGGACAATCCATCCTGCTAAAGGACACCTTGTGAAGACTCCTAAACCTTTCGGTAATGGGATGGTCCCTTTAACAACTCCACCACCATGGCACGACCCATTATTATGATTAATAATGCCTCCCTCCCTGCAGATAATTACAGCTATTTGTATATTTCCGTACGTATGTAGTTGTTGATTTACTAATTTGTGATGTGGAAGTCATTGTCAGAAGGCCAATTTGAGGATCCTTTATGATAAACGATGGTATCTATCCGAGCCAGCGGTGTGAGACCGGGTTATGACTAAGGTCACTCCAAATGGAGTTTGTGTGACTGTAGGTGCTTGCAAGTCAGTGTCATCAACATAGATCACGGAGGCCCCCCGACTGACCGTGCCGCTCTGCCGCTCTTTAACTGCTGCTACGAAGACAGAGAGGACGATGGAGGAAGAGGGTTGTGTTTTTGTGTGTTTGCAGGTAAATGAGACAAACATGAGGAAGATGGAGAGATAAAAGCAGCCGTGACGGACTGTGTTTTCTTATTTAAGAGCACAAGTAGTGGACTGGCTTGGCCTCCCTTCAGTGCCTACCTGATTTATCATGAGTGGAACATGTTAACTGCTGCGTTTAGTGTAGCCAGATAGAATACCCATCTTCCCTTCCACTCCTACACCACCTCGTGATCGTTATGTCATTTGTTTATGATCCACGGTTCTCTCATAATGGCCCGTTTGGCGTAATGCTATCCATCAGTCTTCCCAATGGCCTACTTTCACATAGACACCTTTCCCCCTCCTCTGTGATGCATTAACGCAAAAATGCGTTAAACCAACGATTGACTTTGAAATAGTGATATGAGGACGTAGGTGTGTTTTCAGAAAGGCAGGAGTCATTGCCGCTGAAGAGGACCATAATGCGTTCTACGACTATTTGGCAAGTGCATCCGGCTTTATGTTTTTGCAAGATCTTAACGTGAGTGAGTAAGAGGGGAAGTTGAATGCATTTGGAAAAAAGCTTTAGGTAATCTACACTGAGCTAAAAGTGGCTTGGAATCTATTTCAGATTCAGCACGCGTACCAGCAGTATACCAGGCTAGTTGAGGCTTGTAAATGCTTCTCATTGCAGTACAAAAATCACACTTACTGTGTATTATCAGCCAAATGAAAAATTAACTTCTTATCTGCGGCACTTTCCCCTTGGCATTTTGAATTTCAGTTGTTTATTTGTTTTTGCCGGACTCACTCAAGAAAGTACATGCTCTTATCCTTCATTTTCACAAAAGTAGCTTGGTAACCTTGTTAAAATTCCTCATTTTATCTAAGGCCCATGGCTTGAAAATGTCAAGGTATCACATGAATCACGCTGCTATCTCACAGAGCGGCTTAAATGCTGAACATTGTCCATGGGCAGAAATAATTCCACATGACCACAATATCTACTGACATTTGGTGTCTGTAGCAAAGAGATCAGTGTCTGTTTTTCTAATAATGACCCACAGAATTATTTGAGCCTTTGAGAAAGTTATTGTATATGGCAGAGGGTGTAATACAAGGGATTGACTGTTTCATTTGCTGCGACATGACCTGGCCTCTTTTACAGGCCCCCAGCCACTCTGGTTAGTGGAAATGTCAGAACGCTCATGTGCCGATCACCCGTGCTCAGGTCGCGGCGCATAGTGGGACAGAAGGAGGCCCGACATAATAAAGCCAGCCTTTACACGCGTGGGATGCAGGGAGGACGGACAGGTTAAACTGGAAAAAAGGTGAACTTTTGGCTGAATATGTGCAGGTACTGTGGGTACTGAATAGAAGCATATTCTTAGGCCTCAAAGCAAGTCATTCATTAAAATCTGTATAAATGTAGAAGAAAGGAAATTTAACACCGTACATATCACATACACAGGAAGCATACATATTTGGAGCCTGACAGTACTGTATCCCACTGTCTTGTAACCAGCACCTCACTGAGACTGGGTGATTACACAGAAAAGGGGATGTAAAATGCCATGTGTGATAAAACTACTCGCACTGATCCACTTTTTTTAAACTCATAACTGAGAATGGTGGAAACGCTACGTCAGCTAGTAGTAGAACAACTAATAAGCTTGGTGACGCCCCTATAGCAGTCCTCCAACTTTGAAATGTGTTTATAGTATTTTGCATACCGACCTCTGGGAGATTGGAGCTCAAACATCCTCCTCCATTTGCATTCTCGATCCAGTCCCTGGCTATTTCCTCCAGAATGTATGTATATGACCGCTAGTCTCCCTCCTAAAGATAATCAACACTAGAAACAGGTGTCTTTCCTACTAGGGCTGCCCCCTTAAACGGTCAACTAAGTTTTCATTAGTCGGGTAGTCGCTGGGAAAAAAGCCACCCTCAAACTGCATTCGGTAGCTGCACCTTGTCACTGAGATTATTATGTGTCTCTTGGCTTTTTATGTTTCACATAGTGCACAAGATTGATGTCCAACCTTGCGTCACATTATGTTGTATGTAAAAGAGACCGTTTGTAGTGACAAAACAAGAGAGAAATAACACAGATTATAGCTCTACAGAGCGTTTCAGCTTATTTCAGCTCATTGGTTTTGTTTTCTTGTCCACTTTGCTGTTTTGGCTCATTCAATTTTGGACTTACATTCATCAGCTGGCCAGAAACAGGGGGCCAAATAAATAGTTATGTCGCTCTGATGCATGTTTGCCATCTTCGTAGTTGCTAAATAGGCCTAATATAGAACAGCTGAGGCTGATGCAATGTCATTGATTTTACAAATATTTGGTCATAAATCAAATTCAACAAATCTAAATATTAACCTGACCCACCAAAGTTTAAACAAGTCATTCTAAGAATATCTGTACCACAGTTCATGGTAATACATGATGGGTATAGGATGAAGTACTCCCTGCTGATGATCACTTGCAGGTGTGGAGTCTTCACTTGGTGGGCTGACGCTGAAGTGTGTCCTTTCAGGCGTTTTCTCTCCTCGCTTTTCTTTCCTCCTCCCGCATTTGCAGTCTGGCAGAGCGAACACTCAGTTTTGAAGTGACACCTCTTAGAGTATGTTTTCCTCTGGTGCTCTGAGCACATTTTAGTTCGGTTTTGGCCAAGATGTAGTGGACCATAGAAGATTTTCATGGGCTCCCATTAGGCATCTTCATAAACAGCTTCAGCAGCACAGATGGCCATTCACAGAGGTGGACTGTGATGGGAGTATGTTGAGACTTCAGATGTTTGAATGGCGTTACATATGTGTGCCCAATGCTTATGTGGGGAATACACTGACTGGCAGTTTGTGTTGTATCTGAGTGCAAAATAAGAGTCCAGTTGAGGATGTGCTCCCCTGAGAAACTTCCTTCATGTGCCGAAAAAAGAAACTAGAAGGATTTAATGTGGCCGCCAGATCAAAGCCTGCCTAAAACATCCTGCCAACACAATACTTTTGGTGGTGCACCCTCTGTGTTTGACTTCTTTGACTTATCCATAAAATAGCAGGGCGGGCGATTGGTTGTTGCCAAGGTGTATACAGCTACACTTGGTGGGCCTGCACATCACTGCAGCCCAGAAATCCTTCATTGTAGCCCAGGCCACGTGGGCTGTAGAGAGACGTGGCAGGAGTTCTGGTGATGGTGAAGCTGTTTACTGGCAGGGGGAGACTTAAACACGGGAGCTCGCCAGCAGCAGCGAGTTGTAAGAGGGGTGGGGGTGCGTAGGCAGATGGCCACGCACCTTCATTGTAACTACTGCACAGTATTATGACACTCTGTGCCCCCCCCCCCCACACACACACAGAGAGAGTAAAATGCTGAAAATCTGAAAAAGAGACAACTCTATACCTGAGTGTTAACAGCTGGATATGCAATGTGTGGAAGTTGTCAGGTTGTCACAAACGAGGTGACATATTGACTCCTTTGACACATTGAAAAAAGCAATCTGCTGCTAATGTAAAATATCCTATTTTGGAGACACTTCTCTCTGAACTGCTCTACAGCGCCATGACTACCGTCGACATCCCTGAGGTCATGTCCTCTGAATGTTATTTTTCACGTATATTGCTAATTTCCACACAAAGATGCAACTCAATTAAGTAGAGAGGGTATGGCCAGTTTTCCGTTTCTTTTAAAGAGCAATCTAAAATTGTTCTTTACGTAACACAAGGTTGAAATGGATAGTATATAGTATAATAGTTTAACCTAGAAATAACGATTATACACTCATTTGTGAGACAAACGTAAAGCTGTCTTACACTTTTTTATAAACATAACGAGGAAAAGTTTTTAGCCAGTGATTGCTGATACTCTGGCTCATGGGGCAGTTTTCCACAGCACTACTTTCTACCAAAGAAATAGTCCCTCCGATGAGAAAATACAGCATGTTCTTCTGTAACTGGCGTGAACTGACCCTGGTCCTGATCACAGAGTATCTAGATGGTTAGCACAGATGGTCTTATTGCAAGATGAACTCCTGATCCCTTTGCTCATTCTTTACGTGACATTCTACCTTTGAAGCTACGTGAGTAAACAAAAATATCATGTGCACATCATATCAGACGGTTGGAACGGTAATTTGTTTGGGCTGCAGACGTACAGTCAGTCGGCAAGGCGTCTGCTGTGACAGGCAGGTGCTGCTGTGTGATTTAGGCCGGCCGACGAGTGCTTAGCAGAGGCCCAGGCAGCTTTAGCATGTGTTCATTAGTGAATGCTGGGGAAGCTTATCATTCTGAATGGCCTCATTAGTGATAGGGATTAATATGCGGCAGGTTCATTAGAGAGACAGGCGGAGGAGTGTGTTGCCAGAATTGCAACAAGGCTGCCGGTCTGGACTGGCCCTCGCCTCTCGTGTTGTTTCAGCTATTAACAACAAAGCCTCGGAAGAGTTTTGATCATTTTATCGTAGTGGATGACACAGTGTGTATTAAGTTTGAAGATGAATAATAATAAACACTTGCTGGAGTTTGTATTAATGCCGCTGCACTGTGTGACAAATGATTCTGGCTGTCATTTCAGTATTAAGGTGACACCTCGCTTAGACAAAATGTCTTGTGGTGTTTTAATAGCAATAGCTGCCCTGACAGTGGTGGGTAATTGTGATAAATCCCAAACACCACACAGGGAATAGACTTTAAAGTGTGAGATATGGTATAATAACTGATCGGTAGCAAATTATAGTGCTATTATACTACTAATAAACCACTATGAGATATGTAGCAAGGATGAAAAACTGTTTAGAGTGTAATCTTACTTGATCATTTTGGACGAGTCTTATATTGATCTTTCAAATTAAAATGTTTGCTATCTCGCAATAGAGGAATTGTCGTGAAGGTAAAAGTGTGTGCCAAAATTTCATGCTACAGAAACTGTGGTGGCATTTTCTTGCTGTAAGTATCAGTTCACAGAGAAACACATTTCAGTTAATTTTCAAGTTCAAAACTTTATTGTACCCAGTGGAAATTCTATCTACAGCAAAGCATAAATATTCCGATTGTTAGATTGAGCTATCTGTACGGCACACTCACTTCTCTTTGCATTTGAATGACTGGTGGGCCACCACATACTTGTCCTGTGCCAATAGCATGCTGAGAAGGGGGCTTGTGCTCCACACGTTTGAGCGGCACATTAAATATTAATTGCGGCGCTGTCGTGTGTTGTTTTATTTATTAAATATTTCACCAGCCGAGATTCAATGCCCGGTTTGAGTTAAAAAGTTCAGTGGAGTTTGTTGTTTCTTCATAGAGGGCTTTAAAATGCCCATGGGTCAGAAAAACCTCTGCAGATACACTTTGTTCCTTCCGTCTTCACAGTAAACCGAGAAGAAACTGCCTTTGTACTGATGCGCTGATCTAGTGTGTTGACTCACTTTGTGCTTTTCACTTTGTTTGATTCTTTTATTCTATTGTTATCCAATGTATTTTATAGTGCATACAATATTATCTCCACCCTACCTTTCATGGAGTAACAAGTCATGTCGCATAGGGCTTAAACGGAGAGAATATTCCTTTAGTTTGACATTTTTTCTGGCAGTTTTGTAAAGTTGCTCCTGTTGCGTGCTCTTTTAGGGGAAAATGAAACTCCAGTATTCCAAACAGCAGCAACCATCACTCAAACCTCAGTGCAAACATCAAAGTAAACTGCAAGAATGAATTTGGTTAATATTACTTGAGAATACATCTTGAAAATGACAGGGTAATTAATTGGAATATACATTAAAAGAAGTACTGGGTACCTATACTGTGATAAATATATAAGTACAAGCTACTGCTATGAAATTAGTGAAATCAAACTCTGAAATCTAACTCTTGGAAATTCCAATGTACAAAGTTTGAAATACTGAGTACTTGTTAATATAATGTTATTGTTGCTGGGAAACAAACCATTAGGAAGAAGAGTGTGCCTCTATAGCTGTAGCTATAGATTTATTGGACATCATCTTGTGTAAATAATAGTGTGACAAGCTATTCATTCTTTCAGGTGTTTTTACTAAGTTAAAGTTCTACATGCCCTTTGTCTTCTTTTCATGACATAGTTATTGTAAAAGGACATATATGGTGGTCCCCTGGCTTTACCTTGTAATAATTCAATATGTACTGTTACATTTCCTTCTTCCTCCTAAACACAAATGTGTTACCCCTTTATTCTCTGTGCTTCCTCTCTTGCACCTACTATATACCCAGTAAGTATTTCATTGGTACCCCATGTGTAAAACGTATTTATACTGTAATTTGTGGGCTGTAATCTAAAGCCCTACCATTTAGTCTTGTTTTAAAAGATATATTCAGCTTTTTCACAGGTTTTCAGTGTTGTTTTCTTATTTGCTTTGATATGAAATCACAAGTGTTGACAGATGAATTGTTTTTCCACTTGTAGACCTGATGAATTCTGGAATAAATGAACTAATTTAGTAGCTTCAGTAGAAACTTCTTAACCTCCCTCTTTTCTGTTGTAAATCAAAACACTAACTCATATTTGTTAGCTTTATTGCACTCTCAAAAAGTGCAGAAAACACCGCAGCCGCCCACCACTGGCAAAGCATTAGTATGCAACAGATGCTGCGCGGCATCAGTGTTTCTCTCTCACAAAGACTGCAACAGAGCATCAAAAACAAACTCAAACACAGATGTACTTGACAGCAGAAGAGAGAGCAGAAAGAGGTTGGAGCAAGCCAGTGATACCGGGCTCTGCTTGTCTGGTACCTGTCTCTTTCCCAGGCTTACAGTAAATTCGGCTGCCGGAGGTTATACACCTGATGTGGAGAAGACAAAGCAGCTAAAGGGGAGTAGATTTACATATGAGCCTTCCATAAATAATCATAAAATTCAGCAGGCGCACAACATATTGTGCCTGGGTCTGGAGCTGGAGGGATTTTCGAACACTGAGTTATCATGTGCAAGCAGTGAGTCCTCATTCTGTTCCATCTATTATCTCTGCGCGATCACGTTCTTCCCCTGATGCTTTTCTTTTGGTCACTACAAGTAAGGCGCAAGGCATTTTGGACACCAAATGATGTTCGAAATATGCCACGGCCTTCTGGATAATCCGACGTGATCCAAATTTAATGTGCGCTGAGCATCTTTGAGAGACAGAGGAGCCGGGTTTGATGCATAATTCGCTGCCATCATCACGGTGATGGAGAGCCAGAATGACCACTCAAAATCATTATGTTAGCTGTGATTAGCTCTGACCTTTCCTTCTTGGAGATGGCAAAATGCAAGCCAGAGAAGGCAATTCACGCCAGTAAAGAGCCCCCAAGACGGCTTTATTCTGGTGATGAGGTTATTTTGGTCACGGCCTGTATTTTGATGCAATTTCAGCAGCAAACAATTCAAAGATCAAATGTGATTGGCTGCTGTTTTCATGAATAAGGCCCTAAATCTGTGGCTTACTTGTCATGATCATCGACTTTGTGCCTGAATACAGTTATGATTCATACTGTTATTGTTTCAACATTTTTGGGTTCCAGCATGCACTCGGAAAAATATGCCAAATATGAATTAAATATAACAAAAATAATGAGCAGGCAGTTGTTGCAATTGCTGTATTTTTATTTTTTTCATAAATAATAGGGGGATTTTGCAGATAAACCTACCTCTAGATTAAATTCACACCCCAATTTAAATGGATGTGCTTTATTTATATGGAAATATACAGCATGATCGTGAATGTTATAAGTTGGCAAATGAGCGAGTGTTGAAAGCGCAGCAGTGCCTTGCTTTTCCAGCGTGTTGTTGCTCAGCAGACATAATAGCACCACCAAAAACTTTGACCTGAATAACAACAATGTGCATCCCTGCCATTGTAACGTGAGCATAATGGATTTTGCCCTCATAACTGTTTTAATGGACTCATTTGCATAAGGAAATGAGTAAATACAGTATATGTGCTATCTAAAAATAGCAGTAAATGAGGAATTTCATTGGCTGTAGAAAATTGAATTCTGAAGAAGACGAGTGAAGCTGACACCTGTGTCAGTTTTATTTTCCCTCCAGCCAACATGGAGCTCAGCATGTCTGACTCACAGGGATGACAGATAACTTTTTATTTTTATATTTTCTTTCCATCACAATGTTAAACTTGCTGAGACATTTAACTGGCTTCCCCCTAGTTGCTCATGAAGCTGTGGCCTGAAGAAGTCTGTTACAAGACTCAGGCCAGAGTTTTACAAGATTTGCAAGAGTTTGGGGAGCTGAGCCTCACGACGGTTGAGTAAGACTATTTCTTCCATGGTGTTATTTCTTTTTAAATTACACCTTCTACTTTTTTACCCAAACATATTTATTATGGGGGAAATAAAACATATATTAATGTTGTGGCATTTGGGGTGATAAATTACGCTCCAAATCTTGCATCCATGTGGTCTAAATTAATGTTTCGTTTCATTATAAGTTCTGCAGACATTTGTATAATATAGTATCTCAAGGTCAGGCTTCGTAATTGACTACTCCTTAAACCCTGCTCCTGAACAGTGATTGTCCAATCATGACTTAGCAATATAACCAGGGACAGCAGGCCTTATTGCCCTTTTATATTTCTTCACATGCTGAAACGGTGTAGATGGAGCTCTAATACGGGTGATACTTTTTTAGAGCACATTTGCAAAACCAAAAGCACAAGAGCAAAAGTGTAAGAACTGGATTAAAACGTGTTTATCTGCTCGTTGCAATAATTAGCATGTCTGGCTAACTATCTCGCTATCTACAGTAGTATGCTAACGCTGTTTCCAAAGGCCAAGAAGGATTTCTTTAGCTAACTTATTTTGTGGGGTTAAAAGAAGTTACTTTAGAAAAATACCTGTTCTGGACTGAAACATGAGTCTAGAGTAAACATGTCATTGTGAGCATGTTAGCATGCCGACATTAGCATTTAGCTCAAAAACTCTGGTGTGCCTAATTAAAGCCTTGTGAAAGGTTAAATTAGCGAAATTAAAGACCCATTGTTCCTTGCGAGAATGGAAAGCCTGACAGGCATAGCAACCGTAACCAAAGGGGGCGGGGCTTGGTGAAGGGTTACTTGAGTACCCTGAAAGCCTCATTATAGCAAGGTAAGCAAAAAAACAAAGATTTGATATGTGAAGATTGGTGTCCCTTTTATTTTAGAAATCATGGGCGACACGAAGAGGGGAAGCTGGGTTTTTTCATTCATAAAACAGGCTCTTTGTAGATACCTGGGTTTTATCTGTCAACAGCACTTTGAATTTCAGTCAACACTGATGAAAAATGAACAAAGTCAACTGCTTAAGCTCGGTCGGAGGAAAGCTCTGTTTGGTTATCTGTGTGTACACGTTTGTCATAGCAAACACAACATGAATTATAGAAACAAACACTTTGCATGTTTAACTTTGTAGAGGGGAAAATGGATTTCCAGCTGTTCAAGTGAAGTCAAAAAGATCGCTGCCAAACAAAGCCATTAAGAAACACACCCTGGACAAACACAAACAATCCCTGCAGCAGCAGAATTGCTTGTCTATTACTTGCGCAGTGTAATTTGTTTTAAGAACGTGGAAGATAAGGAACAGATCCCTTTGGCGTGACAAAGGAGGGCAGTGGCACAGATACGCAGTTCATTACTAGCAGGCAGATATACGTTTGGAGGGATAAGGAAGGGACAGAAGCACAGTGAGTGCACAACTTTTACAAACACATGTTCAACCACAGAACATGGCGTCAGTATGAGCTACTTCAGACAAGTTCATGTTGTGGTGCTGTAACAGCAAAATGTGAAGACCACATTATGAAGCACATTTGACACCTATCAACTCCTATTTGTAAAGCATATTATTGCTCATTCATCCCTCTTTTCCACGTAAAGCATACTATGTAAAGATCTTAAATTGTGGGAAGGAGTGCCAAGGGAGGAAAAAAATTGATTAAATAGAAGATAGAACGGTAATTAATATAATATGATAAACAAACAAATGGCTAGGTGTTTATAGGGCTTCCACACAAAGATCTGAGTATATTGGAACAGTAGGCGGCCTTGTGACTGAAACACAGACAATCCTCTCTCCTAAAAATATTTTTAGAAGCTAATAATTTGCAATAGGAAATTTGTTTAGGAGGAAACTTAATTCCTGCAGATTACGTTTTTATCAACATAATGGAAATGTTAATGAATCCTAAAGACGTAAATTAATGTATCTGCAAAGGTTATGTTTAATCACTCAAAGCACTTGGTTAAGGTTAGGGAAAGATCATGGTCTTGGCAAAATAATGAAAAAGTCAACGTCGCAGCATGACACGTGATGTGTTTCAATATTTATGCAAAACCACACTTTTTCCATAACGCGAACCAATGTATGGTAGTGGCCGTAACGTAACCACCTCAACGTCATTTTTGGAAGTGACTCAGAGTAGAATGCTCTCCTTTAATCAGTCTATTTCCACATCACTGACGACAAGGGTCACCTAAGCCTGTCCCTCACCCACAATCAAGCACAGTGTATTGCCACTGGAGTGTAGTACAGACGGACTGAACAACGAGAGGGCGAATGAATGTAGGATGTCAGTACAATTAGGGGAAGATTATTCAAAATTCAACGATATTATGTCTTTAACCACAACTACCTCCCACATACATACATCAAGACAACACACGGGTAGATTTATTATACAAGATACATTAGTGGACAGAACTTGTATTAGTAAATCTGTACGCACCTAATTCTGCCGTTCCACTCTTTTTTGAAGACGTTTTTAATATGTGACAAGAGAAAAGGCTACATTATAAGAATTTGATAATGACAGAAGACTACAGTATTGTACAAGACATGCAAACTATGAATTAGTTTTAATTCTAGAGCATATAATGCTATTTCAATCCTGATAAGCTCACCAGAATGAATTGAAATATGGAGAATGCAGAATCCTGAGATGTACTACAGTACATGGAAACGAGGAAATCAGGAAAGTAGAATAGATTATTTCTGAACATCATTTTCATTGACTCAGAAAGTTAATAACGTTAGGCTTTAAGAGAGATTTAGGTCAGATCATCATCTTATAATTTCAGTACCACCGGGTATCAGCACCACCGAGATCCATATGGGTCCAGGGTATTGGAAAACTAAACAAGCATTTATTAAAAGATACAGATTTCATAGATATAACAAACAATTGCTTTCTTTCCAACGATGTATTTATTACTAAATAATGACACAGTTGATTTATTAATTCTATGGGATGCTTTTAAATGTACTTTGAGAGGTCTAGTTCCAGAAAAAAATAAAAATTGTTTGGAAAAAGAGATAGAAGGTTTAGTAAAACAGGTAGACAATAATGTGAATGTGTCACAGACTTTTCAGGACAATCTTAACATATTTGAAAATGAGAATAGTTTGGATAGAAAAGGGTGCTAGAGCAACCAAACTAACAAAAAAAACAAAACAATGGGCAACAAAAACTTTTCAAAATTGTATTAATTTCAGAATCCTTAAGTAGATTTATCACACCCAAATATTAGCTCGATGATAAAATATTAGCTAAATGTCTTGCAAATAGATACAACCCCCCCCCCCTTGAGTGGTCGGAATATGTACGTAAGTTTTACCATTTCCCATGGATGTATGAAGAGAGGGGCCAGGTTGTCTTTCTCCCTGTGATCGCTCCCTATGTGTCCGACCGTTCTCGATTATTTCATCATTCTGTGTTCGCAGGCGTTTACTAATGTCCCCGTGCACACACATCGATCATGCCCTGCTCCTCCTCCCATCAAGTCCTGGGTCTTCTGTGTGATCCAGCCTCACCTCCGTGTCCCGGGCTTACCTTTTTTCCTGGGCTAATCCCTGTAAAAAACGAGAAAGTCATTCTAAGTTTAACTTAGGGTTTTTAGAGTTTAAGTGTTGCAGCCCCTTCAGCACCCCTACTTCTTGCGCCCATGTTGAATTTTATTTATAAATGTTTCAAATATTCTGACATTTTGGAGACTCATTAATTAGCTGGATTAAAGTAATGTATGATAACCAAGAGTTTAGAATAAGAACTTTTTTCCTGAAACAATCTTGCAGTACAGAGGATTCAAACAAGTACGTCCTCTTTCTGCACATTTATTCATTATAGCAATTTATTTTAGCTCAAACTATTTGAAGGTTTGAGAGTAAATGTTTTAGAATAAAAAATTTCAATGTATGCGGGTGATGTCAATTTTAATATTCAACCAAGTGTTGCTTCTCTTACTGCGTTCGTCAGTTATTTCCGGGCTGAAACCTAACTATGATAAAACGACTGTATTACGAATTGGATCTGGTGATATTGTTGTTCTGTTCCTTCATGTGCATGTGTATGTTTGTCCTTTTGTCCGTGTGTAATAATAATAATAATAATAACATATTGGCTTTGTCCATGAAAGCAACATTATTAATAGTTAGTAGGTTGACACGCATGCCACCTGAATTCCTGGAGAGTTAATCTTAGATCTGTGCTTTAATTCACCCTGACTCATGCATTAAAGATCATTTGTGCAACAGTATTACAATGTGTTACCCAAAATGCATGAAATACAAGAGGAATATAATTGACTTAAGCGAACATGGTACATGTCATTACAGACATGCATAATGTTTTAACAGTTTGTTTTTGCACATATTCTATGATGAATACAACTGTAATCCTGCTTCTCTGTAATCCTTTAGAAATGATGGGATTACACTTAATGATAGTGACGGTATCACAGCAAACGCTGTTGGTGTTTCTCTTCTTCTGCAAATGCAAAACATCATGGTTCAAGGAACAGGAGCAGTTGTGTTTACCTTGGTTTGTAATTACACAGAGGTTCTTTTGGTGCTGCAGTCAAAAATGTTTTAAACATAGGCCTGAAAATAAAACTCAATGTGTGTTTTAAAATGAGGAAAATTCATAGACATGACAACACTGAACTCTAAAAGCAGAGCAAAACTTATCTAAATTCGTAGCTTTGAAAGATATACTGTATGACATATTTTATTTTTGTTTAAAACAAGCGCAGGATAAGGCGTAGACTAAAGGAAAGAGAATAATTTTCCAAAAAACACAAACGTCAGCATTTTTATGCTAGATTGACATCAAACATACAAAAAGATTAAATGTGCAACACGTATAATACATCAGATCTCCTCTGGAGAATCAAACTGTTTTCATGTCTGTATTTGCCAATTAAAAGCCTTTAGATCACAATGAAAAAGCAATTTTCAAGTATTTGTATCTAATTCAATTGTAACTCTTGTTGCAAGTGCATTTCATTTACACCAGTTTCCCCTCGCGGCTACCGGTAATTTGCACCCGGTGTTCTCTGCGCGCAAGTTCAGTTCACTGGGCGTGCAGAGGCGAGAGGAGAGGGCTTTTGGGTTGAGTAAATTGGTGCAAAGAGGAACGCGGCAAATCCACCTTTGTGCAGAGGATGAAAGTACTCGTTTATTTTATGTAAAGTTGTATCCCGGGCCAGTTTGTCTTGAGCAAGACAGCATCTCCATCTAAAATCAGGCTGTTTTATTTAAAGGGAAATTGTGCAACATTCGCTGCGATACACATACTGGTATATATGTAGCTACTCAAATTCTGTAAATGTGGTTGCCTCATTGTATGTCATGTGGCAGAAAACTATAACAGATGATTTTATAACCCAAAGAGGTGTTGGTCAATGGATTGGTGAAGGATAGTCATGAGTATCCTATAAATACACAGAGCAGGATTGTTTCATTCACTAAAATGCTGCTGACAGGGTTTTATTGTCATCCCTCTGAATTTTGGTATTTTCAATAAAGCTTTATGGATGCATGTCCAACACATGGCTTCAGTAACCCGGAGGAGTTGGGTCCAGTTTCAAGTAGCATTCCTCGCCTTGTGGTGAGTGTTATTCCCGATCGCTTTACTCTCAGCAGACACGTCAGCTTCTTAAATTAGTAGCAAGGTACGTGGTACCGTCAGCATTTTTTACAATACCACTGCGCATTTTAAAGACTTGCGTAATGTAAATGTCAGGCAGGGTTGTGCACGGCAGTGCTGACATTTCTTTTAGTGTGGAAAAGAGAAAGTTACCTGGAAAGAACAACATCGATCAGCATCACATCCAACTTGGTGAATTGAAGCTTGTTGAAGTTGAAGATTCAAATGTTTTTCGTGCTGACCTCCCGGCCATTTCCTTTTTGCCTACGGCCCCGACCGCTTCTCAGTCGTAAACTAAATGATATACATACCTTCAACTAAATCTCACATGCCTCTCTCGAACAGAGGTCACCCTCTGCAGCACCACATAAAACACTCAGAGGCTGGACGCTACAAATGATAGGTGAGATGGAAATGAATAATGACACATATTATCACACTTCGATACAAGCAAGGAGAGACATTACGGGCTTGTGTTAGAGACTGAAGTTGTATTGATGGCAGTCAATCTAATCCAAACTTTGTGTTTATCAATGACTTTCCTACAGGGTCACAATTGGCTTAGAATAAAAAAACAATGATGTTCCTATAATTTTGTTGCAAGACAATTTTTCAAAACAAAATACACGTTCTTTACTGCTGTTAGTTTAGTGTAAGTTTTCCATAAAGAAGTTGACATTCTCATTTTTTGTCTGTTAGGAGCAACAAATCACTTCCACAGATTTTGAGCTTATAAACCCTTTGTTTATGTCTTCTATTTCAGGTTCATATTTTCATGAAAAAGGATAGAGATAAAAACAAGAGAATTCTTTTTTTTTATGTTTAAATCCAATCCCATTAAAACATGTCGCTCGAAAACGACTTTGATGTCTTATTTAATGGAGAATTTTACTGAAAAGTGTGATAACTGCAGATTAATTCACAAAACACATTTTAAGGATAATAAAGGAATGCATTTTGCTGGTGCATGATATGGCCAGAGATGCCTCAGATATTTGTGAATCCAAATCCGGCCAAAATTATAGTATTTCTGCGTGTAAACAGTCAAAGGGAACTATGGAAGCAAAGAGGAAACATTTGATGGTCTATCATGTGCAGTGTTTCTTCAGCCTCACTGGATCTTTTATAGGACTCACTCCTTGTTGTCCTGTTTAACAATAATGTGTTACTGAAGGGCACATCTATGATATTAATGATACTGGTGGCAATACCTGCTTTTGCACAAGTATTTCTCCCCTTCCTCATTAAAAAGGCGCAGTGCCTTATGGCCACTTCAGATCAGAGATTTGTAATGCGGCATTCTGTAGCTGTAAAGGTTCTGTGAACTAAATCATCTCAGGCTGTCAGAGGCTGGCTGTCCCTGGGTGAGGAGATGTGTTTCAGGCTTATTATGTTAGTGCAACTAATAGAAACGCTTCACATTTACATGAAAAATGTCAGATATTTGGGCTGATGAAGCTGTGTGGCACCTTTTTTAATAGAAATCACAAACAAAAATCCCTCTTCCACATTGCAGAACAATAATTTGATAAACAGAGCTTTTGTTAATGTAATTAATTTCAACGTTCAAAAACTGTGGCAGATGTCTCAGATCTGACTTTGTTGACTTTGTAAGCTGTTTATTTTTATCTGTTGCCAAGAAACAAAAGGTTATAAGATTTTTAATTGTGGTCACAACAGTTGGTGGATGAGACACACAAGACGTGCTATAGATAAGTTTCATGGAGGTATTTTTGCATGTTTTAGTCAATTTACTACAAATCATTTTGCTGACCATTTCTCAAAAGCAAGTAATTTATTGAAATTTACCTTTAAAAAACCCCAAATGGGAAACAAATGACTCTTTCATCATTGAACGAATGCTTAACTAAAATTCAAGGTAGCTCAAGGTATTCAAGGTAGGAGGTGGGAAAGTGCTCGGTAGTAATGAAACCAGCCGGCATTACTCGCTACAGTAGTTTATGATTATAAATCAGCAAACGTGCAATACATGATTTCTTTCACTGTAATCAAATGAAATTATTTAATGAAATAATAATAATATTAAGATCTAAAACATATGAAATTGTAGAAATGAATTTCAGCCAGGAAACCCAGCTCAGAGAGTCACCGGTTTTTAGCGGCCCCAGGTCTGTCCATTGTCTGCACGCCGCAAACCTGAGGATTTAATGGAGATGAATTAAAGTGAAATTCATTTCATGGAGCAGAGGCTTGTGGATTTTGCCTCACCTGATAACAGCGCAGACTATAATTTCAACATGTAACCGGTTTTTCTCATGGACAGATTTCTTGGCAAAAGCAGTTAAAAAGTTACGTCCTTTCTTACCTCACAGTCAATGCAGTAACGGTGGCTTGTTTATTTCCACCTACATCATCTGTAGGTAGGCTGTTCTGTACTGGAGTAACAGTGAACATTTTTATTTGAATGTCAACAGGAAACACTGTTTGGCTCCAGGTCACATCATGCATAATTGCATGTATACCTATATATGGTTTTAACTAAAGCAGAGCTGCAAGGGACTCATTCACACAGCACATTAACTCCACTGAACTACATCCCCACTGGTGCTTGTCATATCTTATAAAATATTGATGTAGGAGGATGTTCTTGTACAGTAAAGTTGATTGCACTCTTCATTAGTCACATAATGCTGCAGTGATGTGCACCCAGTTTGTTTGGGTCTCTGTTCCTCCCCCACATGAACACTTGTTAACTAAAACATACACAATTAGCAGGTATATTTATAGAGCCTATAATTGCAAAATTGGAGCATAAAGCGGGCATTGTACCAATTCCCGTACTGTACCACAAACTGTAAGAGAAACTCCATCCAAACTCCAGCGATTTAAGGGTTCAAACTGTAACTACCTGCTGTTTAAATCACATATATCCCTTGTTTGCAGCCTTGACAAGTCACACAGGTGACACCACAAATGCAAAGCAAGCTTTCCTGAGTCTCCATATTACAAGACAACGATAGGTCTACAGGCTTGACAGACTCCACAGGCATCAAAACGTCACTACACCTACTCATACACAGAGCGTTGCATGATTTTTTTTAAACGTGGCCCAATGGGCTCATGCATCAGTTATTGGCATTGATACGGTGTAGTAACAAGAGGAAAATAGGATCCCCTTATTACAAGACCTCTCTGTATGGATTGCACAGAGCAAAATCATCCACACGCATTTTTTAGGTTCAGCTTGTATCCCTAGGAAATCTCCATTTTGGACAACTCTGCACCACACAATTTACACCCAATGCCCAAAATCAGAGCCAGTGCTGGAAATAAAGCTGCGGAGGTCAGGGTGGTGGATAGGCATATTGCACATCTGACCTGTGTATGCAGGAGACCTGAGTTTGCATCACGTCACCAATATTGGAAAAATTACTCAAAGGTGCCATTTAATTCAGATGTTACAATCTGTATTTAACACATATGGAAATAGAAAAACAGACATGGTTTAACAGGCAGCCATTTTGTATTAGCTGTAACCATAAGTCTGAGTTGCATGCACTTAACAATATTTTTACCAAATTTACAGTATTTTCCATAACCATGAGCTCTCCCTAACCTTAACATTACAATAGGTGGCAAATATGCACAAATATTGTAGAAAACAGGAATTTTAAAGACGTTGTCACTGGAAGTGGATACAAAGGCCCATTCACTGGGGAATGAAACCTACTACTTCCTGTATTTCCTTGAATGCAGATGGACCCCACGACTTCATTAAACCACCTGGTTCATTGTGATAACAATTTAGGGTCTAAGGAAGGAAGGACACTTGGAAGGGTTTGTCTGTTTTTTTATTTACTGGCACTGTTGTCACAAGAATCTGCTCTCCTTTCGGGGATAAGGCCATCAATCTCTCTCCGTCTCTTTCACACTTTCTGTCTGCCTCGTTCTCTCAACTTTTTTCTCGGTCGATGCAAAGACGGGCCCCCTTGTATTTCAGTCTAGACTCCTCTCTACCAGCATCTACCAAAACAGCACCTGTAAAATCCACGAGCTAATGAGGTTAATTTTGTGGGCCCTAAACAGTTAATCTTCCATTCCTTGTCAATGAGTCAGACACACGCTTATGAACTCTCATGTAAATCATTAAATTCACTGCTGCTGTACTACCATAATAGTCACATAAAGCAATAAGAACGTGACTAAGAGTAAACATGACGTAGATGAGCTATATTGATTTCTTTCAGGTTGTCAAGGTGAGATAAGTTGTTGCAAAAATAGTCAACCTAAAGAAATTATATTCAACCTACAAATGATGTGCTTCTCATTTGGCCTTTGCAGGAATCACAGTAATTACTGGCTGTGTGTACTGTAGTTGTGTATTACTGGGACAAATGTCAGTGAGATTCTCACTGAGATAAATGCCGCCAGCATGCCTGCTAAAGAAAACTAATTAACTCCATTACCTATGGCATTGTATCACTGTGGCTTTCTATATATCAGATAGTGACTGGAACAAATTAACGCCTGTGTCCTGGCATGGTGGCACCACCATTTCGTTTGTTTCATAAATATATCAGGAAAAAAAAACAGGCAGTGTGGTCAGATTAGATTATCTGCCAAACATAAAAAAAATGAGACCCGTTTGAAAACCAAGCAGGGTTTTATGTACACAGCTGCGGGAGAGAATCATTTTTTGTTAGACCAAAACATTTTCAAACAGACGCATTCATTCCTCATGCCAAGGAGGATGCTGTATCGTTTCGTCTTAGTTTGTCTGTCTGTCAAGATATCTCAAAAGGATGGTAATAAACGAATGGATTTCCATGAATTTCATTGGATGGATACATGGCCGTGGGGCAAGGAAGACTTCATTGCATTTTACAAGAACATTGTATTGAGATTACATATCTTATGTGGTGTTTATACCTGGACACAGCAGACTGATGCTCGGTAGATGGGTGCCGCTGATGTTCTGGGTGGTTTGAATCACCCGCTGCAGAGCCCTGTTGTCCTGGGCCATGCACATCCCATGCCAGTTTGTAATGTTTCCAGTCAGGATGCTTTCTATTGCTCCTCTGTTAACGGTTAACAAGAACTTGGCATGGGAATTTTGCCTTCCTAAGTTTCCTCCTGTTTCTGAGCTTTCTTGACCAGGGTGGAGATGCGAGATGTCCATGTCAGGTTCTCTGTGATGCTGGTTCCCAGGAACCTAAAACTGTTCACCTGCTCCACTTCAGCTCCACTGACAACACTGACAAACTCAACACACAGCCTTTCAGTGACTATTATACACCAACCTGTGCTTATTGACACACACTCACACACTGTGAAAGACTCACTTTCACAACGAACCCGCTGGACTCCGTCACACACACAGGTTACCCACAAGGCTACCTTCCTTAAAGGGGAAGGCTCGGCCGGTAACGCAGGTGCAGTTAGGCTGTGGGTGTGCTAACCAGAGGTGGAATAAATGTTCAGGTCCATTTATTAAGCAAAAGTACTAATACCAAACCCACTGTGACAATACTCCACTACAAGTAAAAGTATTATACTACAAGTATTATAGCAAAATGTCCTTCAAGTACTCATTGCACAGTAAAATGTTTCCTGTCAGTGTTTTACAATTTTATATGATGTTATTGGATTAATATTGCTGCTGCATTAATGTGTGTGTTGCATTTGACCTACTTTAGATACTGTTTAATCTACAGCAATGCATCATATTGTATAAGATCGTCATATGTCTGGACTATTTGAGAATTTACAGTATGTTAATTTAAAGAAAATGTGCATATCGAGACATATAGTACATCGCAGCATAACCTAAAAGTATCAACATATTATTAATAAGCCAAATTGCCCAGCCTGTCTTGAAACAGGTGGGAACAATCTCCAATGAGAGTGATGTTAAAAATTTCGGGAATAACATCAACTAGCTGATTTACACGTGTTCTTAGTACACGGCCAGGGATGTTACCAGGCCCAGCAGCTTTACTCATATTTACTCTCAGCAGGATTCTTCTCTCATCCGCTGTGGATACTGACAGTGGCTGGTATCTTTGGTGTTGTTGGTGCTGATGTTTCTCTGTAGACTCTCCTGATGTTGTCGCTTTGCCTCCCTGATGCCAGCTTTCAGTCTCGCTCTAGCGGTGTTGTACGCTTCCTTGTCACCTGTCCGAAAGGCCGCCTTTTTGGCTGTGGATAGGGCCCTCACGTCTCCATTCATCCAGGCTTTTTTGTTGTGGAATAATTGTATTGTCTTGTTGATCACCACATCATCAACACATCTGCTGATATACAAAGTATGGTTAATCTTTACTGTTAATACTTGTCCCTGTCAGGGAGGTATAATGTAACTAATTCGACTGTAATCACTGTTTTACAGTTGCTTCCAGTGCAGACTTCAAAGGACAACCCCACTTACTTTTAGTGGAAGTGTATCACTGCATAGCTGGACAAAAGAGTTTCTTTATAATATATTTGGCACACCTAAACATTAAATGTTTGTGACTTTGTGTTGCTATTTGTAGTACCCCTGTTTTGTTCATCCCGTATTGTAAGCTTATCAACCAATTAACCAAGTCAAATCCCCTGTGCAGTGGTCCTTCTTAATAAACCAACATACTCATGATTACGTGGGTGAGCTGGATTTCAAAAGAGCTCAGTCTGTTCAAAAGGGATGTGTAAAGAAGAGTGGGTTGCTGTTGTATTTATGAAATGGATAAACTCATTCACTCAGCACAACTTGTACATGGAAATCCAGATTTTTGTAAAAAGCAGAGTAGAAAATGATCAACTCTGATATTAAACGTGCTATCTGTTTCATACAATTTTCCCGCAGTAGGTACTAAAACACACGTCCCGATTTGCCTCGTGTTCACTCAGTGTGAAAGTCTAACAAGTGCAAGAATTATGGGGTTAAGCAGAACAAATGTAAGAAGCCAAGGCGAGGCCATTACAGTTTAATGTCAGCTGTCCCCATGAATCAGGAACCCTGTGCTTGGAATCATGGGAGGTGAGGGTGCTTACGACTTTTCCCAGAGGGCTTTTTCTCAGTTTGGCATCCCCAAGGTGAACATCCTATTAACCCCTCAATGTTTGTGCAGAGACAGATTGGTTCATTTGCATGCCAGTGGACCAGAAGGCGTTTGTGGAAAGTTACTCCAACACATGCATGCATCTCTTTCTTGGTCTTGCACACACACACACACACACGCACACACACACACACACACACACACACACTGAGCATCATGGTGGCTTCTGCTGGCAGCCTGTCCACTCTTAGCTCCTAACAGGTTAGATATAGACAGAAACGTTAAGATTATTGACCCTTGTCTTGAATACAAAATATGTACAGTCGAAGGAGGGGCGGCAGTATTGAAGTTTTCATGTTCTCCTCAAGCCTGTGTATGTCTCCTCCACGTAAGTCTCAAAGACATGCAGGTTAGGTTAACTTCAGACTTTAAATGGCCTGTTGGTGTGAATGTGAGTGTGACTGGTTGTCTGTTTACCCCCCAGAAGAAGTGGGTATAGTGAATAGATAGGTGGATGGATGGACATTTGGGCCCTTTGAGGGTGAAGTAAGAACCTGAAAGGACTCATATTTTCTCTTTATTTGCAGTACAGAATATATAGTGGAAAATACATTAAAGGGTAAGTCTGGTGATATTCTATATTTTTCTTACGGTCAACAAATCCTATGAAAAGACCAAAACCAACAATGAATTAATCCTACTAACAAGTAGCCAACTGTGCCATAGACCTTCATTATGTCAAAAAGCTATTAAAAACAGTATCTCCCCAGTATCTCACCTGTTAGAGTGCGTATCGCGTTTCCTTACCGCAGTGGCCCGATGCTGCATGTCATCCCCTCTCTCTCTCCGCTGCCTTTCTCTCTTCACAAACAAACAAACAAAAAAAAACAGATCAAATAGCCAAACCGTTGCATTGGATGTTATGTTCCTTGACAACGATGAAGATGGCACTGTAGTTTATTTTGAATCTCACACACCGTCCTGCTGCTGGAAATACTCACTAGTGCATCAAATTTGCGGCTAAAAATACTCCCCAACTATTTATTCCTGTTTGAGTAACGTTTCTTAAAAACGGGTATTACATATTTGTGACTTGTCTTTAAAGATTTATATATTCAGGAGGAACAGATGGACCTGGGATGAGAGCAGAGACAGGCTGGGGAAGTTTGAAAGTACTGACAGACGGACTAAGGCATTGTTATATATTTTATTGTTTAACATTTATCTGTTTTTTACATTAATAGTAGATACTACTATTGAAACATATATGATATGTACATAGAGACACACCTACTCTCACATATAACCTAATTGAAAAGAAACAAAAGTCTGTGCAGGAGTGGTATTAAGCTGAAAGCTTATAAAAAGACATCTCCTAAAAACTAAATGCAAGACAAACAGGATTACATTAATTATAAATAACGGGGGATGATTGTTGGTTTTATTCTTTTCATGGAATTTGTGGGGGAAATGTAGAATAACACCTGCCTTATTGTTAAATAAACACAAACAATTGGGTAACCACCTAGTTTAATCAACACCAGCCACATTTATTTCCTTTGAAACTGGAGCCTTAACTCGCCATTCATTCAGCGTAAACAGTACATACGTAACCAGTACATAAGCTGTGGTCCCCCTTAGTAGTTAGAAAACAAATTTTGCTGGAATAGGATTAGAGATGGGAGAAATTTACCTCTGAAATGTACCTTTCTCTTGTTCTTCACTCCCACAGTAAAAAAGTGTCCAAAATGCTTCAGTCAAATAACAATATGACTTATTGTCAGAAATGGTGCAACGCGTTAAGAATATAAATCAGCTGCTCGCTGTTTTCTACACGGATTCCTTGCTGTGATCATTATGTATGTGATACAGCAGCACTGAGTTCAGAAAACCAACCACATTACGTATGTCCATAGCATTTGATCCTAAAGTTTCTGCTGTCAGCTCGATTAAATGCGAGCCTACCATCAAAATGGCAAAACAAGCTCTTGGCATCCTCGGCTCATTGTTGAGGAGTCGTCACAGCTTGCACACCAGCGTATTCTTGACATTGAGCAAACTTTGGAATCGGAGGGTGAGAAACTGGTAATGAGAGGGGAGCTCCGAGTTCCCTGCTTCTTCTTACCTTAGCTGTCTGTCAGGAGCCTCGTTATCTCAGCTTTCTACTGCTGGTCGGCCTTGTTATCCTTAAGTCCTGTCTATTGTCTCATTACTTCAAAGGAGAAAGAACCAGTGTCATATTAAAAGACTGGACGGTATCTTTTCATTAAAACCAGGACCAAATTTCATCACAATACCTTTCCTGTAGGGATTAGCCGGTATCCTTGCAGAGCTAAAAGCACCTGTTGTACTACAGTGAGCGAACATCAATGGGATCTCGATAACAGTGTCGGACTCAAACAATGCCCAGATCTTCCAATCCAGTGATCATCAGGCTAGTGTAGCGAAAAATTTCCCCTCTGACACTGGATTAAATGCACTGCTGTGTCGTCTGACAAGATCATAACCCCAAGGTCACTTGTAACTCATCACCTTGTGATTGTCAGAGTCTAGCACCAGTGCTGAGATGGGCCACCCTGTAGGTTAAAGGAATGTATCACCATTTGCATATGATCACGCTTTTGGCAGTCTTTGCACTGCTGTTTAGGGAACTCATTTGAGGTTTTAGTATTTACTGGTTGGCTATATCTTTAAGTAACAAGGTCTTTCATGGCAGGAATATCAAAGTAAGACTAATCGACTGACTTTTTCCCATAAAGAAGAAAGGTCAGAGCTCTGTCCCTTCCTTAAAATGCACTATGTCTTGTGGCTGCATGTTCCTCTTACAGTATATGATGATCTTTCCCTGTTTGATTGGAAAATAATGGATCTAGAAAGAAGCCATTTATTCTTCACTCTAAAGGGATGACACCAAAACCTGACAGTAACTGTAGATGTTTTATGATTTATATGAACCTTGTAGCGCCACTGGAAATATTTCAGTATTTGGAATCAACTGAGAACATGCAGCGATGCAGTCAAACAAAACTTTAGGACGGAATAAATCCTAATTGTAGAAGTGACTGTGCCAAAATACATGCGTACCGTACGTGTTATATTATTAGAACCTGTTTCTTTCAGCTTCAGAAACTGGACCATCCAGGTACTAAAAAAAACCTCATCTTCTTGAAAGTATACTCCAGGGTCTTTAAGTGCGTTTCAGAGCCCCTTATGTGTCCTCTGTGCCACAGATTACTTGACTGAGTGGCCAATAACCGCTATGGTGACACAAGGTCTGACACTATGGTCTCAACTAATTAGTATGTCGACATGCCTGTCAGCAATTTGTATTAGTGGTCTTTGTCGGTCTTGGTGGTTTTGCTTGCTGGATTTTGCCCCCTGTTGTTCCTACTAAAATAGTTTAATTAAACATTTTCTGATATTCAAAAGGTTTTTGAAAAATGTGTTCCCATGATAGGACCAACTAGTAATTTTCGATCATTACATATAAATTACACGTTCATCCACACATATAACGAGTCTGACTTTTAAGAAAAAGCATAAGAATATTTCCTAGATAAATGTAGTGAGAAAATCTTAACAGAAGCATTATTTAATTTTTATTCTGTCAAACAATTTGGAAAGAATAGCAGATTTCAATCTTGTGTTTTGAATTTTAGTGGAGGGGCAGCACATTTGTTTATTACTGATGAATGCTAAAAATACTCAGATAATGCATCAGTATTGTCTCGTACTTACTGTGAATTAGACATCTTAAGTTGTGTCTCCTTGATAATATATTACAAAATAAACTGTAGCCTTTATTCCTTTTCTCAAATCTTAACTAAAATACCGCAAAGTCCTACTGACTACTTGTGTGTGGCTCCTTTATAAGGTGGACTTGCCTTTTAAGACCTAAGTGTCACTGCTCAGAGCAGTGTTTGCTCTGAGAAGCAGCGAACATGCCAGGGAGTTTAAATTAGAATCATTTTAGAATTATTTGAATAGCACTCAGACAGACTACATATTTGATGAACGCCTTCCCTCAGTTTTCATAATAAAAAGGATTTATTTTTTAGAGAAGTATTTTGAATTGATTTGGGCACTCTTTTTAATAGTCGCATTCATTGAGAACAAATGCCCTATTTAATATTCAAGTTTTTCAAAGCCCTCTTGATGTGAAAAGGGCTTTAATTAAACAAAAGGCAAAAACGCTATATTAAGCTGCTGTATCTCTTCAGTGCTCACAGTCCTCTTGGGTTATCACAAACAAGCCAGTTGTAGGAGCTCAGTGGACTGCTTTAGTGCATACAAGACATCAGAGGTGCTCAGGCGTGTTAGCTGGGCACATCTGAAAAGGAATATACAAATCTTGAAACCTGATTTCTAATACAAAATGTACAGGAGCTGCTTGGAAAAAAACCCCAAAATACAGGAATGTCTCCATCCATTAAATCAAGGATAACTTTGTTGCATTTAAGTGAACACCGCTGATCCACATATAACCCAACAGCTTCCAGTCCAATTAAGAAACACATTAATTACTCATCGCCATATCATTTACCCCGTCAGCCTCCTAGTCCATGTCTCAGAGAATGTCTTGTCACAAACAATTAAGCCAATAAAAATGGAAGTTAATTAAATTAAGGGCAGTGACGTGTCGTTTGTTGCAAAGTCATTGCAATCACGCAGCCTGGAGGGTGGAGGTTATTGATGGCTGTCTTTTTTTGGGCTAACTCGAGCACAGTGACTCACATTAAATGATGAACCCCATCTTGGAGAAAGCGACTTGATTTAGCTTTGAGGGGATGAGGCCGGGCGGCAGATTTTTATGCTGCACCTCATTCCAGTTCACACTGTGAACCATCTGTCTGCCCTGACCTCACGCCTTTCTGGAATATATGTTATTGCCATTACCAATTTATTCATTAAATAGTCTAAGTGTAGAAAATATTATCAACCTATGATCAAAACCACCAGGTTCAAGAACAGTTTTTGGTCTGTTGCAATGATTTCAAATAAATAATTTCTAATTTCAACGAGTAAATCGCCTCTGCATCAAAGAGCAAAAAAACTATTGGTGAACTGTTGTGTGAGTTCAAACTTTAAAGAATGCTGCACCTTTGGCATCACCCCAATTTGTGATGCAATAGCGTTTTTTTGCATCAGATGTCAATGGCGGATTACGATTTTACCAACCCAAATCCTACTTTGATAATATTAATGTCAGGTGTACATTTTACAAAAATGAACCAGAACCATTCATTTGACTCTCTTTCTGTTGAAATTGTTTCTGTTAAAGATATAATTTATATATTTTGAATAATAGGACCCAAGAATTAATTTCATAGTAAATGTTATGATCTTAATGGGCACTTTTACTGAAAGAATACCATGGTTCATTTTCCTTAAAGACTTACATAAAAACTGAGTCTCTAATGACCCAAATAATTGTATTCTTGAAAATATTTCAAATGTGATCAGCCATTCTACTTTTTCTTTTCTTTTAGCTTTTTAGGTTGTTTTATTTTAATCTTGTAATTTTAGTTTATTTTCAGTAAGATAAGAAGCAAAGTAAGTCACACACAAATACTAAATGTTAAGTCCTAGTCCAAGACTTATTTCCATTGTGGTGGCTGATTGCAAAAATACAGGAATCCAGGTGACTAGGGAACATCACACTACCAAAAAACCAACACAATACCCATCATCATCAATAAAATCACTATTAATCAAACAGCCAAAAAATTAAATCAAATACAAAATTACATAAAAATCTGAACCGGGATGGTAAACTTCAACTTCCAAATGTCCCATAATGCATAATTACATTTTTTTTAAATGATGGTGGATACTTATTATTTTAATATGCCAATAATCCAATTCCTTCCACCACAGAACCTAAAAGAACAGATAATTATGTTGTTATCAAACCTTGGCAAACACAAGTCAGCACGGACTCTAGTCTGGTGGGAATGGGTTCCCCCAACCCTATGAAGGTGGTCTTTGAGATACTCAGAGCCTATGCTGTTATTGATATTCTGTATCACATTGAGTTGTAAAGCTCTGTTTCTTACCCAGACCGTTAGACCATCTCTACTGGTCTTATTTCTTTTTATTTTCCATATTGCGTGTTCTCTATTGTTTATCACTACCGACATGATAAATGTAATGTGGAAATATATTTTGGCTTATAAAGCTTAAATAAAAGGCAAATTCCATATTGTGCATCCATATCCATATCACTACATTTTCTTAAAGTTTAGCTATGCAAATAAAAAGACCAGGCCGTTTTCATAAAATCAGTGATACATGCACATATTCTTAATTGGAAGCGAGAAGGATTAATGAATGAATTACATGCTTTAGTAATCCCTGCTGGGCAATTCTGTTTTTGCTTCGCCCCTCTCCACAGGAAGGTCAGAGCACAGGGTCAGCTACAGAAAAGCACCCCGGGAGCTAATAGAGCTTCTTTCTAAAGGACAGTAACGCAGACTGGATCCCTGCCAACATGTTGGGACTTAACCCTGGGTTCATGTGTTGAAGGATGGTCTCTCTAAACACGAAACCATTTCACTATCTCCAAGCGGTGAAGAGATCAGGATCAGGCAGGAATAAAACCTAAAATATTGCCCAGAGGAGCTTCTAATTGATGAGACACTGAAGCAAACCTTTCCAAAACTAAGACACCGTAAATACAGTATACCGTTACTCCTTTGCAAAGGGTACTGACTTTGAACCTCCCTATAGTAAGCTGTCATTCGGGCAAGTTAAAATGAGGCTTCCACCTCATTAAGGGAGGAACTGAACTCCAGATAGTCTCATCTCTCTCCCCAGGGTTTTGGTTACCAGGGTTGTCCACAGGTTGCTCAGCAGCATCATGTTTCTGTGTCTCTGTCTGTGTCACCAGGCAAGGGAGCCCCATCTGCTGCCACACGGGGGGATAAGAAGAAGAAGAAGAAGAAGAAGAAGAAATGGCACGCAGCTCTTCCAAACTCCATCCCACCTGGGTCTGACTCAGAAAAGCTTAACTTGACGCTGCCAGCCTGCTGGTGAGAATGCATAATCAGCATCATGTAACACACATCCGAGTCACTGCCTTTGCTTCGTGACTCCTCCAAGACTGACTTTTAACATTCTCCTCCTGATTTTGTAAAACATCAACAGAGATAAACCCACCGTACCTTACAATTTTTTGTGAGGCTGTCTTCCATGTCAAAACCATTAAGACCTTCCTTTGCAACATTTTCTACGAGCTTCTTTATCTTAATATCGGTATTAATAACATGGGGTATTGTGCGGCTCTTACGCTATCCCTCTGGCACGTATTAGCCTATCCTCTGTGGCTCAGCTTCCTCTCCGCAGGTGTTTTGCTAGTTTAGAAAAGTGTGTTCCCACGCTCTACCGTTCCTGGCAAAACCCCACCCCAGGCCACAAAAAACTTGTTTGTTGTAAACAGCACTGTAGCTTTGCCTCCTTTTCTCACAGTTCTCAAAAAGATGGCGAATTACAGCCAAGCCTGCATGCCAACAGGAGAAACTTAATTTTCAAAATAACAATTCAGCTGTATTTAGAGAGCATATGCTGCTGCACGCACTCTCCAAAGGAAGGCCTCATCTAATCACATGCTGCTTCTTTAAGAGAAACAGCGCCACAGTGCATCCTTTCTCCAACTGGGGAGCAGGTGTGCAGAGAGCAGTGGTGCATCAGTTTAGTCTGGTACTGAGGTTAGCCAGCTGTAGCATAACAGCCCAGTGTTCCAGGAATTACGTTCATAATGTTGTCATTTGTGTCCAATGATAATGTTTGGTGACAATTTTGTGGGAAAAAAACTGCAATTGAACATGACAACATTTAGTCGAATGATAAGGTTGCGAATAGATCACCCCTATCTACTATGAATTACAGAATGTTGGCGTGCAACAAATGCACATTTCTACATTTTTTTTTACATATGTACACTTAGTTCTAGCATAGATAGTACTGTTACATTCATACGCAGTAAAACGCAAGGGTGCGGTAATTTGACTTCATCTCTGTCCTTTCGTTTTTGTCTAACCTCAACCAAGTGGTTTAAGTTGCGTAGAAATAACCATTATAACCTTAATCATAATTGCCACAGCTCAATACGCATTTGCAAGGAACATTTGGTACTGTATATATTTTAATGTTGTTTTATATTTTGATAATGACCATAATCCGGTTCTGCTAATGCAAAGTTAAGACAAACAGATGAGCCAGCTTGCAGGTCATTCCATGAAGTGAAGTACTCACTCAGGGTGTTGTGGCTCATATTTGCAGTGAAGAAACTCAGTCTATTCTGGACAGAAGTGACATGTGGTCCTGTGGGAGGAAGGTTAAGGCTTCTGAAGCTGCTATTTCATAGTGCTGCTATTTCCCTTAAGATTTTGGGGATTTTTTTTTGCCTTTATTTGATGTAGACAGGGAAGCCTGGAAGAGAGAGTGAGGGGTATAACATGCAATAAATGTCCAAGGGCAGACTAACATCTATCTGGACATTGGAGCTGAGGTATTGGCTTTTCTTAGTGCAGAACAAAAGCATTGCTAGAATTGGCCTTCACATAGACTTAGTCCATACCCCATGGAGCTCAGTTTGTCCGCTGTAAAGCCACATGGTTTTGACCAATTATTAGGATACTGAGTCATCTGTTGTTAGGCTACATCGTATCCACAGTATACAGTATATTCCCATGTACAGGTTGTTCCAGAGGTTTGGGCAGCTGTTTGTTTTGTTAACAGTGACCATGAGTAAGACTTTATCCAAACAATGTGGGGATGCTGACAACTTTTGTTATGTCCTTGATGAAACTTTGAGGTAAAATCGACTTTCGTCACAGTTCACAGTAACTTCAAATTGTCTCCACAACACTTTACTTTCTATATAATTTATATATTGCTGAGAAAAAAATATGCTTTTCTGTTTCCGGAGACCGAATTCAGAAATGCCTCCAAAATGCTCTCATAACTGCCGGTAATTGCACTGAAATTGTTGTAATAGTGGAATACAATACACTGTTGGGGTTTACCATGATTAAAGGGGATCCAAGCTGTGTAGGTACAATCAGTTAGATTATTATCAAAGATAATCATAAATAATGACTTGAATTAATAAAGACACCACCTTTCAAATGAAAGGAAATGATAGGCAATGAATTGATTGAGTCCCATAAAATACACTAAACTATCAACTTTAACCAAGATTACCATTAGTAGCTAGTAGGTGAAGGATTATGGGATTCAACATAGAAGAGGTTGGCAAATTACTTACTTTGTGAAACATTAAAGAGACCAGCATTATACACAAACTGAGTGTGGAGTATAGCATAAACTAACATCAATTAAGCGGTGGATACCAGATTAACCTAACACATCACAAGAAGGTTAGACAGGAAGCAGTCGCATGGGAGGAGTTTACACCTCCGGGGATTCTGGGAGACTGAGTTCCATGGCTGTCAGGATTGTGGGACAAAGAATACAGTCTTTTAAATCAAAGTTCAGTTATAACCACCCACATGAATGAACTCATCCGTTGAGTCCCAACAACACATATAAATAAGAGACTATTAAAAGCTTAGATATAAATGGATTAGAAGTGTCCTGAAATAACAATAAACTGGGAGTTTTTGCTCCAAATAAATACCAAAAAGTGAGATTACAAAGCCAGCACCTGACCAAAGTCAATCATCACCAAGGACATCGCTGTTGTCCACAGGGTTCATACTGTACCGAAAGAGATTCAGTTTTTATGTAGTGACCTTTTTAGTACACATACTGTAAAACCCACAAACAAACATTGTGTGAGAGTTCAGTCGAGTGTGTTGTGTTTTGAATGGGTGCTCTTAAGAGATTGGCATTTAAAAGCAAATAGTCAACTCATCATAGTAGAGAAAGTAACACCAGTGAATAGTACACAGATTTCTTTCAAAGGATTGTTCATAGAAATAGTGCTAAGCATGGTCACTGAGTAAATTGGCAACGGTGATGTCCAAGTGCTCAGAAAAATGGAAAGTTGAACACCCCTAATTCCATGACAACTCTGCAAATCGATCGACAGCTCCAGAACAGCTACTAAGTGGACCTTGTGGTGTGATTGTTTTGACAGCTACTGTTTCCGAGGCCAAGAATGAACTGTCATTCGCATGTGATTGTGATGTGAGCTGGTCAGAACACCTCTCAGTATAATGGATATGATCATGTGCCAGACGTGAAATCAAAGCAATAGTCTGTAATTTGTCCTTCAGACCTATATATAGTAGAAATCACCATAATATTATTGCACTGTTCCTGAAGCACTTAACATAGAAAACTAATTTCGACTAATAACCTTCTTTATCATTAAATTGACTACGCGGGAAGCTTTTGTTAGCCTTTTGATAGTCGAAAGCCTTTACCACAGCTCTTCTTTTACTCCGATTAATTTTATTTTTGTCTATTATTAGATTTGTGTTAATTTGCCTGCATGTGTCTTGTGTGTACACTCACATCAAGTTGGCAACAACGTGGGAACCTGAACGCTCTTTATTAACTGGGGAGAAATTTCAAACAGCCATCCGTGGCGGTCACTGCCCTCTGTAGCTGTTGATCAAACTTGAAACAGTTGCTGGTAGATTCACAGCATGATGAAGATACACTGACCAACAACTGCCATCCCATATCAAACATAGTTCCTTGCCATTAACTCATCCTATCCTCTCCACGCATCCCGCCCCTCCCCCCAGAGTTGCCATCCATGTAATATAGATTGTGTCACTCTGTGGGTTGATATGGTTGTCTGAGTCTATCAAGGTCCAGGTTCCTTGGGGAGAAATAAAAAAGGATGGCAGAAGCAGATCTATAGAAGCCGAGAAAATTAGTTTGAGAGCTCTTTTCCTTTTTATGTCTTGATATTTTGAACTGATATTCCACTTTATAACAGCATAATGACATAAGTGCTACAAATTCACAGGAATTTGGAGATAAGTGGAGGGAGTCATTGAGGAGATTTTAGGCATGATTATTATAAATTAGGATTCTTGAGGAACGTGTGGGTACTTTTTTATAAGGTTGGATCTCTTCATTTGAAATCCCATAAATATATTCAAATTAAAAGCTGCTGCTGAAGTTAAAAATGAGGGGAGGAATGCTGATAACACTTACAAAACCTACACTGCTGATAGATCTACATACAAGCAGATCGTTTTTATGTGCTTGACCTCCTCTTTTCGCCACACGCCCACAAAATCCACTCTGCGACAAAGTTGTTTGCCCTGAGGTTACTTGCCTCATTGGCTACAGGCTAATAGCACTGACCTCAGCCACAATGAAAGCCTTTAAATGCATTGTACTTTCCTAACTCAAATGCTTCACAGACCTCCTCCTTGACACCAGTTTGCCTCGAATGAGCATAATACACTCAGCACTGGCCTAAACTTTGTTGAACTTTATCCACTTTCCCTCGACCTTTTCCAAACCATGATGTCATGTACAGGTGGAGAGAATGACGGTGATGACAGAGATTTTAAGGTCAACACAGATCGCTGTGAAGAGCAGCATCAGGTTGTTCAAATGATAAAAGACGCTGTCAAAGAAGGCTTGTATTTGTCTCACAAAGGATGACATATTAGTAAAAATATCCTGTAGCTGTTTTGCATTGTGGTCTACTGGGGCAGCTGTCAGTAGAGAAATGGGTACTTCTAAGATGGATTTCTTCCTACAGGAATATTGGTGCGAAGTGATGAGTCTAGAAAGCCCCTGCTCTATATTCTGATGAGTTGATGTTTGAGATAGCTCAAGGTTTTTTTTTTTCAGTCTTAAACTTCAATTACATGCCTGAAATGTCTGTGATGTCATGTTGTCCACAGCTGACAGAAAAAATAAGATAAACGCACCACAATTCAACAAAGGGCACTCTCATAAACTCCCGGAAAAAGTTCACAAAGGTCCATAAACAACAGGGGTGTGGACTTGGTCTCAAGTCATGAATTTGATGAGTTCAGACTTGACTAGACGGATTCTAAATATACTTGTAACTTGAGTTTGACAACAATGACTCTGGACTTCTCTTGGATTTTAGCCCTTTGCTTACACTCCAGGAGCACAGAGTTACAAGTCCACTTTACTCAGGTGATCTTATTTGTACATCTCTTTCATCAAAAATGATTATATTACTCAAATCAACAGGACAGGGAGATAATGACTTGTTCAGGACTTGAAACTTGGGAATTGACTTACTGTAAGACTTACCTGTCTTGATGTGGAATTTTGACTTTAACAATCGTCCTCATGTGAGAACTTTTTGTATTCCCAACCTTTAAATCTCTCTTACATTTTGAGTGTCCCAAGGCAGATTCACTAAACTCTCTTTAACTGTACAAAAGCCCATTTCATCTTGATTAAAGTCACCTGTTTACGATGAGGTGTGCTTTTGTGCGATTTGATCTTTAGCATAATTGACAATCCCGAATTGCTACATTAGTCTGTTGTGTTACATTCACGTCGTACATGTTACCAAAGATTAAAAAGAACAATTTCAACAAATTTAGCAGAGTCAGCAGTGGTGTTAGAAGACCTGAAACAATTAGAAAATATCAATACAGCTGTCATGACATGTCATCAGAACAGTGTCGTACTGCTAAAGAAGTAAAGAATGGATGGTTTGACATGAATTTAGATTAAAAAACACATCTTTCTAAAACAAAGCGATCCATGACTTAGATGGGAGGCGGTCAAGGGGATGTGAGAGTCGCGAGTTGGACAAGAGAATATTATGCCGTAGGCTAGGTGATGTTACACTGTCTGATGCAATGGATGTTCACCTGGACTGTGACCTGCCCCAGGCAGCTGTCGGAGTGCGAATATTTCATTTAATTTATTTATCATTTTAATTAATTTAGTTGACTTTTAAACTGCATATTCATTGGAGTAAATGCACAGTTCTTAATTCCCCATAAAAGACTACCTGTCCGTGACTTGGACCACTTTGTTCTTATCTAGGAGAAAATATTAAGTATGTCTCTGTTTGTACGAGCGGGTTCTTGCATGAGACCCTATGACTTTGTCCCAGCTCTGAGAAACAGCCCACTTGTCCAGTCACGTACGAGACAGTTCTTGCGTCTGAGGTCCTACCTGTTTGCTCTGTAGCTATGACCACAGGCATGTCACAGGGAAGTTTTTTCTCTTATTGCATCACACAGGCCAAGGGGTCAGCTACAATGTGAGGTACCTGAGCTATTTTCAATTCTGTGTCATTGTAAGCACAGTAAAAACTAAAGGGAGCTTCCCCCAGTGCTGCAGAAATCCATCACACAGCTCCTTCAATGTCAGAATCCTACTAAATACAGTGTTTCTTTGAAGTATGACAGTAACAATAACAATGTACATCAGGGATTTTGCAACATAATACAATAGAATAGATTGTACCTACATGGGCTGTCAACATTTTGCAGATTGTGACAGTAAAAATATTACTTTCCATCACAATAGTTTTCATTTTTCATGAGAGGCTTTCCTGCCGCTTCGTTAGTTCAAGAAGCAGCAGAGGAGATAGACAGCACTCTTAAAAAAGACTTAAGGCAGCTGGAGACTGGCGTTTTGGAGAGAAATTGCAAATCTGTCTCTTCAGTCTATTCATTATCTAACATCATGACGAAGTGAGAGTACCCAAGGGCAGTAGCAACAGATATAGCAGCGAGTATCAATAATTCATGTGTTCATATATTGAACAAATACGAGCTCGCTATTGTCAGGCAGTTAGATATAATGTTACTGAAGTGGAGAGGAAAGAGCCAGAAGCAATCTCAAATGGCCCAGTGATCGTTATTCATTGGTGGTTAATTGTGCTAATTCTGGAAAGGCTAAGATGTGCCTCTGCAGACCAATGAAATTAATGTGTGGAGGAAGAGGTCCTCTGTTGTTTAAGAAATTAATTACAAACGTTTAATGAAAAGGAAATGTTCCCATTTGCATTTTCATGGCTTGAATATCCAATGAATCTCACGATCATGTAGATTGACAGGGCTTTTTTGAAATCTACTTTGACCACATGCTAATGGGAATTGCCTTTTAACTGACATATTTAGTCGTACCAAGATAATGTCTCTAAGTCTTTTTCATTGATTTTGTGCTTTGGAATAGCACTTATTCGTACTTTTCATCATGTTGCCTCCCATATTCTCAGCCGTGCACCTCTTAACATCGCCGTTGTGCTCGTGCCATTGTTCACTAATGCTCCTTCCTGCAGCGACTGGACATGTCCACTTCTTTTTGAACCCAGAGGGCAGCACGCCTGGAGATGAAAAACCATTTTCAAGTATCCAGGACATTCCAATGATGCCACAAATGTATGAAGATGTTGTTTTGAGAGCTGTTTTGACCCTAACATGATGGCAAAAATTCCCTGAGGATACCTTGTAATGGATTGCACGATATGTCCGCTGACACACGCAACATCAGTCACTACCCGAGAGGGAAACAAGATGGAGCTGTGAGGACTCTCATTTTGATTAGGAGCACCTCATTCTGTCGCTTGTTTTGTTCAAGGCCTGGGGTCTGAGTTTTAAAAGCATGGGACCTTCAATGATCTTCAACAGTTTGTTTTTAACAAGCAATGACAAACAACATCATCTCCTTTCCCCCTTCTCTGCTCTCCCACTCTCCAGGCTTTTATCTTTGCTCAGCCTTTGAACCAGGCCTTAAGGCAGCCGCATTGAAATAGACATGGCCCTGAGGAAGCCCGACTCCAGATAGAATACCCTCTAATTTCTATCTCTTTTGTGCAAAACAGCCAAGTGGCCATAGAAAGGGAAAAATATTGCAATTTCATCTCTGCCTATTAATCATTTTCCACTTTTGAATTCTAGACTTCGTAACAAGGTTTCCATTTTTAGCTTGTCGAGTTCAGCCAAAAATATGTAAACTCTGCTGTTTTCATTTTATGCAACTTCGTGTTACTAGTTTCTTTTCAGATTAAGATTCCTAATAAAACAACGTTTGATAAGCTTATGAAATGCAGTGCTTTTGAGTAAACCACATGTTCCCAACCCTTTTCACTTGTGACCCTTTACAAAAAAGCAGCATATATTTGGGGCCCATTGTCGCATTTAAGATGTTTACGAGTTGTTAGCCGTTCAACCAAATTGTGATTTCCCCTCTAAAACCTCTCACATGGTTTCATTTAGATAACTGTTTGAGGTAACACCTATCCAGTGTTTCACAAAAAAAAGTTTTTAAATGTCCAGTTTCTGAATTGGAAACAAATTTGTGTAGCAGAACTTTTTCTACTTTTCTAGCCCATAAGTCATCTCCCAACTCCTCAGCTTAACAATCTAATAGTAATAACTAGGGCTGTCAATCGATTAAAATATTTCATCGCGAATAATCGCATGATTGTCATGAGTTAACTTGCGATTAATCGCAACTTAATCGCACATTTTTATCAGTTCTAAATGTACCTTAAATTAATATTAAGTTTTTAATACTCTAATCAACAGGTATGGACAAATATGCATGCTTTATGCGAATGTACGTTTATTATTAGTGAACCCATCAGAGCATGAAGACTACACATGTATCAAAGGTCATAGATGTTTTCAAAGAAGTTGTTCGTATCTCTTAAGCCTAAGCTTAAAAATTCAGAACAGGCAGTGGTTTCTCTCAATTTAAGAATATAAATAAAGGCAGTTTTTACACTGGCAGTTTAGTTCAGAACGGGGCACAGTTCGCATGAAAGATTGGTCACGTGAAAGCTGTCATGTGGACCTGGGAGCTTCACCAGGGTACCGAACCCGAGACTACCTGGAGGAGCTGCTCTGAGTTCAGTTGCACTCGAACTGTGCCGCGACTCACGAGAACAGTGTGAGAAACACGGACTCGGGAGTGCTCTTGTTCAGAAAAGTAACCAGCAAATTCGTTTTAGCCGATTGTAATGTATAGTTCGATAAACCCATCAGTGGGGCGGCTGTGGCTTGGTGGCAGAACGGTTGCCTGCCAATCGGAAGGTCAGCGTCGAAGTATCCTTGAGCAAGATACTGAACCCTAAAATGCTCCCGAAGCTGCGCCTTCGGTTTGTGAATGTTCTCATATGTAAGTCGCTTTGGATAAAAGCGTCTGCTACATGACTAAATGTAAATGTAAATGGTTATGGTGTTAATGATTTACCTCGGATATGAGCGAGAGAGCTCGCAGTGTATTTGCGCATCGCACATGCAATCTCCTCAGAGTCCCTTTACAAGCACACAACAAAAAGCCCCCTTCATCCAATATATTGACCCGCGTTCTGTTTTCTATCATACCCTGGGCATGTTTGTGATTATGTAAGAGGCACACAAATGCAAACGTGCTCAGTGTAAAAACGCCCTTTTCTTTTATTTGGACCTGGAGTCTAATAAAAGTTAAACAGAAAAAATGGTAGCTTATGTAGGCTATATAACGTCACTTGTTTCAGAATAGTAATGTTAATATTAGCCCTTTTCTTTCCCCATTTCTGTTTGCTGCTGCATCCTTTACGTCTGTGGCTGCTCTCGATTTCTTCAACTACGGGCTAGGCCACGGATCAAACTGAAAATGCGCGCTGCGTTAATCGCGAGTTCATAAAATTTGTGCCGTTAAAATTAATTTGCCCTAACGCGTTATTCATTTTGACAGCCCTAGTAATAACATAACAGGAACAAGGCCATTTTCCAGCCTCATGAGTACTTTTGATTTACTTTTGGTACTTATGATAATACTTCTGAACTTTTACTCAAGAAGTCAAAACTGAAACTAATTCCGTGTGCAAACTTCGATTAAAAGTAGACACACTTGCTGTAGCTGGAGTTCCAGACTGTTCATCAACATGAACAACAAGCTAAATATTTAGACGGTTTTTGGGAGGATGTTTTTTCTTTATGTGAATTTTCTGGAATAAAGCATCATTATTTTAAAGGATGAACTCGGATGACGATGACTACTTCTTCTTACTCACTTTCTGATCAAGTCTGTGAGCTAAAACTCAAGCCGCCCCCTCTGTGCTCTTTTGTCTTTGTAAGTAATGTCTCCAGTGAACCAGCAGGGATCAGTAGAAGATGAGGGTGGGCTGCTGGTCTTTAATCAAGAATCATGTGGTAGTGCTGTAGAGGGACTCAAAGTATTTGCATTTGTACTTCAATTACCATGGTAATGTTTTTTTTTTATCTCTCTTGCAATTTGCCATTTAGTGTCATTGACATGAATAAATCTGCCTGGAAAATTGTTTTTTTTGAGAATGTAAACATCTAAAACATATGTAAGACCTCGTGGACATATCTATATTAAGGATTCAATCCAAAACCCAAATCTATTTTCTTTAATGCTGCAAATGTTGAGGACACGATTGAACGTGTGTTGCAGTTTCATCAGAGAAGAGTGTATCACCATTTGTTTAGGAAAAACAGTAACTTTTAAGTTGACATAAATCACTCTTAAAGCCTATTTTCACCTCCTGAGCTAAGTAGTTTGTCCGTTTAAGACAAATCACCAAAGAGATTATGTAAACGGTGGCTGCATAGCCAAACAAACCTTAATGCATCTACTAACATAAATCAAGCACTCTGCACAAAGGGGCAAGACGACAATTAGTTCATTAGCTAAGTTGCCAGTGACACCGTAATTGCCAGCATCCTCACCTGTGTGGGTTTATTCCCCTCTGATATGTCGCACTTCATCAAAGCTAGTTGTCAACACATCTGTTATTTAAAGGTTTAATCGTTCCAGTTTTGGAATTACACTTATTCATTGTCTTTTTAAGAGTTGAATGAGAAAATTGGAAACAAAAGTGTAAAAATGACTCTGAAACAGTAAGACATGGACAACTTAACCAGGGAGATTTGCTGTGTTCACAAAACTGGCTGAACTTTGTGTACTTCCTGGAACTGATGTTTAATGAACTCTGGCCCCTTGATGAAAGACTCCTGCATACCTCCTGCATGCAGCTTCTAGGCTCACTTACTCTTCGTTGTCATTAATTCATATCCCAAAATATGCAGGCAGGCATCCAAATAAAAAAACAGAGATCCAAAATTCTTGTTTTGATTTTATTTAACTTTGTTTTAGTCAGTTAGTTAATTTGACCAGGACAGTGCTCATCGATCAACAGAAAACCACTGTAAATGCACCAGAGTAGCCTGAAAGGCTTATTTTCATCTGTTGTCCTAGGAAAGTAGAACTCTTATAAAATTCAAACACACAACATAAGAAATATGCACAAAAAGTGATGGTACACATCCACCAGTGAATAAAAAATAAATGCCGCCTGTTGTTTGCTATTATTCATATTAACTGCGTACATTAATAAAAAGAAGGAATGAACATGCAAGGACCGGAAACATGCACACATATTCTTTTTACTTATTTCACCCAATCACTAATGTAAAGCTGACTCCCTACTACATATAAAAGCCACTCCTGGATTCTCTTACGTTATTATATGCCATTAATTGGTGTCAAATTAAAATCAGCATCCAAGAGAGTATATTACACACACAACTGACAACAGACCCGCAAAGATGTGCAGTTGCTGCATTGCTTCCTGGTCTATTGAGGCTACTGTCAGTGAGGAAATTGCTATCTGTGCCTCCTCCGTGATGGATTTCTCCCTGTGTGATCATTGAATGTCGGTGTGAAATGGCGGTTCTCGGAAGATGCCCCTCTCTCTTTGATTCGTAGGGACTGACGCCAAAACCTGACACTTATTCCTTAGATGTTTTACAATCTTTTTCTGCCATCAAGCGCTGCACTGGAAATATCTTGATATATTGTCATGTTGTCTGTTTGGCAAGTTATCTGCAAAACTCACCACAAAATAGACTGCAAGCTACATCATCAACTTACAGTGTTTTTATGAGACTTTTCCCTCCAGGAATGGCAGTTAAATATACAGTATATTCATGGTTTCATCTGCTATTCGACTAAAAATATTAGAAATACAGACGCAGACTGTAAAATATGTGAAGAAATCCAAACCCTACCCATGCTTTCTACCTTTAAAACACAGGACACTCTGCTAACTTCAGTTTGTCTTTGTAGGGCATTAATAAGCAGCCTCCTATGAGCTATGTTTGTGTGTTTATGGTGATAGATGAGACAGGCTGCACCTTATGTAAACTAATTTAAACAATTTTTTCTCTTAAAAGTATAGCATGCACATTATTGTGGATCAGCAGAGAGTAGTGAACTTGGAGTGGGTCAGCTGCTGTATTCGTCTGTATTTCCAAGCGGATAAAAAAGCTTGCATTACGTATAAAATAAACCATTTTCCCCCTTAGACGTAATAGAGACGTATGCGTTATTCTCTCATGTCTTCTAGCAGCTGAATAAAGAGCAGAATTTATTTTTTCTTATATATGGATGAACAACACGTTTCCACTCTCAACTAAAATAGGCTTCAAACTATGACGCCGCAGGTTCCCCTTAGCGTCAGTTTAACATGTGCAGGGCTACGTGGTCAAGTTAGCAGTAATAAATATGCAACTTTCAAAATAAAGCTTGTTGCTGAGAAACATTTCGTCACGTGGTTAACATTGTGACATTGTCGCAGTTTGGTTAGATTTAGGCACCAAAACTACTTGGTTAGGTTTAGGAAAAGATCATGGTTGGGTTCAAATAAGTACGTTAGTAACTTACGTTGCTTACATGAGATAAAAAGACGTCAGGGATGACTGTTGCTTTCACACGGAAAACAAACAGTCTCCTGGGTGAAAGTCCTGTGTTTCCCATCCAACCACCCCGACGACCTGCCTCCGTGGACTTTTTTCGCTCTTTATACTACGTCACCTGAATTTGATGGCACATCAAAACATTACACTAGAGGGGCGCGTCCAGAAACGACGCTAAGGGCCATATTTGATGCGTTGGGAGTGAGAGTGACCCGGGATGCGGGTGCAGTGAGAATACATTAGCTCATGCAGAGTTGGCTGACTTTTCTAACTTACTTTCTTCTCTCTGGGATATTTATACACCGAACACACACTCAGAAATGAATGAGAAAACAACTTAATGGAGAGGCTGAGGGCTTCATAAGCAGGCCTGATGATGTTCGCCTACACGAGGCTATTTGGAGATTGAAATCTAATTCACACAGTACCTTAATCTAATTCAAACACCACTACAAAGATTCTCATAATTATGACTGGCATTTAATTATAGATGTTGTTCGCAGTGATAGACTTAGAGAGAAAATGCTCAGTGAATTAAAACGTTGTGTGGCATGTAGATCACGCTCTATCTTAGCTTTTCTCCTGTCAGAAAAGGATTGTCTAAATAATTTCGGCTAAATGGCGATAAAAGGCCTAATGTCTAATTTGTCTTTAGTAAAGGAAAATAAATCCAGGCTGATTATAGGGGCTGTCACATTAGCAGGAGGCCCCAGTAGATATGTTGTTGTTCACAGCTCCGGCGGAGACAGAGGAAATGGGATAAAAGGTGAGAAGGGTTTGCAGGCTTTCTAACTGGTTGTCAGTTGTGAACAATGTCGACTTGAGCAGGAGCTCGCTGCAACAACAGCCGACAGTATCATCCACTTCACTCTGTACTGTGTTCTTATCTGCTTAGAATTCTGCATCATCTGAAGCCTCTTCCACTCTGTGAGTTTCACTTCCAGAAAAGTGTACTGAGCCAATATCACACAGGTGATAAATTGCAATTTCTACAGTATTATCCTGCATTTCCATAAATGAAACCGCTGAAACCTCATTCCGTGCTTTGTTTTGTTTGTTTCTCTGACTGTTAAGGTTTTAACAGTTGTGAAGTAACTAGTGGTCATGTTTATGTCCACAAGTATAAAGGGAACATCTGTGGTCAGCTGATTTACTTTATTCATCAAATCACATTAATTGACACAGTTATGATGGAAATGCGGCCGATTTTACCAAATGTTCACCTTCAGTCTCTTGGCAAGGAAGACACGTCACTGTGCATATGGAAGAAAATGTATAGTACTGTATCAAACTTATTGTGAGGGTCGAGTGATGCACCTGTTCATGTACATTTCTGCTCTGTAAATCACTTCTCGTCGTGTCTCAGGTCCAGTACCTGTCCCAGACAGCCAGTGAATGAACATGCACAGGGCCCTGGCACTAGCTCACCTGAATACAATGCAGTAATGTTAATGTTAATGTTAATGTTACTAATTCCACCTGTGCTGTTCCTGCAGTGACATATCGAAGTGTCTGTGGTGAAGATGGTTTATTAAAGGTGGGATGCACACACAAGTGATTGAAGACAAATTAGCTGCACTTTACTGACAAGTGCGCAAAACATGGAAATCAAGACCAGTAATTAAAAATACATTGCAAACATTTTTTTAATTTTTAATGTCATAGGTACATACGGATACAGGCGTATTTCAGCTGAGTGTAAAAACCATTATAGCACCTGTCATGGACTGATTTTATAGATGCCCTTCACGACGTGCTCGCCAAATGCACTAAAATTCATGACAACAAAAGAAACTACTGGAAATGTGGCGATTTAGTGACAGCTAAAGCCTTTTGTAGAGACGCCCTCAGACCAACTGCGGCAAAGTCAAGAACTCTTTGTTCAAAGTTGCCGCTGAACAAATTATTTTTTTGTGTGAAAACCCTTTTTTAAAATGACAAACCCATTAAAAAACGCCTGTCCTTACCTCTGTGACTGAGCCACTGCGGATACTTTGTGAGGTAATTACATGCAAACATTTTGAAAATGAGCTCGCAGACGGCGCATGGCCTCGAACGGCGCTGACCTGCATGATTCTTCTGGTGTCAGCAGTGGCCACAATGAAGAGAGATGAATGGAGAGACCTTCATCTAAAATAGTCTGTCCTTCTCTTCTGAGTGTGTTGTCTTACATGATTTCTCTCCCTTTCTGTCTCTCCCAGCTCTCTCTCCTCTCCGTCTCCTATTCTCTCTTGTAAAAGCCAACTCAGTCTTTATATCCCCTGTTGTCTGTGCCTTTGACTCAATTTTTACATAATAACATTTGGTATTTCTGCCTGACCTTGCGGCATTAAAGGTCACGGTAAAATGTGCGTAATTGATGAGAACATCCTCCCTGAATCCAGCCTCTTCAACAGGTAGTTCAGCTTAGACCAGATCAAAGCATTGCACTATATTAGTGAAAGAGGAATATTTGGACTTTTTCTTATTAAGATAAATGGGTGAAAGTGAGTCGGCTGTGACTCATCAAAGTTTCAGCTCAAACATTGTTTAAATGACATTAATAGGATGGTTTTGCTGTTGGCTCATTACCAGCTTCAGTAAGCTTCACTTCTCAGACCTTTCTCTGGCTCTGGCTCTGTCTCTGTCTCACTTCACAGTGAAACAGATCCACTACTTGCTTGAGAGGCGTAATCCACCATTGCAAATATGCAGAGGATATGAATGTACGGTTAAAAGCTATTGTATAATGCCAATATTAACATTTTGAATTGGTACGTTCGTTTATGCTAGCAGTGAGAAGTAAAAATCAAACAAACTCTGTGGTAGTAATGCAAAGCAGTATTGCATAGCTTCTTTTTGAAGAAATAGAAAATACATTTCCAATTTCTGTGTCCCTGCATTAATTGTTCAGTTATCTTTCTTTTTTTTTTTTTAGAATTTTTACACAAAATCCCTCTCTTTTCTCTTCCTGTGAAACATGTTTATGACTCATCCTGGTTTCGGGGTCGTGAATTTAATGTATCCGATCAACTGTGATTTGGGGCTACCTCCCATCAGCCAACGGTTGCTGTAGCTAGCAGAGAAATATCGTAGTAGCAGTTTAGATGTTGGCAAAGACTTTGTTTACGTTTCCCAAGAATGTGGTCGAGGTCTAATTTATTCTCCCCACACATTTCCCATGATTTAACAACGAGGGTGAGGGAGACGTGGTTGGAAGCCAATGGTCCACTACAACTCTGTATCGCACTGTATTCGCTAAGCTGCCCCAACTTTTGAGCCATTCAATCAAATCTAAAGGACTTGATTCCAGTCCATCTTGTAACTATACCCTGTCCTCTATTATTCCCTGTTTCACTGGGAAAAACGTCACATTACAGAAGATAAAGTTGCTGTTTACCTGTATGTGTACATAATGGGAGGAGGCCCAGATTAACATAAAGTTGGTTTGAAGTGTGTGAAACAAAGGACAAGCTCTTGAAAAAATGCTCTCTCTCCGTTTTGCATGCACTTTTGAGACGGCCCCTAACTTAAGCTCGTTTCCTGTCTACTTTCAAGTCGAGCAAGGTGCCAGGCTTCATCGGATAACTACCTACACCTCCATGTTTTAAGCCCATAGCCTCTTTGTTTACATTTTGGCAAATGGGAAACATTACTGCACCAGTTTGGATGCTGTTCAAGAGCACATTACCTGTTCATATCAGAATAATGTGTTCATATTGATTTACATCCTTTTGTAGTAAAGACAAAAATCAGTAGTATAAGCTGAGTCACCACTTGCAGAATATTTCCTCAAGAGAAGGTAATAACTATGTTTATGCACCAGATTCTCTGCTCTTTATGTGAAGGCTTTTCATTGAAGTGAAAAGCCTTTTGCTTTGTGTTGTTGTTTGGTAACACCGGCCTGCAAACAGGCCAGAAGGTGGGCGGATGTTTTGCCTGCTCTCAGTCTTTATGCTCCAAATAATGAAGCCCATTTCCTTTTTCATAATCAGAAACTCTGCTGAATGATTAAACAAATAAGCACCATAGTAACAGGTTACATTATCTTCTTTTACCATGACTCAGTGTACTATTTATTTTTTAATTATTTGGACAAAATCTCACACTCAAAAGTATTCATCTGTGAGCACATTAATTAATTAAAATTAATGTCCTGTGTTTTTCTGAGGTGTACTATTAAATGAAATTTGGTCTCTCCTAAAAATCCGGTCCTCTTCATTAGTTGCCTAGCAACTGTAGAATTGTTCCCCAAAAAGAATGAAGATTTATTTATTTATCTCTTTATTTATTTATTTTCTTTACCTGGCATCAGTGCCTGGAACACCTTGTTCCACACAAACACTGTTAAGTAATCGACTCGGTGTTTGATGCATTTTATCCAATAAGCCCTGTAGATTACTGTTTGAACGACTTTGTGTTTGAACCTGTGGCACCAAGGAAACTAATTATAGTGTTATTGGTGAATTGGCTGTGCACTGCAGTAGATCCAAGCTCCGATTTACCGTTAGTGACAAACATCTAGTGTTCTAACTATTTATACACTCGATTTCAGCAAGGTATGGACTGTGTGACGTGAGCGCAGGAAACCACGCCAAAGCAATAAATCAAAATTCATTAGGATTTTGTTCAGAAAAAGATCTCAAATCAACCAGGTCAGCCCTCAACTTACAGATGAATAATTGAACCTTGTAGTAAGCAGCAGATACTTTGTATTCACAGTTGGCAACACAGACCGAACGCTAAATTTAACGTGTAAAAGATAACTGCAGTGATAAGAAATAATGTTTCGTGATGTGCAGGGATTAACACGGGCATTTAAAGTCATTGAAGCTCTTACAAAGACTGACTTCTAATGAGCAATTAATATTTAATGAGTAAATGAGGCATGTAAGGAAAATTATAAAGAAAAAGTGAAAATGAGATGCATATTACACACAGCCTTTGATATTTGCCTTTTTTTAGTGACAGCTCGGTAATCAAATTAAAAAGTTAAAGAAATGGCGTTTCTTCTGGGCATTTTGGATGCCAGGTAAAAGTTCACTTTCCCATCTGTGTTTATCACTTTATCGCAACATCAAGGGGCCCTCTGACTGTATAATTAAAATATCTCCAAAAGAATGTTAAGGCTGCTTTGCCACTGTCATGTTGTAGGAAGGTGGAGAAAATGTAGGAGATTTCGAGGCGAAACAGAGCTCTTGTTTTGCTTTAAATGTAGCTGCACAACCTCTGATCAGTTTGATTAATCACATTTGGTCAAACACCTCCCACACAGCCCTAATGACCTAAATTACCTGATTTTTAGCCATGCTAGCGGAATACTGTAGCTCTAGGGATGGCAATGTCAATACAGTCATGCTCCCCTCAGGATAAAATGTCATAATATAACAATAATAATGTGATCCCTTAGGTTTTCCTCTGGCGCCACCATCAGGTCAAAATTTAAATGTGACCAATACTTTGGTTTATGCCTAAATTCTTAGAAAATTCACATCAGCCTCAGCTGTACTTTGTGATTATTGATAATTAGCAAATGTTTGCATGCGACGGTAAAGTAATATGGTGAACATGGTAAACATTCCAGCTGCAAAACATTTTCCCTTTGTGAGCACATTAGCACGCTGACTCTAGCATTCAGCTTCAAGCACCGAACAAAAGGGTGTCTTTTCTTCTTTGATTGTGAGCATTTATTGTTATGGAGAAATTTTCTTGAAACAAAGTTTTCAGGGGCTTTATTGTCAGGGTTTTTCTGTTTATGAGAGGTGTTATTTTGCTTACTAATCAGTAGGGACTGACGTATCTATCCCGACAAGGCTGCGTTAGAGGTTGCTAATGTTTTTTTAGGGCTTTTATTTCTATAAGTTGACTTACAACAAACTGTACAGTTGTGTCGATCTAATCAACACACGAAGATGACATCCCCATTCTGGAGAAAGCTGTGCCTACAAAGCTGTGATTGGCTGGGGCAGGGGTGTTTTGGGGTGTTCTGGCTGAGCCCAGACCATCTGGGGCTGAGGACTGAGTCCCTGCTGTTCTGCCTGAAACACTTACCAAAGAAATAATAATACTAATAATAAACTTTATTTATAGTGCACAGCACATAGTGCTTCACAGAGAGAGAAATAAAAGATCACAGTGAATGATAAATTACATGCATTGCACAAAATAAACAACAATAAATTAAAAACCAATAAAACAGACAGCTCAGGTAAGATCAGGATGTGCTTTCCGATGATGATAATAATAATAATAATAATTATAAAGGAGACACTGACTCAGACAACCTTATTTCCTCTGGCAAGTTATTCCAGAGCCTCGGGGCCCTGATGGCAAAAACCCTGTCCCCCTTTGTTTTCATCCTGGAGTCAGGAAGAGACAGAAGACCCCTGCCTGAAGATCCCAAGCTATGTGAAGGCTCATAAGGGACTGAAAGGTCTAAAATATAATCTGGAGCCAGGCCATGAAGAGCCTTAAAAGTAATCAATAAGATCTTAAAATCAATCCTAAAACAAACAGGGAGCCAATGTAAAGAGGCGATATGATCGTACCTCTTGGTCCTGGTTAAAAGCCCGGCAGCTGAGTTCTGTACAATCTGCAGTCGTTTCAAAGTTTTATGATTAGGACGAGTGAACGGGCAGATACAGTAATCAAGGCGCGAGGAGATGAACGCATGTACAACAGTTTCTGCCTCTTTGTGCTGCTGGATGAGAGTCTGTCCCTGAGCAGCGGCTCTCACTCGTTCTTCAGAGCAGATCATTAAATTAGCAAAATGACAAAACTCGGCCCAAAACAAAACTAGTCTAGTTTGGTGTCACTAGCACAACTATCATTGCTAACGGTTTAGCAGCTACAGTGCAGTGCAAAGTAGGTTAGCTGTGTACGGTCTATACCAGTAACTTGTGCTCTGCTCATATCATGTTCCTGTAACTTGGATTCATTCAGACATTTACAGACATTTTCTTAACCCAGCATGAGAGGAAGTTTGTGCCGCTGCTGTGAAGAATTGACAGACCTGTCAGCCAATAAGACCCGAGTATTTCCTGTAAAGCCTCTGTGATAGGTCTTGCCTCTGCTCTGTTGCTTTCAACAAATATACAAATTTACAACACTGTAGACATCTTTAGTGACAAGCAGCTCAAAAGATGCTTGTCACTAAAGATGACAAGCATCTTGTCATCTTTGAGAAACAATGAGCACAACTCTTCAGGCTTCAAATAAGAGCATGGAGAGCTTACTGTACATGTACAGTATACATTTATATGTAATTAAAGCATAAGCTGCAAAAGCATAGCCATTTGATCCAATTATTGTGTAATTACATTGATTAAAGACAGCAGAGCATATAAACAAGTGAATAAAGGTGAACTGATGTCTGATTAAGCTTTGGAGTTACTGAAGTCTTTGACGCCTGTGTTTTGTATTTTACATGGCACTATCTCTCTGAAGCTGCCTCTGTATTTCTGTTAATTGCTCTACGTTATTGGCCTGCGAGAGGGCTGCAGAGAAAAAGGAAACCAAAAAAAGAGTGGAAGTATAATCACCATCTGTTGTCAAGGTCATTTGCCACACTATAAACACATCCATCATGACCAGAAAATGTTCACAGTTAACTGGAAATGGAGTCGTTAGTCTTGGTGACATTTCACATTCAATATTTTGGATCATTGTGCAGTATAACAGTGCAGTAAAGACCAGATATAATCACCAGACCAGATATAATCACGTATTTGATCTTTTATTCATTATAGCTACAGCACTGAAGTTTCTTTTCAACTAATCAAAATAGCGTTTTGATAAGTCGGCAGCACAAGTCAGTCTTTATTCTCAGGCAACATCAGGATCTATTACAGCTTCCTAGCTTGACATTTTCTATTTAACCTCTATGAGAATCATCTAGCCAGTCAGGAAAGCTCTCACAAAGGGCAAATCCCCAACATCTTTGTCAGTCATGCATACAGTATTTCAGCTTTGTTTCATCTCAAATGCCAAAACAACGCTACATCTCTGTCTTGGCAGCTTATTGCAGGTTATTTGGTGGTGAAGTGTACCACGAGACTCTGAACCTGGTCGTGTGTGATCAGACTTCGCAGACATTTTTGGGGGGATTTTATTCATTTAGTTTCACGCCACTTTATTAAAAGCAAAACAGTTTTTGTAAACCAAAGGCACATGGCCTCGCACTTGTTTCATTTAACAGAGTTTAGTAACCTGCCATCTTGCCTAAATGAGAGATTTTCTTGCCAGGGGGAGTCAAAACAAATCCAATTCCAGCCTGTGTAACTTTATTTATTCTTTATCATAATTTTCCTTCTTTAGTGTTCATGTCATGTTCTGTCCTCGGCCCACGCAGTGAAGAAGCATTTCGCCTTGGACTCCAAGGTCATGCTCAGTTCATGTTGTTGATGCTAATGGGAATGTCAATAGTTTTGCAGGTATTTGGTCGGAAACCAAAGTACTGGACAGATTTTAACCTGACGATGGCACTAGATGAAAAGTTATTGATATTCATCCACTGGGGAACGTGAATATCTGAACCAAATTCTGTCCTAGTCCATCTGGTATACGTTGCAGGGTAAGTCAAAATGTACCAAATGTACCACATTTCATGGCACTTGATTCAACAGTTGATGAGATATTTCAGTCTGGACCCAACTGATGGACATTGAAACATCGACATCTAGAAACAAGAATCACAATAATCTTATTTTAAGTCATTTAAACCCCTAGTATGGAGCATTAATTGGCTTGTAATTGACTTAATTACACTAAACAAGAAGTTACTTTTTGATCTTATTTTAAGACGTCTGGTAGCTTGGACATCCGGACTTATGTTATGACTTACTGCACTGGCAGTAAGTGATTCTCGGAAAAGAGTGCTCATACCTAAAATGATTTCACTTAAATTTGATGGGGCATTTTTACAGTATAAACACTTCCCCATCCTTCTTTTCCTTTTATTATGTTCAATTTACTTAATTTATTCCTCATTTAAGCATTCACTTCCCATCGGATATTCAATGTCCTCAAAGCACCCAGCAGTAAAATCTTTTCATTTCAGTCCTGCACAACGTTTGTTCTTTAAAATGTAGATGTTCCTACATGAATCAAAATGTCACGTGTTACCGCCACATCTTACTCTAAATGAGCTCTGATAAGGTGTGAATTTGAGTTGCTGATTATATTCCTCAAACATCACCTGATGGACACACTCACACACTCAGTTAGAAAGTGGGCTGGCTCACGCTCACACACACTCTCCCTTAACCTGCATTTAAATTTGTAAACATCACCACAGTGCCCTGCTTACATTTAGCAACAATGATAAATTGTCCGGAAACTTGCCAGAGGCTCTCTGTTATTGGTTTTTAAAGCAACATGAAGTCCCATCGGAGAGCAAGTCTGACCCAATAACAGCAGAAATGGATTTATGATAAAAAGGTGCAGGAAGTGCTGCTATGGGAAACCAAACGGCTGAGGGAGAAGCTCTTTGGGGAGAGGAAACACACTAAAATCGTGGATTTTTGTAGCTCTTAAAACGTTTGTCCATGATGTCAGAAAGTTCATATTGACAGAAATGACAGGGACTGACAGGGAATTTCAATAAAACCTTTCTAGCCATTATTAGCTGCCATAATAGCTTTTATGGGACCCACAGAGCTAGTTACCTTTAGTTGTTTTCGCCCGTTTTATTGTTGTTGTCTACAACGTGTTGCCTACCAGGAATAATACAGCACACATGCGATGATAGCATCACCCAGGATAACTCAAAACTGAACGTGAGGATGTTTATGAAATGTGATTGAGTGCCTCTCACCATAGATACTGCACCGTGGCTGTTTCCGGTCAAGACACAGATGGATATTTTTCTCTTAGTCGCCCAGATGGGGTACTAAATTAAAGGTTTAAATATTTACTAGGGATTCACCAAATGTTCATCAACCGAAATGATTCGGCCAAAAAGAACAAAAAACAGCAGCAAGTTCTACATTTTGCAGATGTAGAGTGAGAGGCGCTAGCTTTATATATGCAGCAAACATGTCGGCAGTGTGGAAGCCTTTTAAAGTGTCCGAGAAAGAGGCAAAAAGGGCCGAAATTGTTCCGCTGATTTTAGACAAAATACATGCTGTCTATTACCTAATCTTCTATCATGTAACAGTTGACTGCTGCACAACATGCCCTCTCGAGGCAATGATCAGCAAAAGTAAGAGGCTTTCACTGTTAGGAACAGGAAGTCATTGAGTATGTGCGTGTCATTAAGACTATCTGCCCATGGCACTCTTAGTAAATCCAGAGGAGCACAGCTTGGTGTCTGAATCAGGGCAACATTATCAAGCTGTCACCACACATTGAGGCTTAAATCCCAGAATGACAAACCCTGGTTGCCCCTGGATATGAGACTCTGGTCAGTCAGGAAATAGATCTGCCACCCAGCACTGTCCTCTCACTCACCCTGTGTGTCTGCATTGTTAATATTAAGTCGATGTGTGAACATTAAAGAATGCTCCGCTCCGCCGCTTTCACAGCAGTGACACGGCGCTGTGAGGTGGTCAAGAGCTCCAGTTACCACAGAAGACGGGTCAAAATATTCACTGACGAATTATATATGTTAATTATACGTTCTGATGCGCTTGATTGACACCTGCAAACACACTGACACATATACTTAGGAACACATTTACACCCTATAACACCTAAAAGACACCCACATAGATACATAGACACCCACATACTGTACTGTGATTAAACTGACACACAGACTAACATACTTTAATACAAAAAACTGTGAAATACTGTAAAAAGCAAACTTTAGACACTCTGTGGCACACATGGACGCTCACACACGCTCCTCAACTCAGAGTCATGCCATTCTTCAACACACAGTCATGCTTCATCCCCTGCTGTGGATGAGTGTGTTGGCATGAAAGTTTGATTTATCCTCGTAATATCCATCAGGTCAGCGGGACCTTGGGAAGGCTCGGCCATAAAATCAGGGCTCTGGCTGGGCCTTTTTAATACAGTCTCAGTAAAATGGCTGAAGGTCAACGGCACTCTCACTCAATCAGATAGAAACAGCTCCTGAAGCTGGAGCAACTGTTGTTGCATTAAAGTTGGACTGATACACTGCAGTAACACTGCTCTGAATAAAAGATGTTTGCTCACCCGGTAGAAACAATGACTGTAAGATGTTCCGCAGTAGAAACACAACTCTTGGAGAAAGATGTCTCTCCCATGGTGAAGCCATTACTCTGAGGTAGAAGATAGCAGTTCTGTGGTTGGTACACAGTAAAATATGTCTGTTCCCCGGTAAAAACACTGAGTAAGAGCTCTGTTTCCCCGTAGAAACACTGCAAGTGCATCTCAAGGGAAATTTGCCTCACTAGTTAGTTTGTGCCTCACTTATTTGATCGCAGAGTTTTTGCCTTATTCACTCTGAGATGTATGTGTCAAGTCCACAAAAAGGGCTCAGTGTAAGGGAATAGATCCTTCATCATCTGCTGAGACACACACAGAACCTCTCCAATCTGCTCATGTAACACAGGGGCATTAGTCTTGGCTGAGCCTTTGTGAACAGCCAATACAAAGTCAGCTTAAACAAGCATCTTGTGCGATTCATGTACGCAACCAACTGGCTGAAGGTGGCTTAAATGTTGTCAAACGTTATGTAACTATGTTTAATGTCAGTTGTAACAGCATTTTGAGGCATCAGATGTTGCAAAGGGTTAATGAATTAGGCACAGGCTGATGTGCATGGCGTCTCCTATATATGCATATTATGTGCAGAAAATAGATTTTTAAAGAACATAATGAGATTTACATATGATTTACAAAAGCACGATGATAGCAGGCGCAAACGGGCTTTAACTACAGCATTTTAGTGATGTTATTTGTGTTTTACCGAAGATATTTGTGTACCATTTTCTATGAAGTCATTGTTTGTAAAGAGTTTATACGTTTCACTAATTGCGTCATTAAGGGTCAATAAATGATTTACAAATGCTGTATATATCAATTATAAACCATGAATAAGAACAACAACTCTTGACTGTTTCATCTCTAAAGGTTCAAACGTTTCTCACTTTCAATAAGCCGACAGCAAAAGTTAGTAAATCTATCATTTTAAATATTAATAAGTAAATAATTAAGAGTTATTACTATAATACAAGTCTGTAAGTTATTAATTAATAGATTTTGGTCCAGATGTCTTGCAGCCCTTTTCTAGAAGGTCAGAGGTCAAATGATCCATTGGAGGGATTTTCACGATGAACTAAAGTAAAAAGACACTGAGAGCGTCATGCTGAAAGAGGCATGACATAAATCAACGCGCTCATCCTCGCTGTGTGTAGTGCTGAATCCTTAAAAGGAAAAATCAAAAGGCACAAGCAGGATAGTGTGCCTACTGGCAACAGTGTTACAACCGTACACGGGAGAGCTGTGTAACAATATAGACAATTGGAAATGTTGTATTTTAAACAACAATTATCCAAAGAAAGAGCTCACGACAACAAATCCCACCCTACATAATCGGTAATATCACAAATTACAGGACAATGAGAAATCTTCAGTCGTGCCAGAAAACATTAGGGTGCCCAGAAAATGAATCCAGAAACACTCCACAGTGAAAACGATGGAGTCACTGAGGCAAAGTGATTTTTATGCTGTAGAAACATTAATTGAAAAGCTTTGTTGTCTTGTTGAGGCTCTGGGTAAATGGTATCTGTTCAAAGTAGAAGCAGAGAAAAATAAGCAGTTTGTTTAACAGTAGACTTGCATAAGAAACCCCCTCAGCAGACCACAGTCAAATACACTTGATTCCAAGTAGAAAGTGGTTTGTTTTTCAAAAGACGGTATGAAAGAAGTGAAACCATATTTGTTTTCCAGTAGAATAAATGTAGTTAGATATAACTTGCCATTCAGTTTTGTGGGGAAAACAACAGCACATGTTTGCTTGCTTTAACCACATTTTAATTATTATGATCAAGTGTTTTTCAAGGACACCATTGCGATGAATAATATTTCTGAATGTGAAAAAGCCCAGCAGCTGCACTGTTTTTATGATCACACTCAATCGCTATCTGATGACTTATTGAAGATTTTCTGTTGGTGGCATTGTGTTTTCTTTGGTGAAGAAATTAAAACTTCATCGAGAAAGCAGAGCTTTCAGCCGAAAGCACACGCTGAAAGCATAGGCGAAAAACAAACAGAGCTGCAGAGAAAGGCGATAGTTGTGATTAATTGTGCGTGAATTTCCTTCCATCAATTTAGAGAGCGCCTCTGACAGGTGAATAATGTGTGATGTTCACAGCTTAATTATATATAGTGCATTAAGATCGGGCTGCCAGCATAATCCAGAAGGAGTGAAATATGTTCTTAACCACCGCTGTCCTGCTCTCATTCAATCTGATATCTGTCATAGAAAATTCTATATATAACATGTTAAATCAGTCTGCAAAATATCACCTTGTTTTCTGAATATGTCTAATTTATTCATTTATTTAAGGTACTTTAATGGTTAAATACAACATACATTTAATAAAAGATAGTTTTGCAGATAAAAAATATGTTAGAAATTTTGGACCCCCCACACCCCAAATGTGCTAAAAGGGGTTTTTTCGTTTTACACTATCATTACATTTTTTAACAAAACTACGGCTCAGAATGTCATATGAAGATGGCACTGTGTTGAAAACCTGGGGACAGACACACAATTTTAAAGTGCCACTGTCCATCAAAAGTAATGTTTCCTTTTGACAATACACACCTGCAGCTGATGAGAGACAGCTGAAATGCTCACATCTGAAAAATATCAAAATATGGATGGCACAGCTGATGAACTCAGACACACCATATGTTAATGAGACGATGGCTGCTTGCTATTGGTTAATAACAGAGAGTAAGTCTTGTTTCTGCGTGGGCAAAAAAAAAAGTTCACATTTTTCCTTGTGAGGGAATGTCTGGCCTGCTTACTGTCATTTAGAATGACCTTGTCACTCGCACTTGGCAGATCTTTGAATTACATCCCACAGCGCCTCCCTAATGCTATCATTACCATTATTAATGGGACATGACACAAGCCATTGCCACACATAACACTCTCTCACCACCGAGGAGTAATGGCTTTCCTCTGATGTAATGCTGTCGGTTTCTTAGTTAGTGTGTCAGGAAGTCAAATATTGAGAGTGCAATACTTGTGCTGCAGACTTAATGCAAGTGTGGTGCAGGGGAGTTCTCACACAAGCAATAAAATCCAGTTTCATCTGTGGGTGTGCGGCTGTGAATTAAATGCCCCCATCTGTAATTTGTTTCAAACACATTGGCTTTACCAATATTATCTGGACACTGATTGAAAAGGTGCCGCTGTCCGTGGTGCTGAAATGTATCTGTGGGTGTATGGTCAGCAGCACTGTGGTCAATATCTGTGTGCGGCGTGTTTTGTCTGACCGTAAATCATTCCTGATTACATGTAAATGATGCAGCAGATCCAATATTAAATTGCCCTTAATACATGAAGTGGAATTGATTCTAAAAACAATACCTTAAGCTATATTTTGAGTGTCCAGCTTGGTGCCATGTGTTGCTAACTCACCTTCATTGTGTATCGTGTACCTTTTGAGAGCGTAAAGTAGTGAAAAAGTCTAGTATTTGAAAAGTTAAATCTTTTAATAATTGACTGTTTTGATTGTACATGTAGCATTAGCAACTACAAAAAGTTGCCCAGCTTAAAAAGCGCATATTTCCGCTAATTGTGTTTATTGTTGCATGCACTTAAGGAAATCTTTTTAATGTCATCTTATACAAATGAATCGAAATCTTTAATGAAAAGACAACCAAAAATGATATGTCTTTATTTTACTATTTGTTTGTATTTAGAGAGCAACTTCAAGGTGCCCTTTGGGATTTTATCCACTAGAAGTGTTCAGGAGCAATCTGTTCATGAGTGGTACATTTTCACATATGTCCACTGATTGACAGTTGCTGGTGGCAATGCGCCAATAAAGATAGTGAAGAAGAAACTGCTAGCTAGCAGACAGGGATGTAAACAATGCATGGCTTTGCAAATGTTTCATGAGAACGGAAATGCATTCAGCATGTTTCTTATGTAAACATAACTTTGTTACCTTGCTGTAGCGATGTAAAAGTGTACAACAGGGTGAGTCAGTACTGTGACATCACTGGTCAGTGTGGTTACAGCACACCTCTCAGTGATGCTGAGTGTAGCGGATGTGCAACCAGTAAGAGCAGTGAAACATAGCTTTTCAGCCTGGTGTTAAATTAAATTACTCGTATTATATATTCTGTTAGACTGTATTTATGTGTGAGTCATGGCAGCTGGTGGCTTGAGGCAGATGAAGTCATGAGGACAGTTTTGTTAGAGAGAAACTTTCAAACCCTCCCATTGTTACTGCAGATGCTGCACAACCATGTTTTTGCAAACATCTGAGGACTTTGTTCCTAATAACAAGGATCACATTTGCCTATGTGGGTATCCAGTATGTACTAGTTATTGTGTCCATGTGAGAACAACATTTAAAAGCAAAAATAGCCGTCTGATATTTTGACCCTGTGTTTTAATCCTGCTGTGTGTGAAAATGTAGCAGATTTTAAGGACAACACGGCTGAATTTCAAGATGTGAAGATGTTAACATTGTGCCCCAGGCAGTCATTATTTAGTAGTAAGCTATGTGTGTGTAGGTGGGTGAAAAATGAGGGTTAGGGATCTTTTGTTGCTTGTGAGGACCACTTCTTTAGTAGCATCATTATAGGCTACATCTTAATGACTCTACGGCTGCTATCTGTTCTATGGAATGCTAAAGGTCAGATCAGCATCTTAATGTGCTATCCTTCTGCCTTCCGACCCAGATGCAAACCTTGGTCACTTGGCTCAGACCCACATAGCATGTTCAGTAGCCTGCAGAATATATAAATCAATTTTAATTTAATCACAGTTCATTTAATTACACCTTGACATTTGTTTGAGCGCGCATTGCAAGGATCACCAACAGCAGATGAGTCTCTAGCTGCAGGCTTTATCTTAACTTTTTCATAACAGCTTCGGTTGAGCAGTTTTTAGAATAGATGTTTGGTGTGCAAGAAATTGCAGCTGTAATACACTATATGTCCAAAGGTATGTGGACAGCCACATTACACCCATATGTGATTGTTGAACGTTTCATTACATAAAGACATTAATCTTTTGCTATAACAGTGTCCGTTTTTCAGATGCTGGGACTTGGCTGCAGGAGTTTGTTCCCATTCGGACACAAAGGCATTAGTGGGAATTCAGAACGAAAACAGCCCTGCATTAAAACAGCGCAGGGGGCTGTGTTGTTGGGGGCGTGTTGTTTAAGGTACCAGTGAGGCAATGAAATACAATCGAGGAAACCCAGTTGCCTGTGTTTTTTCATGCAGGCCTACCATTGGTCTGAATGCGGCCTAAGTGAGCTCGGCCACTGAAGTTGGGGAATAAGCCCTGGCTCACAGTCGGCATTTCGTTTCATCCCAAAGTTGTTGGATGGGGGTTCAGGTCAGGGCCCTGTGCAGGCCAGTTCTTCCACACCAGACTGGGAAAACCATTTCTCTATGGGCCTCACGTTGTGCTTGGGGGCATTGCAATACAAGAAAGGGCCTTACCCAACTGTTGGCACAAAGTTGAAAGCACACTATTTTCTTGGATGTCATTGTATACTGTAGCGTTAAGATTTGCCTTAACTGGACTTAAGAAGCCAAGCCCAAACTATGAAAAACAGACGCCGACCAAAAGTGTATTAGAAATACTTTTGGCCATGGTTTCATTTGAATCAGGGGAGATCAGGACAAGATAGGACAGGATTGCCCAGAGTCTAGAACCTTGTAGTGGGTTGTGCTATAGTAGGTCTGAAAGACAGAGTGACAGGCGATATTGCAGTGATAGTTATTATATTTAAAGAACAACACACAAGCAGAAAGATCACTGGTCAGATATGGTGACATTAGAGTTTGTGACTATAAGGGACTTTGGCTGGGTAAGAAAATGGAATTGATGGAAAAGATGCAGGAAGACGTTGTAGAAATTCATCCACAGAGGAATAATTGCAAAACATGAGATTGTCCTTATTGTTCTATCGCCAAAGCTTCTTTACTACTGTATGACTAAATTACTGTTTTGAGCAACAATATGTGCTTGGAAACAGTGATACAATGAACACAGGTGAAGAAACCTTTAGGATAGCACGATAGCAAGAGACAAATTTCACTTCTGTCTGGGAAATCTAGAAGTGCGTGCATCTTTGTCTTGTAACACCATAGTTGATTAAAACAGTACCAGGCTAGATTTTATATAGAAATACACCAATCTGAGTCATGATGTATCTGTATGTGAAGATTTTCTGCAGTTTTCCTTTCAGTCTTGACTTTCCATTTGTCTCTTCCTGTGGGCAAAGAAATATCCGAAACTGACCTCAGAATGAAATTAACGTAATTTTAAATGAAAATCTTTGGAGTATAAATGTTTTCAAGGGGTGACCATGACTCTGAGTTTAGCTGAACTTGAGCCTCTTACATAATGTCAGATCAGCGTGGCCTGGAGAGCCATTTTAGGCTATTGTTGCTGTAACTGTAGAGTTTGTCTGATAAGTACATGAAGAGTGAAGAGTTCCTTGGGTGAGAATCTGAAGAAGGCGTCAAATCGTCCTGATTTATCTGAAATGAACGTCATGAAAAGCTACTGCAGGTTTTCAGCATATCTGTAAGCAATAGGTGCAACACATACATAGGGTATGACACTGGTGTGTGTACTAGCAGCAGTAAGCTAAAGGTTTTTGACTTGATCACTGCTTGCTTCCTTTTGTCTTTAAAGCATGCGGGACATTTTTGTAAACACCCCCTTCTGGCTTCCAGATGTATTTCTTTGCGTCTCTGTGTGAATAATTGGTTGAGTGTTCAACTTCTGGTGTGTTTACATAAAAGAGCTTTTGTATTATTTATTATCTAAATAAGGCTAAATAACATGTGCAAGCATAAAAAGGCACACATTTTCTTGCACAGTTTAGCAGATAGATTACCCTCTGTGGGCTTGTCGCCCAGGCTGGGGTTTTAGCCTCAGTAAAATACAGAATGGAGCTTCCTTCCCTTACCTCAGAGCCTAGCTGCCACTCCAACACAGTAATTACGTCTTCCTTCTTTACTGCTAATTAGAAGGTAAAATATGAGCGACTGGCAACCGCACTCATTTGCGACCCTAGCTCACTCCCGGCAGGAGTAGAGAGGGAGAGGGAGAGAGACTAATTTCTACCCACAAGCCACCACTGAATGATGCCATCCATCCTCAACCCACCTGTACAAGTTATCCTGCGTAACTCTGAGTCTGTGTTTGGCAAACGAAACGCTAATAATAATTGGATAATGAGTTTGGCTGGGGATGCTGGAGGGTAAACCTCCTCAAATCAAATAAAAAACAGACAGAGCCGCCAACGCTCCCCAGCTCATAGTAGCATCTGGGACGAGCTTCCAAGCAGTGGGGAAATACTGCAAAGTGCGTGTTCTCTTTTTTAATGTGACTTGTAACCCTACAAATAATGTAATGCGAAATGTTCCTTGTCCTTGAAAGTACCTCTGGGGTACTACTGTAGGCAGTAAGCTAGTTAGCCGGACGTGCTAATATTTGGAGTTTACAGTGAAGCAGATAAACACGCTGTTTAATCCAGTCCTTACACTTTTGCTCTTGTGTTAAATACAGTATCTCTCTAACTACAGCCCCATGCACCCTGCTTCAACATGTGGAGAATTTTAAAGATTGACGTACCTAGTTATGGTTGCTAAGCGATGATTGAACAATCACTGTTTGGGGGAGGGGTTCAGTGAAGGTAATTAAGGTTTGGTCTCACTTTCATAACCTTCCACTCCAAAGCCTCCTCCTGTTGCTCTTTTCGTTTATGCATGTGAAAGCAAATACAAATAAACTTTTTAGAGAGCCAAACCCGTACAGTCATACCCTACATGATTTAAGAGTTACAATAGATGACCTCAGTGTGTGAATGAGACTTAAATTTGATCTCTCAAAGGCACCTTTCACCTCCTATCAGCAACAAAACATGCACATTCAAATACCATCAAAACGAAAATGCTTTATGGGCCCGTAAGAGTCTTCATTCACAAGCCAATACATATTTCCATGTCATCACTGTTCTCTTCTATTCCATTATCATTTTTTATCTGATAGGAAACAAATCAAGGCTTTTTCAGTGTCAGGAACAAAAGCCATTATCATGTTGAAGGTTATAGAAAAGCATTGTAATGTAAGGGAAGAGATTATATTGGTGCCCTTCGGATAGAGTCCAATGTCACACATGAGGAGACAAAGAATTTCATCACAGCGGCACTGGTTTTTGAAGGCAATCAGAAACATTTTATGCTTTTTGCGGCGCTTCATATTTGCCATAAAATCTTAGAGATTGACTCCAAACCCTTACCATGGGAGTGAAAAAAAATCCTATTAGATTGAAAAACAGCAAGGGACATTGAAAACGTATTAGCAATAATAACAGAGGTTGCTGAATGCATTGCATTCAGTATGACTATTTTAGTGAAAATGATACAGCCAGGGCATGAAAAAATGTTATTCATTTCAGAGGATCATGTAAATGCTAATGTTTACTGGTTATACAGACACTTCCATTAGAAAAACATTAGCAGGGTAATTACAATGATTAACTTAAAACTGACTTACCGCATCAATTCACTGATTCACTGATACCACTGACCACATTGCAATGTAGTTAACAGATTATGAAAAGACTTGTATCAGTGGCTATTCAATAAACTTCAGGCTCAGTCTGTGTAATAGAGTTGTCTGGGATGGACTAACTGGATTTAGAAACTGCAGATTGGTAGATGCAACATGTCAATATGATGTTATTACTGTAAACCTATTGGCCTGACCTCTAGTTTCAACAAAGAGGAATTCAGCTCAGCCAATGCAATTACAGCCAGATAACACAATGAGTTCACTGGAAAGTTAAAGATGTTACTCCAGCTTGTCCTGCAGCTATTACACTCAGTTCGTCTGCACTTGAACACGTATTTCAGATGAAATTGTGGCTCATTTCCCAGAGGTCTAATGGAGGATAATTTCAAATTCTTCATGGCACATCAAAGAGAATGTAGCTTACACTACAAACAAAAACATGTGGAAACATGCATAAAATTACAAGCTTTTCTTAAATCTGTATGCTTAAGTACCTCACATTTGTATAGAAATGTGTCCAAATATCCATCCAGCTGAGTCAGTGGCGTCACATTCAGCTGCGTTCTGGCACTGAACAACTAAATACAAACCATTTCTGGTTATATATGACTAGCGTATGTTTGGAATTTGGGCGCTCTGAACCGGACTACGGTGCTTTGCCCGATTCCAAAGTGTCCAAAGATTTTTTTTTTAAACTTTTCTGAAACTGACAATCCGACATTCGCGCCCGCTTCATGCGGCAATTAATCAGGTGAGAAAGTAAGCAGGATTTGAACTTCTCTCGTAGGCTCGCTTTTTCTCTTTTTTCTCTTTACACAACTGTTTCTTGGGAACAACCGAGTGCGACACGATGAAATGGCTTCGTGCAGCGCTATCGCAAAATTTAAACGATCATGCATCTCGCCCCTTTCTACGATAGCAGACTTTTCTCCCCACCCTTGAGCATGGCTGTTTGGAACAGCTATAAACTCTTTTGCCTTGTGACATGGTCAGACCACACGTTGTACGAGCTTGCCTTAGAACCTCTTGCTGCTGCCTGAGGAAGAGCAGCTGCCAGTTAAAGCCTTTTAGTTACTAAGTTTCTGCAAAAATTGAGCAGGTAACATTTTATTTACTTTCCCTTCCCCTCTTATTTTCCTATGTGATTCATTAGGGTCTCCTATAAGTATGGCAACCAAGTGAAGCAGAATTAGGCCGCCGTTAGGCAGAGCCATTTTGGATACCCATGTTTATGATACATAATAAAACTGGCTTTCTGCAAAGTGCTGAAAATGTTATTTGCCTTTGCTTTTGAAAACCTATATGCACTTAGTGCCTCTCAAAGAGGTCCCCACCTATCTAACAATATGGTTTTTCCAATACAGTGTTATAGAAGCACCCTTTAGAAAAAATAACTGGCCATCTGTAGTAATGATTTCTGATCGTCTCTGCTCAGACTGGGAGAGTGTGAAATGGGCTGATTAAGGTTGGTATCACACTGAATAGAAAAATTGACAAATAACCAGCTGCAATATGTGTTAAAAAGTAAATCTAGATTCTTACTAAGATTGTAGCTCTTCGTATTGGCTACGGAGGCTCCACAGCACACATTAATGGACAGCCATCTAAGTGCAACGCAAACATGCTGTTTACAATCAGCTGCTACTAACACACTCATTCTCGTCCCGTTAATTATTCATCTGCAGGTTTATGCAGATTTCCACTTCTTTTGAGGCAAATTAAAAGTTAACAAGCATTTTAGGGAATAAAACATGTTCCCAGACAACCTCAAAAGTGCTACATACATAAAAAATAATGTTTCTCACTGAACCTCCCTAAGCAACCCCCACCCCCACAATGCTCATAATTAAATGGGAGCTTGTACATCATTGTGCGTTAGCATTGTTCAGCTACCAATCAATTAACTACAAGTACTGTACCTCTGTCAGCTTCAGCCTTTTATCATGTATTGTTTCTCTGATTGACTGGAAGTCCTAACACTGCTGTTAAAGTTCGGAATATAAGCAATACTGAGAGACTCTTTACAATTAAATGGATGGATTCAGTAAAAGTAAGCACAGTGGTTGCTACTGCCAACAGTGTAAAATGCTGCAGACGGAAATTTTTGCTTTTGTACAATGAATGAAATCGGCTGGGTCAGATTAGCCATTATTATCATTGGAACGGTATTTTTGTATTACTTTTATTTATATATTTTTCCCCATTTGATATATGTTATGGTCCACTTCTCCATTTCATATAAATGCTACTCCCTGTGCTTTTTTACTCCATTATTGACATATATTTATTTTAATAACTTTGTTGGTTGGTTTGAGGTTGGATGTTGGAGGTGCAGCTGATTCTGTTATAAGCATTTCCTCCCTGTTTAAATTCTTTCTTTTAGTAATATCCTCAGTGTTCTTTCTTGTTCACAAAATGCTGTGACATTTTGGCCATCAGTTTAAATTATTTCAGCTTTGTCTACAACCATTCTAGATGCTCTTTGAGGATATACTTTGGCTCAACAGGGCTTTATGATAAATCCCAATATCGGCATGCTAATATGCTGATAAGGACAATGCTAACATGCTGATGTTTACCAGGTAATGTTTACCTTGTTCACAAATCTTTGTTTAGCATGTATGCTAATATATTTATTAGTTAGCACTAAAGACATGTCGTTAGTTTTGCAGGTATTTTGTCACAAACCAAAGTTTTGGACAAATTAAAATTTTGACCTGATAATGGCACTAGAGGAAAAGTTAAGTGGTCACCAAATTATTACAATTCATCCTGAGGGGGACATGAATGTCCTTCCCTAATTTCATGGCAAATCATCCAATAGTTGTTCGGACATTACACTAAAACAAAGCAACTGGAAATGTCAGAGGATCATCAAAGTCCTTAAGCTTCATCTTCGTGTGTTGGACCAGTCGACAGAGCCAACATTGTCATCCCTAGAGCAACGTTGCTAGAGTGGCTAAAAATCCTTGGGAGCTGTAATTAACTTCTTCCTTCATGTTTTATGAAAGAACCAGATATTTTCATACTTGGTTACTCATCAAATGTGCTGATGATTCAACAAGGAGAGTTTGGAGTTCAAGAATTTTGTTGATTTTTAATTGAGGTTGGCTTTAGTTAAAACATTTGTTTCCTTTTACAGCAGTTTGTGTGTTTGCAAGGACAAGTAGTTGTTTAAAAGTGTACTTATTCTTGAATTGTAATAAGCATCACTACACTTTTAATCTGAACTGAAAATGCAAAAAAAAAAAGAAAGAATAGAAAAGTAAAATTGTTTAGGCCAGCGCAAGGTCACTAACAACCAGAGCCTGATGAAACTGCAACGCTCAAAAGCAAAACGGATCAGAAAATGACATCTCCCTATTCAGATTGACTGATTCCTGTCAAAGCTTGCGTGTGGAAGGCGCACGCTCCGAGCGGCTGGTACAGAAGGCTAACCACACGTAGATAAGGCAAAGCCTGACTGGTGACATGCCTGGCTTGGAAGGAAAAGCAAATCATTCAGGACAATCTATTCCCTCTGCTGCCAGTCACTTCACTGCTGTCAATTCAATACCGGCTGCTCCGGAGCAACACAGTGGCCTGTGAATACCATTTCCATATAATTATTCCTACATAAATGGCAGACCGCTTGCTGTTTCATCAACCTTTTGGACCACACGCTGGCAAGGAGATAAATAAATAAATAAACTTCTCAAACAAATATATTGAAGGGGTGAAGAAAAGCTAATGGAATGAAGTGTCCTGCGAATGGGCAGCAGGAAGTGTTTTGTAGCTGTGGTCGTGTTCATTGTTGGATGGGATGACCCTCACTTCGAGGAACATTTGTCACTGGTGGAACATTTTTCTTTTGTGGAGACAGAGGTGAGGGTCTGTGCAACCAACAATTGACACAAGTAAGAAAACGGGCTGCAGGTATGAGAGGATATACTAAATAGATACATATTGTAAATCCCTTAGGATCTTGGGGTAATGCAGCTTGTTGTTCCTCTTGTGCTGTATAGTCCTGCACTTTCTTACACAAAGTACAAAGTATGTATGTCGTTTTTCATTTCCAACATGAGTTTGGTTCAGTGAGATCAAACAGTTTCTCAGCTTAGAAGACAAAGTTCGCTTTTGAGACTCTCGCCCCCTCATCAAGACCAGTGACTTTTCCTGCAGACTCTCCCCTGCTGTGTAGTTAAAAGCATTTGCATTTCACAGCCACACTGGTGTGACGGCAGCTTTTATCGACCTAAATGCCCTTTTGAATTTCTTAACATATAATTTGAGTATGAAGCACACTACCCATTTGTCATTCATGGCCAACATTTGTAATAGCATGGTCCTAAAACTCAGTACCTTTAATTGAAACTTATGTTAGCAGGGAATATTTTTGTCTTAAACACTTCATATAAAGGATAGCGTTTATTTTTTTATGTTGTAAAGAAATATGACAAATCAAACACCTGAGGTGACCTGCAGCCCACTCCACTAAATTCACTGTTTCTAAGAAGTTCAAACGAGAAGACGCAGTGCTTAAGTAAATGTCAGGCTGATGTTTGCACAAACTCATTTGTACCATGGAAGGGATAAAATAACAGGAATAGCTTTTTCTTTGATCAAGCCACATAGATTTGACTAAACAGATTCAGTATTCCTAAAAATGGTACAGCAATTCACTTAGATTTCAGATGGCATCGCCTTTAAAGCGTTTAAGTCAAAGGCTGATTATTGGCAACACTGGAGGATTGTCATTCTTAAATCTAAGCTTTATTGCAGCCTGACAGCTAGACGATTAAACACGCTATGTCTCATTTTTCCATGTGCTAAATTGCTCTGATGCAGCTAGTGGTACAGAGGTTAATGTTCTTGTGCTAAAACTCTTGAAACTTTATCTTTTTAATGTATCATTTGTATCTCACTTTCACAAATTGATCCTGAATTGACAGTTGCGGGTGACCATTTTTTCTTGCCTGTTATTCATCTACTATGTCGTGGTCTCGGGCAGCTTCGACTGGGAAATCACATACTTGTCCCTGCTTTTGGTTTTACCTTTCATGCTGTTACATCATTTTTCATCAGATAAAATAACAAGCTAGCAAGTGCTAATTAGTCAGCATTAATCCAAAATAGGCACACAAAAATCAATATGAAGACTTCAGAGGTTATCATTGGAATTTACAGTGGATCCAGCAACACTTTCAGCATAATTAGTTATACATTTATTAGTAGTTTTTCAAATATGATTGATACAGGGCAGTGGTGGAGAGTACATTTAGTCAATACATTTTAGAGATCAATATTGTGCTTCTTACTCTGCTACATTTGTTTGCAAAATATGAGTTTATCAGTTTATGAAAAATCCTGCAAGTTCATTCAACTGCCCAGTAGTATGTGAGGTAAAAAATGAGCTCCATCTCAACCATCTAGAACAATAAAATGCTGCTCACACGTTGATGCAGTGTTTCCCAACTGCATCAGGGGTTGAGGCCCCTCGAAGGGGTCACAGGGGTCACCTTGATTCACAGGACAGGAAGAAAGACCAAACTAACTTCTGCTACACAAACCATTGGTTCGGTTTTTTCTGACTTTTCTCTAGTCTTTGATTTCTTTGCTTTTTCTGTGAAAAACCGGATACTTTGACCTCTTCAGGCCTCCGAAAAACTATTCGAACAAAACAATCGGAGGAGGTCAATCCCTGTTTGGTGTTTCTCACTGACATGTGTAACGTGTGACAAGGCAGTAGACATTTCTTTATATAAAGGGGTCATAAGGTAAAATACTTGGAAAGCACTAAATTAAAGTAATAGGCCTTAAGATTTTCATGAAACAAACCCTCTTTTTGATTTTATCTACAATATGGTCGGCTTTTTTTCAATTCAGTGCATTTACCTTCAGTAATGAACTGTCTATATAATATTTTTGGGCAGAGTCGGCCATTCCTGTCCCGGATTTAAGTTGCCTTTACTTGAATGAGGGATTCACAGGAAACAATGCACGCATGTAATCCAGCGCAGTTTTATCTCATTAATATTAATATTAATCTTCAGAGTTGTATTAAGTTACAGCTAATGCAAACATAAGCCACAGGAAACGCAATATATCTGCCACCGCGGTTTGTGCTAACGGCGATTGTCTACAACACAAGACAACAGTCATTTGTCTCCACTGTTAACTGATACACTAGTTCCTCTTCTGTTGTATTACAGACAAAGTAGCTGCTCAAGGAGTGTTTGCTGCCTCCAGAATTCTGGGATCTGTGGTATTTAACCTTGCACTTGCTGTTACCAGGGTAACCACGGGTGTCACCAAATCAGCCAGCACTGACATTATAGGGATTACAACTTCAGGGCTGCATAATGGCTGCATTTAAATAGCACTTTTATCAGTTTTTACAAATTGCTGCTCATTTACCCATTCACAAACACACCCACATACTTTTGATAGTAGTGATATTAACTGCTTTTACTTAAATTATATTTTGAAAGGACAACTTTAAATTGCAGTGGAAGTGTTTTTACATTGTGGTTTTGCTTTTACTCTATTAGAATACTTTTATTGGAGCAAAGAATCTGAATACTTCTTCCAATGCAGACCAAAGAAGCTTTGAATAGCAATCAGCTTTGGATCCATTTTGCCCTTGTCAGAAGCTATTCATAAACATGATGGAAACAACAACATGCAGAAATGTTTCTGGCAGCTGCAGACCATGAAAAGTTCAGCTGTGGCCAATTTTTCTCAGCTGACAAGCTGGTTGTTTGTCCATACGTTGGTGTTTGTAGTAAACAGCTTTTCACTGAGGAGACATGATGCATGTGAGCATTTCAAGCCCACTTAAGGAGAACAACGTAATTTACTAGCACACCTGATGTAAATTAATCTGAGCCAGTAACCCAGATAGGTAATCCACTGGACTGCAGGTCTCTTACGGTTAAATCCATCATGCGACAATACTGCAACATTGCAATGTGCTTAGTCAGTGTTATACATAGCCAATAGATTGTTTTTGCATTGTTTATCGGAGTGATCTCCCTCTCCTCCTCCATCACCCTCTTCACTTTTCATGTAAACACATACACACACTCACACAATTATGTACTCAGCTCACAAACATCATTCACAAATACTCTTTGCTGGCAGTCATTAGAGTCTCATGAGCTCTTTTTCTTGTACCTCCTCAGTCCCGTAGATTTCCATTGCCAATAATCGTTATAATTGATGTTTCCCTTCTAAGCCTCTAATGATGTTTTTAGTATTTATGGTTACAGACAGCCAGGCAAGCTGATTCATAATAGTTTCTCCCTGCCATTTTATTGGCATGGCGTTTCTCACATTCACATCAGTAAATTAATTTTGACCTGGTGATGCCATATATCACGAAACACCACTGCACGCTGTCTCTCCGTGACCAGGTTTTCTTAAGCTGTTGTCGTAAAGAATGGTTTATCGATCCTCCCCGCTGACGCTTTAATAAGTGCTTTGCATAACAAGTGTTTTACTGCGGGATAAATCACGTGGGCTGGCAGCGGCTGTCAAATGCACAAGTACACACACATATGTAGACACAAAGCAGTGGGTGTACGCAGAAGTGAGTGACCAGGTGGACTGAGGAGGCATCAAAGTTTTTGCTTCTTCAAAACTAATTGAATTTATGTGAAAGAAGACAAGAGAGTAAACAAAAGAGTTTTAGCTTATTTTAGCTTTCCCACAGTGAGTTACGTATTCATCCAAAGAGAAAAATGTCAGGATGATACTCGTGAATACATATCAACTTTCACACACTGAAATAATCTCTTGCCTGTTGTTAGCAAGCTAGCCAACGCCAGCGGATCTGTTAGGAACAGGAGGAATTCAATCAGGGAGATCCATGGGCCAGTGCGGAGGCCCCTGAGTGAGATTGATGGCTTGAGAAGCAGGTCGCGGAGGGGGCAGCTCCCCTGGTGCGGTGTTTTATCCCCGTGTGGGATAGGGAGTGTGAATCCGGGTGGAGGGGAAAGGAAGGGGAGGCCAAAAGCAGCGCTGCATCCAGGTCCCAGAGGCAGCCCAGGTCTACCACAGTGATATCATTTCAGCCATGAGTGAAAGTTTCTCCAACTTGGGGAGGGCTGATTGATGGATGTTGTAAATCAATGTTGAGAGTGCTGCATGGGGTGTCATAGTAGGAAACATTGTGCAACTTGTATACAACTCCCCCTAACCCCCTATGCTTTTACCTCTCTTTTACTATTCAAGGGTTTTCATGCTTTTCTAGATAAACGTGTGATGGAAACAAAGCTAACCACGTCTACAACATACAGAAAATCCCTTTGGAAATATCTATCAAAATTGTTCCAAGGTCAACAAGGTCTGGTGTAGGCACTCAGTGAGCAGCTTACATTTGAATGAATGGTATCCCATCGTGGAACATAGCATTTCTCCTAATACGCCCATGATTTCAAGAGTCCAGGCCAGACCAAACTGATCTAGCAGCTAAAAAGCTATATATTTAATAAACTTTTGTTAATCACAGAATGAGACCTAGAAAAGAAGCTAGAATATTGGACAACGTTCAGTGCCAAAGCAGGAAGGAGGGTGCTCTACATGTAGCAAGGCAGGAAGAAGGGTGTGGATGGTCACCTCAGACTTTCATGCAGGAAACCGGAGTTTGCATCCAGTCAGAGACCTCCAATTAATCTTAGCGTTTTTATTAATCCAAAGCATGATCTTGCTAACCCTAATCTTAACCAAGTCCTTTTGTTGCCTAACCCTAACCATACTGTAACCATATTTTATTTGCCGTAACGACGATCTCTCCCTTACCTTATCCATTCTGTAGGGCCCGTGGGCAGATATTGCCCTTGTTTTTGCACATGGATTATGATAAAAATCTGTTTTACTTGTGGTAATTGTATAGGAGGTAATGGGTTACAAATGACCAGATTACATTTTGGAGTTGTAGGTGCAGCTACAGTTTTTTTCTTGGAAATATAAATCTTAACTCTGCAAACTCTTCCTTTTAAAAATCTCTCTTACTTATCTTCTATCTATAACTATGTTGCATAAAAACATATCGAGATAAAATAGAAAGGGAATAAACATGTAATGAGAACATTTTTCGTTCCCCATATAATTTTGCTAGTATTGCCAATAAATGTTAACTGGAGGCTGTAGCCAAGTGCTAAGAAATAAAATTATTGTGAAAAGCTTTTGAAAGTCCAAAAAGAGAACTTGATTGAGTGATCAATACCAAAGCCTTGTAAAGATGCTGAGCCTTCCCTTGAAGTGACTAACTACTGGAGAAAACCACAAAAAATCAAAGATTTTGATTAGTCTGTTGATACAACCATCAGTGAAGTTGAGACCAAAAAAAGGAGGGCTTATAAAATCTGTCAAGCTCAAAGAGACAGAGAAACAATAACTGTCAAGATGTAAGAACAGGAAAGAAAAATAACAAAATGCAAAAATAACATGAGAAATAAAATCCTGAGAAAACTCAAAGTATGACTGTGCACGTGTGTGTCTGTGTGTGTTTTCAGTAGAACAAGAGTCATATCACTCAGGTGTTTGTGTCTCCAAAGAGAGAAACAAACAGAGGAACTGTTGGGGGAACATCATCACTAGTTTTCAAGCTAGAGCTAGTCATCAGATTAGAAGAAAAGCATATTGTTGTTACTTTTATTATGAAATGTGTATTTTTACACACAGCAAGCACCAAACAAAGATAGTAGTAATTTGTGTGAGGTAGCAGCAGGAAAATGATGTTGCTCCTAATTTGCCTGATGTAAGCAAGGCGCCGGGTGACTCCAGGGATGTGTTCTATTATTGAAATCGTTGAGAAATGCAGATTTTTGAGGAACTCATGAATACTATTTAACACGCCTCCAAAACAGCAACCGATAGGATTTACACCTAAAAACATGGTTGATCATTTTGCTGAAAATGTACACATATGGATAATTGTGCTCGTACAATAGCAGGGATCAAATTATTTTGTGATGTACTAATGTATTCTGTCTGTTTTTAGGCTGGCATGACTCCGTAACATGTAGAAAGGTTGTAATGCCTTCATTTTAAGCCTTTCTAGGCTGATTGTTTTACAAAGTTAACAAAGAGTGCAACAAACAAAATGTCTTCTTTCAGCTTTTTCTTTTGAGCATTTTAACTAGTTCAAGGAAATTAACTTTATTTTTAATATTTACAGTCTAACTTATAGGAATTAAATGTCTTGGTTTTGCTAGTCTGTCTGTCAGCCTACTATTAGTATTCATATTGAATTCTGTATAATAAATTAATTTACAATTTAATAAGTGCTGTCAATCATTAAAAAAAGACTAATTAATCGTAGGATTTTCTGTGATTAATCGCTTTTTTTGGTCTTAATATTGAAGCTTGTAATAATGGATATTAAAATGTAAAATCATGGAATGAATGTAGAATCAACACCACGAAAGTATATTTATATTTAGATATTATTGTGGCATCTTTTAAACTTTGAACACTGATTCTCTCCTGTGAACAACACATTTTCAATAAAACCATCAAGGCCATTGACTGTCAGCTTGAAAGGCAGATTTCTTATCTGCACTAACAGAAATAATATCAAAACCCAGGCCAATATGTTAAAGTGCCAGTGGAATTTCAAAACCATCAAGGTCATGCAAGGTGCAATGGATACAATTTTTATATAGATAAATAATAAACAATAAAAAAATACATCCACAGACCTTTTAAAAAGGTTCCGAATAGAAGTACTGCTTTTCTTTAAAAATAAGTTATGATTGTGAAGTCATCATTTAAAAAATGCTGACGGGTCCAAAATGAATGTTTTGTTTATCTCCGAGTACAATGTCTGACTTTGGGTTACGCTGTTTTAGGCACAAGTGAATGTAAAATGAGTATTCAATCAGCACGTATGTTGCAGTATTGCTTGGCTTTTGCTTTGAGTTTGATTGGTATTTAAATGGGATCAGTCAAGATTTTCTGTAAACCTTTAATTCAGCTCCAAATGAGCTCTTGGCAGGGCCACTGTGTTGTTTCCCATGTAATCGCTATGATAGCCTTTGTTGCGTTGTTGTGCATGAAAAGCACGAAGAACGTCACGGAATCGATCTGTGCATGGCAACGTTCTTCATCTTAAGGCAGTGTTCCTACTTTTGAGATTATATGCCCTAGTCTTTGGAGGACAAGAAACCAAATGTTTCTTTATTCACATCCTTCAGTTCTTTTCAACTTGAACAAAATGTTTACTTCCATGGCAAAATAGCTGATCAGGTGTTATCTTTAGCCCATGTCCTAGCAATGCAAAAGTGGTCAGATGAAATAGATTATACAGTTCAGTAGAAATAAATATATGAAATGTGCATAAAATGAGGAGGAGGGAGTAATAAAGCACTGAGATGCATTTGTTTAATGTGGCATTGTTCTGCATTATTGTCCTGAAGGTCCCTGTACTCGCTGATGACTGATTATGTGACACACAAAGGGAAGATATGAGTTATTGCTACTTTAATGTTACGGTATATACTGTGATGGCACTGAAGCTGAACGTTCATGGTTCTCACTCTACAGGTCAGCCAATGTACTGTAAAAAAGAGAAACATAAACTACAGAGTCTATGTAACTCAGAGTACACTTTGTAATTTACTGTCATAAAATGCAGCGGTTATAGAGTTATTTTGTAGTAACAAGCAGCACCAGTTGTCCCACCATTGTGAACAAGGAAGCAGGGTGCTTCTAACCTGTCTTAACTTAATATCAATATTAAATCAATCATTAAAATGCGGGCTGTGTTATAATTATGGCATTACAGTTGATTAAAGTTATCAGATTCTTACTGTACTTCGTCACATACTAACAAATGGTTGTGAAGGAGCTACATTAAAGTAGTAGTTTAAGTTAAAGCCTGAGGATAATTTACACTTAAAAAGAAGCTCTTCAAATTAAGTGTTGTCTAAGTGTTTTGCTTGTGACCCCTTAATATGAAACAACATGTGACGCCCTCGTTACAGGCTGGATGTCCATGATCTGCCAGCAATTCAATTGAAGAGTGTTTCCTTTCATAGTCTGTTACTTGAATGGTTTTTAGAAGCCTGAAGAGGTGAACAAAGTTTATTGAAAATGCAACGTTTCGGTCACTCCTTTGTCAGGCATTACGTTCATAATATTGTACTGCTGAAAGTGAGTGGGAAAAGAAAACACTTTCTTTTGAGGCTTGATATTTTTACTATTTACACCCTGTGCACTTGAAGTAGCAGCTTTTAGTTTTGACCACTTTTGAAGAAATAAAAAGACTCACTGCCAACTATGCTGCCACTTTGACATTTTGTCTTTTTTTAGGGATGCATTTCATCATTTTTTTAATGTAATTGTCTGAGGTGTTCATGATTTCCCTCCTTTTTCCAATTATTATCGTAGCTAGTGGCTATATAGATGTTGTTTCATATTGTGAATTTAATCCCTTATGAAGGTCTGTGACTGAAAAGTTGCATTTTCATTAAACGCAGTGCTGGAAGTGTGCAGGAATTCAATACGCAATACAAATTTAGAAGCTTCTTGCTACTTTATTCAGAGTTGTAGTTTGTCTGTAGCTTACTTACTTTAAATCATGATTATTACACAGCTATAACAAGCTACTATTCCCCCAACATTGATTAAAGCAAAGGTTGATGTAAATTCTGTAGAACACAGCTTTCGAAGTCTTGTTGCTGCCATTTTCGATGCGTTCTTGATCTTTTTTTTTGCCTCGAGAGTAAGCTATGTCATTACTGCACTTTGATTCAAATGTAAAAGCCTTGAAAAAATTAGGGGCCATTATTCCGCTGTAGTAATTTCACCAATTTTATGTTCTTTCCCTGTCTTTCACGGTCACACAGGTTACTGCTCCAACACACACACACACCCACAGACACACACACCTCCGCCAAGTCATAATCTTTCTTATTGCATCTAGCGATATGAGGAAAGCTGACTTTTCCACATCAAGATGTGTGAGGGGAGGAAAGGCGTTATCAGCCTCAGAGAAAGATAAGAGTTACGTCGGTGGGCCAGGAGTCCTGTGTAAAAATCCAAAGGTCACCCCAGCTTGACTTCACACAACCCGACATGGAGACAATGAAGGTCAGAGAGATTGAAGGGGTAATCCATTCATAGGGATGACAACCACACCTTCAGTTTCCCCCAGGTCCATTTCCTCCCAGCACATTGTTTTTATCCTCTGAAGCAACACGTTTGCGAGATTTTGTCATTCGGTGTTCCAAGATGTTTTTGTCTATGCCAGATTATGCAGGGGATTTTTTTTTCCCAGGAGAGAGGTGAAAATTACAACTATTACTGATCCAGAAAGGTGACCAAGAGAATGACACAGGCAGCGACAGCGAGTAAAAGTACACCTGAAGCAGAGCACTGAACCCTGGTTGAATCAAGTACCATATTAATTCTAGTGGAGCACCCTGGATAAGTGGGGGCCCTGGGCACTACACACTCCGGATATAATCATGAAGTTACTGCAGTCAATAGCATAATAAAATATACAGTATCATGCTAAGCTGTGAAAATGGATGTAAACAATCCAGCAGCAAAGACAATCATGAAGATGGAAATTGCTAAATATAAGTTATAAGTTTTTTCAGCTTGTTGATAAGAAATCATCAATAACCCAAGGCTGTTTGGGTGGAAATTGTAATGTGACTGAATTGAGCCACGCAGGTTTCTGCAAAATTAAATTCTTGCAACAATCTGAAAATAACAAGCAGTTCAGAAACGTCTTTCATATATGGTAAAAAACAAAACAAAATCTGTATTAGTAGCAATTACATTTTCACATTTAAAACTTCTATAATAAAAGTTCAATAATATCTTACATTTTGTTCGCACACTGGAAAAATGATTTGTGTACCTTCACATCAGGCATGTTTGTGCTGTTTTTTTAGACCTACAGTATTGACCATTTACTCTTTCAGTGCAGTTTGTTTGTGCACCATAGGTCACTCAAAACAAATAAATAACTGCACCGAAAGGTCTGACAGTGCAGGTCCCAGTCCTCCTCCAAGAGTATTGTGCTCAGGTTCAGTTTGTCAGCAGCGAGAATGTAATACAAACTCCTACAGTTTGTAGTGGACAAACTGTACATCTACTGTCTTAGAAATAGCCCACAAAACATCAGGTTTTCATGGGTAAAAGATGGATGTTGACATCTCATAGCCGGCAGTTTCTCATGTTTGAAATGCCTGGCACAAGAAAATTAATTGAGGGCAAACTGAAGTCTGGACCAATGATCATATTCAGCTATTTCTTCCCTGTGCTTTTTACTGCTCTGAACAGCAGAGCGAGTGAAATACAGGCAAGTCCGTAATGCTTGCCAAAAGCCAGTTCACAGTGGGTGTTGGACTCCACCAAGGCTGTGCGTTGTCAATTAATCTGTTTGTGATTTCATGGAAAGAATCACTAAGGTGCAGCCGAGGGGTGGACAGCATCCAGTTAGGTAATGTCGGGATAGCAGATGATGTAGTTCTGTTGGCCTAATCGACCTGTGACTTTGCACAGGGCAGTTTGCAGCCAAATTCTGAGGTACTCTGCTGGGAAATGGTGAATTGTTGCCTTCGCTTTGGGAGTGAGTTGCTACCCCAAAACAAGAATTGTGTCTTGAGGACCTGTTCACGAGTTACGGTAAGATGACATTGGCACTAGGCGTTGTACTTTAGAATGAGCCGTTTATGTCTACAGAGGGAGCGGGTCACCGCCATGTTGCACCGCCATGTTTCTACAGTAACCCAGAACAGACAAACGAAACACTGGCTCTAGATCGGGCCTTTCACATTTTTCGTGACTTTCATGGCCACTGTAGTTTCTCCTTCAGACTTAGAACTGGAGGGTGAGTCGAGCTGTATTCAAATTGTTGCAAACTGCTATTTCACCGCTATATGCCACTAAATCCTACACACTGGACCTTTAAGTTCAGAGTAAGGAGCATGGACATGTGGAATGAGCTCATTTGCATTGAAAGTAGCCAGTTGAGATACAATATGTCCAACTGGGAGGAGACCCCAAGGCGGGCCCAGAACAGGCTGAAGGGATAATATTTCACAGCTTGGAATCCTGGGATCACCTATGTGCGAGCTGGAGGAAGTAGCTAGGGAGAAGGGCCTTTAGCCTGCTAATGGATGGGTGGAATGGATGATGCCATAAAGCGTAGTTACAGGGACTCTGTTACCAAAATCTACTGGTGAGTCCCAACCTTTCTTTAAAAGCAGCGGTTTTGCTTGTAATCAAAATAAACCAATCCAAAACACAACAGTTTTGCTCTTGTTCAAAGCAAACAAAAACTAACTGCAGGTACAATCAAACCTTTAAGTGCCTATTCTGTCTGGTGCAACACATTCTTTAGATGTCTTTAGTTCCTGGCCATTACCTATAACATCACTCCCAGCTTGAAGACATTTGCCACACAGTGTGGCGTCATTAGCAATGAAAAGTTCTCCAGGGGTTGAAACCCCTCTTGAATTTTTTTCAGCCTCTCGCCCTATGACCACGCATCGTGTCTGCTGAGCCTAATCTGACAGGATGCTAATAGATCGTCTAATTAACATAATGTCCACCCATTAGGAGTGGTTAACCTTTGACTCGTCACACTGACAGGGATAATAGGAGTGGAAAGAAGCACACAGATGCTCATGCACTGTGAACTCATATTATTTACATATTATTTCAACAGTCTGCGCACATGTGCACGCATGAATGGGAGCAGTCATATCTATGACTTAAATCTTTTGATAGACGCACATGGATGGACTGCTACTGTCCATGTCACTGCGCCCTACAGTTCTGTTCTTCAGCTATGCTCTCAGTGTGGGTCCCCATAGACGACAGGAGCACTGAGCGGTCAGGCTGTTGCTGTTCCACAGCGATGAACCAAACCCGACCACTTTCCACAGCCTTGAACTTTGGTTCGCTCCTCCATGAGTGCACGCTTCACACACACAGCCCACAAACATATGTGTGTCCTTGCCGCTGATCCGTCATGATGTCTCATTCCACCTCATTTCCTCAGACCCCTGCCTCTTTCTAATTGAGGCGGCAGTGAATACAATTATGGTGAGAATCATTCCGGACTGATGTGAGGACGGATTAACGGGATTAAGAAGATAATCTGTTGACCCTCTGGCCCTGGCGCAGTATGAGGCTGGGAAGGCAATTTGAAGCAGAGAGAAGAAGAGATAGGGGGGCTTTAATGAGCGAGCTGACGAAAGCCTCTGACCACCGAGAGGCTCGCTTGGCGTGGCGCTGGGGGATTACTTTCTGCAAAACTCCCCTCCACAATCTCACCTAACCCCTTACATCCGCCCAGCTGCCCACACACTCACTCCTGCTTCAAGGATGTTCACGAACAGCCCCATTGATGTGCTAATAAAGGTTGCATCATAAAAAAACGGCAACATGCATGCTGCATGAGGAACAGAGCCCAATTTGTTAATATTGAATATGTTTTAGATTTAGTGCCTGTTTGAGTAATAGAGGTAAAGATGTAGGGTATATAATAGATAGAAATGACCAATTTTGAAAATTTTGAATTGAGCTTACCATCCCATGTTGGCTGTCATAAATCCTTCTGAATCATTACAGAGCCAATGACATGGACACTTCAGTTTGGAGGAAAGCTTTCAGTTCCTGGAAAACAACTTCAATGGTGTCCTCATCCTGCACAAATAGGCGTAATCAAACTAATTTCTCTCCCATTGGCCTGTCCCATCAAGTCATAAATATTGCCTCACCTTAAAGCAGTAATAACTAATAGTTTTAGCCACTTTTGGGAAGCGTAACAAGCTTATGTCACAACATTGATATATCACCATATAAAGTTGATGTGGCTAACATGTTAGCAAACAGTTACCTATTTAAACATGCATGTGCCAAGTAGCATCCTTTCTTTTGAGGTCTTGTTTGTTTGTCCACCGGATGAAGTCCAACATTCACGCTCCTTTCAGCTCTGTTTTGGTCTTCACCACCTCCTGAGGGAAATATCTGGCTCTTTTTCTGCTAAAATGCTCCACTATGTTCACCAGCTTGTCGCTAACTATGTCTTGTCTGCTGTTTGGTGCTGGGCAGCTAGTGGTCAATGGGTTTATGAGAGTTTTTTTGCTGATAACACAGAGTGGTGAGAGTGAACCAAAACAGTAGATTTGCGGGCCCTAAAACCAAAAACAATGAGCTGAAGGTTACTGCAGAGTCGGGTGATAATTGTCACTGTAAGCGACCCCTTACACATTACACATAGTCATTTGACCCATTGGTAATATGAAAATATTGATTAGTGCAGCTTTAAATAACATACAGTTTGCAATGTGTTATGTCCTGCCCAACATCCAGTTTCAACAGGAAATACATCACACAGGAACATCAACTCTTTGGACACACCACACTAAGAATTATCAAACTAATATATGCTACAGTATGTGTGGATTGTGCTGGGGGGAAACTAAAATGAATACTTGTCAAAACATAAATAATAATTGTTGGTTTTATGTGTGTGGCTAGAGGTTATAACAGTAAAAAGGAAAAAGTTTTATCCCGTAGTTTTAAAGCGCTGCATAATTGATGAGAACATCCAGACAGCTTAAAGTCCTAATCGGGGCGCTAAATTAATGATAAAATCACCCCATAAACTGTGTAAACAAATGGGTTTTACAGCTCCTGTGTGACGAAGGCAACTGACAAACTGTAAAAATGACTTATGGATATAGTCAGAACAAAGTTTGCAGTGCCACACACCTATACATAAAAAATATACTTAGACACCCTGGCAGCGTGTCGTGTCCCCATGGTTTTCCTGCAGGAACAAAACATTCTGCACTCAAAATTGCCAAATATAAGATACAATTCTGTTAGAAACTGAAATAGAACATTTTATTACCAAAACAGGAACTATTTCAGTCCTCAGGTTGTGTGTTCTAGTTTTGATCTTTGAAAAGAGAGCGATCTTGTATCTTTTGTCCTGCAAGTAAAGTACATTTCAAATTTATTTCACCACATGACCTGTCAGGTATCATTCAGTAAAAACCCTTTTAATTTAATACAGTTGTTGATCTGCGGCACTCTGGATCACTGGACTGAGATTAAAAATGATGTTTAATGGACGTTTGATGGGTTTAAGTGATGCTTTTGACATAAGCTGCAAATCATCTTCCCTTTGCTGTCTACCCGAACTGTCTAATAGCGCAAGAATGAAAAGCTTTCCTTCTGAATAAGATTTTCATCCTTTGACACCTGTCGTGTGCTTTTCAAAGAATAATAAGTGCTTAACATCCTTGCTTGACAAAATTAATAATACAGATCGGATGCTCTAAATTTAATAAATATTAAATGATGAATTCTACCGTTCAACTGTATTCTGGACTATTTCATTGCCAAAAGTCCTGTAATTGCGTCACTTTCTTTAATTAGAAATATAGACAGGTTGAGGTGAGCAAATGCGTTAGTCATACACGGTCCGCTTGTGCTAGCCAAGCTTTACTTGTTGCTGTGACATGTCATATGACACTCTGATGGTCAAAGAAAAGTTGAGGGTTTACTCAGCTCTAAAAACAGCTATTGGCTAAATACATCCACAACTTTATTCAATTCAATAAAGTTGTATTTATATAGCCCAATATCACAAATCACAATTTGCCCCAAAGGGCTTTACAATCTGTACAACATACGACACCCTCTGTCCTTAGACCCTCGATTCGAATGAGGAAAAACTACCCAAAAAAACCCTTTTAACAGGGAAAAAAATGGAAGAAACCTCAGGAAGAGCAACAGAGGAGGGATCCCTCTCCCAGGACGGACAGACATGCAATAGATGTCGTGTGTGCACAATTAGCATTTCCCTTTAAGGCCAATGCCTATACAGTGCTATACAAATAAAATTTTGTTGTGGAGACAGTCATATGAAATTGAAATATTGTCCTACAGATGACTCATTCATCTGATCGTCAAGGTCCATTCTGATCAGAAGCTCTTTGGCCCATTCAGGAGGAGTTTCTTCTTGGACATCTTGTATCATTGTTTGTTTTTTGCGGTCAGCTAGTCAGTCATTCCTTTATATCCAAAATAATCAATGTTTTAACCTTTTTGAGAAAATTCAGAACTTTAAGCAAAGTTTGAACCAGTCATTCTGGGGCTTTAGCATTGCGTGACATTTCACTCAACGTAATCACGTGACTCTTATGCTATTGTCTTCCAAGAAAATTTCAAGAGTCATTTCACTCTGACGCCCAACCAAATGTATTCAAGCCAGAGTACACAGAGGAAGAAAACTTTGGGTTTGTTGATTACAGACTTGGAAAATTTGAGATGTGTCCACGGATGAGCGTCATCCCAGCCATCTAACTACAACTAATGAGCTCACAGTGCTAGAGACTGAGTTTCACCTCCCCAAAATGAACCTAAAGAAAAGCCTGAGCCTAGCTACACCAAAGTGTCGGCTCTCCATTCGGTAAGCAACAGCGATTACAACTCCTACAAAGCCGTCAAAAGCTTTTAGGAAATTTTTATATTATCTATGTTTAACTCAGAAACAGAATCATGCTTTATATGAAACAATTAGTAATAAATGTGAGTTACCACAGCAAATAAAGGTAGTTTGCTAGCTAGCTAACTTAGCTCGGTTACCCGGCAAGTTACAAGTGTCTAAAATTACTTGTGTAAAATTGAAGTTTATTTAGAATATATAGTTGGTTGTTTACCTGGAGTTTTCTGAATCTATACAATGAATGTGGTGAGTACAACGTTAGCATGACCAAAAGTCAGAAGACCCAGGTTGAAAAATACCAGAATTTATTCTTTAAAGCCAGGGTATCTGTATCCGGCATCTGTGGCTGTCGCAGGCCTGTAATGGCCTACCTACCTGTCTACCTGCCTACCTGTGCACTCATTGCACATGAAAATGTGTTTTGGGGGACCGGCTTTGGAGGGAGGACTGAAGGAAGGGGGTGGGATTTTTTCATACTTTCAAAATATAGCTAGTGTCTCCAAGGTTACCTACCCTAGAGCTTTAATTCATCAAGTGTGTTTTCATTTTACATTCTGGTAAAATTGTGATTCGTTAGTTAATTTACAACCCATTATAACACAGGGAAGAGAGACAAAATAACACAAGTGTAGAGCGTGGGGGGCCTAAATGTAACTGAAGAAAATGTGTATCCACTGGCAATCCACACTGCCTCGTTTTTTAAAAGGAATTTTCAGTTTCACAACTTTGTGCTTAACATGATTCTAAGAGAACTATTACCAAAACGCACTTTGCTTCAAACAAATTCGCAGTAGTTGCATAGCAAGAGAGAAAGCCACCACCAGCACTTCCCACAAGCATCTGTTTGTAGCATACAGCCCTCGCAGACTGTCCAAATACAATTAGCCAAGGGATTTGTAATTGATTTATGTGTGCAGGATACCACTGAGGATATAAATGTTGAGGAAACTGAGTCGACTTCAAGATATCAGCAGGCGCCTTGCAGATTTGTAGTATAGCCCAGCAGAAAGATACAGCAGGTGTGAATGTGTGTTTCACAAAGACAGGGAGACAATGTGTATGCTGTCTGTGATTTTTATTACCAAGGGGTTCAGTGATTCCTCTAACTGATGTCCACATTGTGTGCTGAGTCAGGAGGCTGTCCTGGGGTTTTTCAATCACAGCCTGGATGGAGCAACTGGTCTCCCCTCTCGCCCAAAGATAGGACTGACTCACGCTGTCGTTCTCCAAGGCCACATTACATTTGAGCCAATAAAGTGTTAAACACCCTCCCCCCCGCCATAGTTAAGACACACACTCTTACATTTTCTCTGTTATGCTTTCTGTCTCTCGCAAAAGTTGACAGTTACCTGTTTCATGATTAGTCCATGTGCCCTCATTTTGTCCTCAGTTTGCTGTTTTGATCTCCTGAGATCCCATGAATATGGCTTTTCTTTTGCCTCATATCATGCATATTTGATGCATTCGTCTTGTTTGTCAGCTACTGTGAAACTAGCATGGCTGTTGAGCCATTACTTTTTCCTGTTTCTTGGTGGAATTTCGTGATGATGCAACAATACAATAGGCAGAAGGTGATAACGTATTTAAGTATTTGCATACTGTTCACTGCCAATGCAAAGTATTTGTGCTGAATGTATCTGCAAAATGTTTACTGTCAACATATTTCATTCGTTTCCCCCGTATCTGCTCTTGGCAACTAAAGCATGAAAGCACTTAGTTAATGTCAGACAATCAAAAAGTCAACAATGATTCAAAGCATGAGATGGGACGTGTTGCCTTTTACAATATTTAACCAAAGCCATCAGCTTCCCTTAATTTTAAGCAAGTGTTTTGTTTGGGACACAGGATGTGATCCTGGGTCACCAGTGTTAAACTGCTATGCCGAATGAGGATGCCACACTTCCTGGATTGCACATAACGTTTTCAAAACATAACATAACATAATGCAGGCAGCAATGAGCTTTTCCATTTGTTTTGCAAAGCAAATTCATAGTATATAAAACTTTCTTGTAGGAGGTAGGTTTGCATGTTTTCACTTTCTCCTTGTTTTGTTTCCAAGAATTTCAACCAATTCAGTTTGAATCGCTAATTCCCACAAGGAGGGGTATTTGTTTTGCAGATTAATTCAAACAGTAGTTTTGTTCTGTATTCTTTTGTAGGTGAAAAAGCAGAAAAGGTCACAGGGAAGACATTTGATGGGCAACACTGCAAGAGAACATGTAAACATAGCACCCACATGTGCAAATTCAAATACTTGCTATACTTTGTCTGTTTCAGTTCAGACTCCAAGACAGACATGCTGAGGTTGACAGTCTGAGCATGCTCTGAAGGGGATGACCATCTGGAAGTCCCTTCTAGGCTGACAGGCATTCAATTTATCTACATCACTTTGGACCATTTACTGTATACACACAAGTTTAAGCATGTGTAATTTTTCTGAATCAACACTGTTCCAGTAGTTCTGCTCTCTGTCATTTGCTTAAAAACATCCATGCACCACATTAATCATAATAATCCCGCTTTTCTTGCGTCGCATATAAAGTGTGTTTTGTGTTTGAGAAGTTGCTGAGGCAAGCATTTTTTAAACTTGCTTTTCACCGCCTCAATTTCACCAAATACACAATGTTTTCTTTTCACTTGAGAGAAAAAACACTTTAGGCAATGATGTGCATAACTCTGTTTGCATAGTGTGACATATTATCAAGGGAGCTGATATTTTGACATGCAACAAACACCCGCTCACTCCTCACTTTAAGAGGAATATAGATAAAAACTTGATTTTTGTCTTTGTGGAGATCTGTAGAGATGAGAAAAATGTTAATATATTTTGAAAAACAGGAACAAAGCGTGGTGGGTTTCCCTGTCCCTCTACCATATCACAGGTCAATACTCTAATCGTATTGGGAAAAGACCTGTCACATTTTTCTTCATGTGTATTTTTTTTAAAGTCTCCCAACAGAATAATAAGAAACCAGCTTAAACCTTGCAGTTCATCTACACTCTCTTCACAATTTTTATGTGTATTTTCAGTGCGATTGCATAGGCATAGCATTGTGAATACATCCTTAGATTTCTTAACCAATCAATCAATCAAACATTAACCATTTGACTTACCTGTACCTAAAACTGGGCCTCAGTTGTGTTTGCAATTATCAAATTCTTCAAAATCTTCAAGATTTCAGAAAATGGAAATACAGTCCTTTGTTGTAAATACTGCCTATTTAGTAGTGGAAGAAGTCCTCAGAGCCTGTAGTTAAGAAGTAGGAATACAACAGTGTTGTACGTTGCAGTTGGTCAAGGTGGAGCCACTCGATATACCGGGTATATGTAACAAGTAGCTATGTATATTCCCAAGTAGCTACTTGTAATAAGCAGTTAAAGCTGTCAGAAAAATGTAGTGGAGTAAAAAGTGTAATATTTTTACACTGAGATGTAATGGTGTAGAGGTATAAAGTAGCATCAAATTGAAATTCTCAAGTAGAGTACAAGTAACTTCAAATTGTACTTAAATTCAGTACTTTAGTAAATACACTTAGCTACTTTCCACCACTGACTTTACTTATTGCACATTAGTATTTTTTAAAGTGTTTTAAATACAACTCCTTTGCAAGTGAAAATCGTGCTTTCAAAATAAACTTCAGTTAAGATTTGTCATCAAACAAATATATTTAAAAGTGTCAAAAGTAAAAGTGCTCTAAATTCAGAGTGGCCCCTTTAAATGTATATTATATTATTGTTTTATTACAACTGATGCATTAATATGTAAGCAGCATCTGGTCGAGGTGGAACACATTTTAACCACTGTTTGGTGGTTAAAAGCATGACAATGCATGATATTTTATAGGCTGGTCAAATCCAAAATGCACTGTATGAACTATAGCTCTGAAATAAACATAGTGATGTAAAAAGTATTATATTTTTCCTCAGAAATGTTGTGGAGGAGAAATATAAAGTTATATAGTTACATTCAGATTCCTCAAAAGTGTACTTATATACAGGGCTTGAGTAAATACTTTCCACCACTGTACCTAGCTGTGGAAGATATTAATGGACTCTAACTTGTATTTGTTGTGATATCCGCAGAGGTTATGGTAAGCTTAGAGATTCTACTGTTGACAAGACTTGTGAGTAAGCTGGGCAATGCACATTTGTTCGGAGCTAATGTGATGAAAGCTATTTGTCCCCCACGCAGTGAAATTAAGACTATGGGTTGCACTGTGTTGACGTCAAACATTGCATTTTGCCACAATGTTTTCACATTCTGAAAAGCTGCAGCTCTTGTCCTGATGTGGGCGTTATAATCGCAGGTCAAACTGCAGGACCCGTGTGTTGTTGTTTTAAACTTGAAGTGATAATGCGTCTTCATCACTCATCAGGAGTATGACATTCAACTTGTTTAAGCTTTACGAAGACCTCAACAATGAATTTTCTGTTCATGTGACTCCAGTGCTATGCCCTCTCTTAAATACAGCCATTTAACTTGGTTGCTAAGGCAACAGGCTCGCTCGGGTGACAGCGGTGATAGCGGAGCGATCGCTGACAGTTTGGCTTCAAGAAAGGCCACAAGTTCTTCCACTTGGTTCAAAACACTTAGTCTTTTTTTCCCAGCACAAAGGAAGCTGCATTATGCAATACTTTGCAACAGTGATGTGGCGGGTCCATACCAATGACATGTTTGCTGTGAAATGGACTGTGCCTTTTAAATACACTTGGACATACCCTGACGGCAGTTATGATGTTATTATTCATTTAAAGCAAGTGGAAAATGGGGCTTTTTAAAGCAATGTAAGGATGCAAATTATAGTTTTTTGCCGACATACGTACACTTACCATTCTGAAAGCGTGACGGGTCGACATGCCCTGTCTTGATAGACTAGCATTAATGTCGTTTGAAAACCACTTTGATGGCATGGATGTTGCAATGTAAGTGGCGCAAGTCGAAAACACACAAAAATACAAAACTGACACTCAAATACAGGAACTCAGAGAGAAGATGCACAACAGGAGGCCAGGCCCCACATTTGCACTCAGGACCTTCTTTTCGAATGTTCTTTTCTCTTTAAACAATTTCGTTTAATAAATGCCAAATAGAGTATTTCACGTAGGGGTTGGATTAGTCTGCATTACAAGGTCTCTTTGCATCTCCATCCTGTTAAAGGCCAGGTAGATGTTTTACATTACCGGACAGAAAAAAGCTTGAACTTTTCTATTTCGATGACTCAAGGAGCCACGCTGTTAAAGCAATTAAAACCCCAAATTTGCCCTCCTGCCATCGGGGAGCCAATTGTCACAGAAAGAACTGATGTGGAATTCACACTTGTACTTGATCTGATGAAGAAGACTGCGATTAATTTTCTCTCATAATAATCACACCTTTCACCAATGGAGAAAATGGACCTAAATTAAATATAGTGATGTAGCTGTTTAAGAAAAAAGCCATACTGACTATGGACGATTAGTAATTGCATCAGTTAGAGACGAATTTACCTATATTCCTGTTCAGCCAAATTCGATCTACAATTGAGGGGTTGTTGGCCATAACAAGATAAAAATACAGATCTGCTTTCCAGCCAGGCCTCAATGGGAAATGATTGTTGCTCTCCATTTTCCCACCTTCCCAGTTTCCACTTAGACAGTTTGACACAAATTGCACCGTAACGAAATCCGGCAAGCCAACAACTCACCTCTAGATGGCTGTTAGGCAGGCTGTGACTTTTCCTTATCTGCCGTCGTTACCTTTATTGCATCAGGCTGTCGGTGCGACTTTGGGGGATTACAGCCATGGAGCCCTTTTGACACGTGTCCGTCAGGAGCACAGCAATATGGGTCAAGTCATGGGGGGGGGGGGGGATTGTTGTCTTTGTCCTGGAATAAAACCCAGAGAGAGCACTATGGATTAAAGTCCATCCAGCAATCAAATGGGATATTAACTCAGACATCAATTAATGATTTTGACAAATTTGAAGTGATGAGCTGGGTTTTTCTGGCTCCAGAAGAGGTCTTTGGTTGGGTTTTCCCATCTCGACCAACTTAATAGATCCACTCCCCCAGTATTTTCAGCACACATCAACATAACACGCCATAATACTCGAAACTGAGGACTCCATAGATTTCAGTATCCAGCTTCATTTCTCTTTCGTTGGCTAGGTGGATCAGTGAATTGTCAGTTTTAATTCAGGGATGCTTGTAAGGCTGGGATCTCTTACTTTGACTCCATGAGAGAGGATAATCGCTGCCTTTACAAATCCAAGTATGCCTTATGTTAGGATTGGTGACATTTGTTTTGTTTTTTATGTGGATTTTTAGATGGAATCAGATATTCTGCGATGGATCAAAAGAAGTAGCCTATTATTTCCTTTCTATCGACTATTTGCTCAACAAATGAATGGTCACTTGTTCAGGATTAACTTAGCAAGGTCCTGTGTTCAGTTTCTCATCTCTGATGCTTTCTGTGTAGGTTAACACATTCTCAGTGAGTTTGCAGTGTTTTCATCCAAGACATTTAAGACTAAAAGGGTGATGCATATGAATTGGAGCATGAATGGTGGCTCTGTTATGGAGTGTCAACCTTTCGAGCATGTTTCACCACTTCTTCTCGAGTTAAAAATTACATTTGGATGGCGTATTTTAGGATGATGTACTGTAGCTTGGGGCTGCATTTTAAAAATTACACTGACTGGTCGACAAATGACTTGTAAGATGCCACACAGACAAGGAACAACATTAGCATTCATTTGGAGTTGTGTTTCTGGCCAACTGATAAATGGGTTTATCAGAGTTTTTCGGCTGAAAAATAGCTGCCTGTACATAAGAGCGGTGACACTGAACCAAAACAGTAAACTTGTTACTTTAAAGTGATTGTTACAATAACAATGAGCTCAAAGACGCTAAGATGCTTCGTACAGTTGCGTAGAGCTCCATCGGGTGGTAATTAGCTGTGGATTTATGATTATGAGCGACACCCTTCGTTACGTGCCAAGTATTGATTTGTGCAGCTTTAAGAAACCATGCTGCTTGAGGGGGACACTATGATTTACAGTTACGCTGTTGTGCTGGGGATTCCATTATCATTAAGAATAGATGCAAGAGATTTTAAAAAGAAAGTTAAAATTTTGATGGTACATGAACCTGACTACAGCTATTGTGCATTACATTTACTGTCTGAATGAGGGGGCTGTGATTAAAGGCCAGAATCATATGATATGCCACAAACATCTGTCAATTTTTGGAAAGGATGCTGCATTTTGACACTGGGCCTCATGCTAACTGACCATTAGCGAGCTCTTTAGTTCGGAAAGCCTTATTTTATTGAACGAAATGGCAGGGGGAGGTAAACAGAACAGTCGACAGAAAACAGAGAGAAGCTCCGGGAGCTTTTGAGAATGACTAGCGCTGACCTCGCCAGGGCGACTGTCACTTTATGGTGTGACTGTGCTAGAGTCTTCTTTTTACTCTTTGCTAACATTTTTGGGAATGAAACTTGCCAACACACGGAGCCAAACAGTGAGCCCTGTAGGGCAATTTTAGGGGTGTCGATTATGCTAATGATCAAATTATATCCATCAGGCTGAAATAATACATTTATGGCAAGTTTAAAAAACTAGAGGAAAACATTTGTTGCATGAGGCCCACTGTGTTAAGGAGTTAAGGGGAACGTTGGCCCTGGGAGTATCTTCATGGTTCACATGGGGCAACATTTTTCTTATTTGCATGTTTGCCTGGACTTCTGAGATAAATAGGATCTGTTATTCCTAAGTGGGATTATTGGTGGTAGATTCCAGGGGCCCACAGCTGGAAGGGACCCATGAATATTAAAGAGGGCCACCAGAATTCCTAGCTACATTCCTGCTTATGGCAACTGTAATTCCAGACCCTGGGACCAAAGATATTTTCTTCTTCTTAAGATCTTCCCCATCCAACTTTACAACATGTTTTAAATAACCCAATAAAGCCATGCAAAACATAAACATGTTTGGCTTGATTTTTTTCCTTCTTCGTGCCTGCTTTGCATCAACAGCTTCCAGCAGTGAGGCTGGGGAGAGGTGATGCTGGGGGGGGGGTCCTCAGCGCAGAGCGGTGCACGGCGAACGAGCGGGAGCGCGCGTATAGGAAGGAAGGGAAGGAAGGAGCCGAGGCAGACCAGTCGCCAGCGGAGCCCTAGACGGCGGATGAACGGAGCCGAGCGCGTGTGTCGCCCTTGTCGTTTTTTACAGCAGCTGAAAGCAGCGTCCGGCAGCCCCAAACCTGCCCGAAAATGATGCTCAAACTCGTCCATCTCCTCGGGGTGCTCGTCTGCGGCAGCCAAGGTAGGGATGCCTGCGTGAGTGCGTGGAACCCTCGAGCTTGGTGACTTTGTGGACAAGTTGAGTGCATTTGCCATCGTGATCTGCAGCGGGCAGAGAGATAGAGGGAGAGAGAGGGAGAGAGGGCTGGATTGTTTAACTGGACGTTGTTTTGTAGTTGAAGCACGTCTTGCAGGGGCCAGAATGCTTTCTTACTGAAAAGGGGGATTATGATGGGGTCCTTTTTTTTTTTAGGGTGGGTGAGCTGTTGAGATACACACTCTGTACGCCCCGGACAAACACTGTTATCTTCATCCTTTGACATATTTAACCCTTGTTGTTTGGCTTTTTAATCTTCAGGAGCAGCCTTCGGGGCGCTGCGTTGTGTTGGTGGATGGGTCTTATTTGCTAGTTTATTCGCAGAAATCGATTGAGTCTCCCAACTTGGCATCATACAGATATTAGTTTCAAATCCGTATTGTGAATGATATTTTTGGTCCACCGCCTTTCTTTGTTTTCTCCCACTCTGAAGTCCCCTCTGTCTCGCTGCATACTACAGGAGATTGAAGATTGCACGGTGGAACATCTCCGGTGACTGCATCTTGTGCGCAGGCTGTGCACGATAATGTCGGGCCCGTGATGCGGTCACAGAGTCTCAAATGCTTCGGAAAGTTTGGGAATCGGAGCTGCGTTTGAGACAGCGGAGTGACACCGCCGTTAATTGGGTTTCATGTGCGTGGCGCACCTGATTTGGAGGGGATGAGGATTGTCTGTGTGCGCGCGCCCGTGCGCGTGGGTTGCCCGGCCGGAGGAAAAGAAAGATGTTACTTGAGGGAGCGCTGCTAAAAAGCACTGATCGAAAGCGTTTCCACACTCGCCTTTTGGCCTTTTGTTTCCTCAACTGTGTCCTGGTCAGTGGGGCGCGTCGCCGTGTCACCGCGGGCTGAGCCCGGCGTGCACTGCGAAAAATACCCAACTCCTGTAGCTTCAGATGGACTAGTAATCAATTCCTTGAAGCGAACAAGATTTGCAGGATGAGATTATTTGCTCTCTCTCAGCACCAGTGTCAATGCATTTAAGGCCAAAAAATCTTGCAACAAGTTAATTTGCATCGAGGATAAAACGGGTTATCTTGCCGACTTGTTAAAAACAAACAGAGGGTCTCAAGTCTTAACCTAAACGAGGGAGTTGTTAGATGGCCATTTTTTGCAGTGTGGCCACACTGGGTTCCTGGCGCACAACGGCAGGTGGGGGTAGAGCGCTGCAAAGTGGTGCCAAGAGTGAAGCCATAAGCTACTGGTCGTTAAAGCATGTTGCATCTGAGTCCTTCAGGGGGTCTCAGACAATGTGTGTGTTTGTGTGTGTGTGTGGCTGGGAGAGAGAAAGAGAGAGAGGGGGGGGGGGGTTCTAAAGGTCCCTAAGAAAAAAATGGACAATCATAGATACATTGCTACAATACATGCTTCACAACCCCGGTTTGAAGAGGTGAAAACATGATTATGACTTTTAATAGCAGGGACCTCTGACACTGTTACTGTGTAATTCTAACACTTGGCCCAAGGATTGTTTCATATAATTAATATCATAAACCAGTAGCTGCCTTGTCTTGTGGAGATTTCTGGGGCCAAACTGCATCGAATGGGAGTCCGCCGGTTTAATGTGTGTTTGTTTGTTTCGGTGGTTTGTGGCATGAAAACAGTAGCAGACCCCCCAATATAAAGATTTCACGCATACCTGAGTGAGATGCCTTGGGCCACCTCAACATTTTAAAATGACCGTAGTTTATTGGCAGTTCATATTTCCACCATTTCAATCAATAGCCTGCTAGAAACTGCTGTTATGATAGAGAGGAGGGCGATGCCTTCAGAGCATTAGTGGATTGTATTTTCATTTATTATTGCATTTAATCCCACTGAGGTAAAACAAAGAGACATAGGATATACTGTGCGTAAGCCTTAACTGGAGTATTCATTGCTTTGTTACTTTCCCTTTGTTGCGGTAGTATTACATCACCTTACCGACCAATTTCCATTTTTATCATACTTTTCATGATAGCAAAGTCCACACAAATTGGCCTATTAGACAATGCAGAGAACCTGCTGTAATGTGAATAATATGGCTAGCTCTGAGTTGAAGGGTATGTACTTGAGCCTGAGTAGGACGCTCAAATCTCAGTGTCTTTTATCACCGTGGGGCCTTGGAGCAGACACTATAAACCAGGAGTGATAGGGCTCGATCCAGATAGACCAATTCATGAATTCACCAGTTCACAACGACAGCTTGAGTTTGTGACAGGAATCAGCGAGGTGCCCTGTCTCCCGCCACACTAACTCTGCAGATATCCTCTGTTCTACCCCCTCTGGCTCCTGAAGGAAAACATTTGCTTTTGAAGTCCCAGCTCACCGTCAACCCTGCACTTAAGTATGCATCCTTGAAGGTTTACGTATTTGGTTTTTACTGATGCTTAGTACAATGAATTATATGCTTGCTTGGGCTCACCCGGGACTTGCCGATGTGATTTTAAGTGGCATAATTAAGATCTTTCGCTGTATCTCTGGTGGGAAATGTCAGTGGCTAAGGGTTTAAAGGATTTATACCCCTGCGCTTAAGTGTCTCTCATTGCACCCTGAGCCTGGGCTTAAGCATGTGTTTGAGGTTTGCTTACACCCTGTAGTTCTGGTTTATGTGCATGCTCACATGAGTGATTATAAATGCAGGGGAACATACACTTAACACACACACGCACACTGTACTCAGCCTCAAACTACACAAATGAATCACCCAGTAAATATTTATGAGGGTAGGAAGCGTTTTTTTTTTTTGCAAAATCCAAACCACAAAAGTGTCTGCTTTCCTATATATCCTGCCATGCTGGCAACTTGATACTGGAACAATGCTGCACACAATTCTTAACACCATGTGATGCCAGTCACAAACTCCTTTTTAAAGACATGCAACGCTGTTCACAAAAGAAATGGCCTGTGTCTTGGTCCTGCAAGGTGAAATTGATTGCATTATTTGATTAATAGACTAGGACGGAGAGCATACATATAGAGAGCCAGTGTGTATATGAAAATGGAATCACCCCCTTGAGGCATCCGCATATGAGAAATCAATTTAAGGAACGACTAGAGTCAGCAGGCCTCTGAATTGTACAAAGGGCAATCTCAGTGTTATGGATATGCTATTTATTTGCCTGCAAGCTTTTGATTTCTCATGTGTGCCCTTTAGCACTTGATCCAGCCTTAGCATTGAATTTGTACACTGCATATAAGACAGGAGGAGAGTGTTATATTCTAAACACCTGGATACATGATAAACGGAAGCATCTGTGCTGCAGGGTTGTTGTCAGCTTGCTGAGAATGAAATGGCAGGAATAAGACCGAAAGGAAATGAGCAGTCGTTTTGACATACGACGTCGCCATATTTTTCTAACTCCTACCTGCATATGTTCCAGTCTATTTCCAAACTGAAAGAGTGTAGACCTATTCAATTATTAAAGAGTAGGCTGTGTGACTAACTGTGTACAAATTCCTGGTTTCAGCAGTTCCAGAAAATTCATGTACAGTATATTCTCCTCAATAACCTTATTATCTATACATAACCATAGATGGATTTCTGAACGGGCCAACCGAACACTGGCCCAGGGGCCCCGTGGCAAGAGCCTCTGTTTGAAGGGACTGTTCTTGTTGGGAAGACAATCAGGTGACTACAAAGAAATGCAACATGGCCACAAAGTCAAACAAAATAACTACAAAGAGACACAAAACGACCCGAAAGAGACAAAACCTCTTACAAAGACATGCAAAACAACCACGAGGAGACTCAAAATGATCACAAGGAGACACAAAGTAACCACCAAGAGACGCAAAACAACCACCAAGAGACATAAAACTATTACAAAGAGGCACAAAACTTACATGTCTGTGCCCAGGGGCCCATTGTCTCGTAATCCACCCATATACATAACTACTTCATTGGAAAGTTTAGAGGTCAGCTTTAGTGCAGTACCTTGACAGAAACGGCCTTGCTCAAGGGTCGTGCTTGGGAGGCTCTGTGTACAAAGTTGTACAGTCATCAGCTCACAGCTCAGTTAACAGGATTAGTATCAGGGATTAAGAGAACTGTGCGGCAAATATATATTCATACTTATTTGAAGACTCATTGTCTTTTTAATGGCACATTTTGGGCTTTTAAGTAACTCAGGCATTAGCAGAGGTGTAGAGAAGAGAGATGACATTCCAACAACAAGCTCCAGTAGGTGAAATTTGGCATTCGGTTTTGTAAAACCTTCAGTTATTTGCGATGCTCGGAGCAACAACAGCAGCATGTTCAATAATGCCCTCTGCCAACCTCAGTCTATTTTCACTCAAATTACCCATTATTATCATGGAAGTGACTAATGTTCTCCTCAGGGAGTCTCTCCCAACCAGAAGCCAAGAAAATGTAGATACACTAAGCAGTCGAGATCCTCTTGTAGGAAGAGTTTGGCATCACTCATTATTTTCTATATTCTGAATCCCAGAAAGGGGAGAATAGGGTAGGATTGAGCGAGCAGTGAGAAGATTTATACAGAGGGAGGAAGAGATTATGTTTAAAAATTCATTCAATTCAAGTGAATCTGATTGCATCTAGTTAAATTGCATTGCCAGAGATTGAATCAAACTGTGTGGAGTTACACTGTGCCAAAATTAATAAAATGTAATTGAATCCTGTCGAGATGGAATCAAATTAGGCCAGACTGACATGATTGGAGGAGGCAGCTGCTGCATGTTGCTGTGTGCTCCTGTGGGTTTGTCTACTGTTTTACATCAGTTCGGTGCTAGCCAAGCAGGAGACCCTTTGGCTCCTGCTTATGTGCGTCCTGCCAGTCTAAATGCCAGTCTAACTAGCAGGCTAATAGGCAGAGCCAGGATGCCAGGGTGACAACAGAATCAGTGGGCACACTGGCTGACTGACAGATAGATGAAGGAAAGGGGTTGCATGGTCGTCCTCTCCCTCTCCTGTTGGTCACTTTATTTCTGAACCTTATGCATGGCATGTCACACTGTCCACAGTCTGCCTGTCCAAAGCACATCCTCCCATGGGACGCAGCACTGTTGGTCTGGGGCTTACTTTTGAGTTTGGGCACCGGAAGGCATGATTTAAATGAAGAACAGAGGGATCAGAGAAATGGCAGAAGAGTTTCAGAACCACTCCAGTTTGGGCTGTGCGTTTTGAGTGACCCACTTAGACCGTATTAATAACCACACTGAAGCCTTGGGGTTTTCCTCACAGTGGCCTGACGTAAATCATATGCAAAATATAAATTGCATTAGTTTTCTACATAACCCATACATAAACAAATTAAATGGTAGCAGACCGTCTGCTTGTCCTATCCCTCTACCTCTCAGCTGGTCCGGTTGAAAGTATCGACTTTTAGAAAAACACTGACGTGGCGTCAGTGATGTCAACCGTAGGATTCGTGGAGTTTGATAGGACATTTTTTCAGGCCATATTTTGAAGACAAAAAAACCAATCAATTTCTTGCTATTTAGAGTTAATTATGTGATTTATTTTCAGTGAAAATAATTGTCGATTAAAGTTGCAGGTTCGCAGGTGTTATCAGATGTGTTAAATTAACTGTGATGTGTGTAAACTTGCATGAAGGCACAGGCATAATAATCTTTCTACTATACTCTTAGAGTTTGATTAACACTGACATCATTAATAATGTGAGTCTGCTGAAAAACAGCAAACCATGAGAAAAAATTAAGCTGCCATATACAGCATCTTCAAATGTACATTTATTTTCTTCTGTTTTGATGTGAATTATTAGTTGATCAGAACTCTAAGAGCTCTTTGAACTTACCATTCCTTTCCTGTATATTCCTGATATACTGTAATATTCTCATTTGTTTACTTATTAAAGTCTTCAGAAAAAAACAATTTATTTACTATGCTGTTTGAGTTCTTACTAACTTTTAAAAGACAAGCAGCATGCAATCTTCCTTATTAGTACCTATGTCACAGACACATTAAAATGTATGAAATTTAGCATTTTGAAACCTTTTGGTACATATTCTTGTGCATTTTCTTTACTACTTCAGAGTAGTGATTATTCTGCTGGTAGCTCATGCGAAGTGGTGTTACAGCAAGGTCATGTCTGAATTTGTCAAATGAAACAGAAAGTCACGCCCAAACCTCAAAAGACTACTTAACTCTTCTTTCTTCACCTTCACATAACATTGCACCTAACATTACACGTTGCTTAGAATTGGTGAGGTTTTGACACAACCTTTTCAATTTTTCAATTGTCAGTCACTAGTCTTGTCTTTGGAAACACCTTTCCCAGGTACAACTGTGGAGTACTGACTAGCAAATACATCTGAGGTGTTCGTAACGAGACAGTTTGTGTATCTTGTTCCTCTTGCATACTTAGACCTTACTAATGTTTTTGCATGTTTTAGACCATTTACTACACATTTTGTAGACCTTCCAGTACCTACCATATTAATAGGTTTGCCTGGAGTACATCTTTGAAAACAGTAATTAGTAATGTATATGTAATTTGAAGTAAATGGGCTAAGACATGCAAAAACCTGGGTATGACTTTTGAAGAATGAAGTAGAAGTTGCTTGAAAGAAAAGGAGAGAGAAGTACTTGGCTGAAATTGGACGGATGCATTGGGATGGCTAGTGAATTGGTACTGACATTAGTACTGTGAGAGGCTGCACAGCAGATGTACACACAGAAATAATAAAACCTCTTCATGAGTTATCATTAAAAGGCCTTTTTCATGGAAGCAGACTGATGCACTGCAGCAGGTGAACTATAGTGGAGGGGTGCCAGCACAATGACAGATGAAATCTGGACTCAGAAGGCAGTAAGATGGACATAGACGGATGACAGGAAGGGTGGCTGGATGACAGATGACCAGACAGGTGAATGTGGTAACGTTGAGACACAGATAGGACCATAATGAAGAGCAGCCATGTATTGACAGCCAAAAAAATATATTTTTCGACTTCCTCCTGCTGGATGTGGGCCTTGCGTCTATTGAGCGTTAGTTAGTGTTAGCCCACAGAGGCTGCCGAATGTCTGTATGGTCCATCACAGTAATTGAGAAAGGGACTAATGCTAATTGTAGCCGTGCTGGCTAGCAGACACTAATGAGAGTGGTGCAGGATTTGGACACACCTATCAATGTGATGAGACGAGCCAGAGAGTGGCCTTTATTAAGCAATCTTTAATGTGTGTGTGTGAGTGTGTGTGTGCATGTGAGCTTGAGTGAAAACCTTGAATGCTGAAAAAAGCAACTTTCGGAGGAAAAAGCCTTTGATTCTTAAAGTTTGATTCTTACCGAAATGTTTCTTTAGCACCAAGTTTCAAAAGCTGGATTGGATGTCTAATGAGTTTTGTATTTTCTTTACTTAATATTTGTTCAGATAGCTCCTGTTATAAATCAAAATGCTGCCAATTTTAGACAACTTTATTCAGGCTAAGTTTTTATATGGCTGTTTTTAGAGAATATTCAATATTTGAGAACACTGGATTTTTTTAAATGAAAAAAAGAGTTCTGTAGGAACACCAGTTTATATTTCTCAGATTGATGTCTCACAAAAAGTATCATTTTGGTTGTAACTTGGTTATGAAGTACGCTAAGTTGAGGGAACAACCATAAGGTCCATTTAGTAGCTGTTCTGGAGCTTTTGTTTGTTACACACAATCTTCCTGAACAGATGGAGTTTGTTGAATTGTCATGGAATTGTAGATGTTCACATTTCCATTTTTCTTTGCACTTTAAGGACTTCTTGTCTAAGTTTGGCCTAAAAGTTTTAAAGTTAATTATTCACTTTCAAAAGAGGCAGCGGACAAAACAGTCTGACCATAAAGTCCATTTAGTGGCTGTTCTGGAGCTTTTGATCATATCACAAGATCCTCCTCAGCAGATGGAATTGTCATGGAATTGTATTTGAATGTTCAAATTTCAATTATTATCATTTATGGTTCATTTTAAGGACATCTTGTACATGTGGTCTTATTGGTTGAGCCTGAGTTTAAAAGTGTATCATAAACCATGATCCATGTTGTTTTTAATGGAAATGAGAGGGGGGGGGGGCGATTGACAACGGTCTCTGACTCTGGCTGCACTCAAACTGTAGACGTTGTGATTACGTGGTCAGCATCATATACCCTGAAGCCACCAGGACAAACTTGTTTAAAGCTTAGATAATATCATAACAGCAATCAATAGCTAAAATCAGATTTAAAGTCAAGTGATGAAACTGACAACTATACTGTAGAAGTTAACTGAATGTTTTGAGCCAGTCTCTCTGTTGGTTGGCGTCAACAGCAGCGTACTCTTTACTCTGCTTGCCATGCAATCTGAGTTTTCCTTTGGGCTTGCAGTATTAAATTATCTTCTGCTGTTGGCTATTCTGTTGTACTGTATCTATCATATTTCCTTGTATCCACTCATCCATCCATCCATTCAGACAGAGGGCCTTGGCTTGTCATTCCTGCCAGTTAATTAAGCCAAATTGTGATTGATGGACTCTCAAGTGAATAACGTGTGGTCCCGTTGCTGACCCGCCCAAGGAGATCAACCCAGCTGCCAATCACACCTCACAACATTCTCCTAAACGGTGGCTGGGACAGAGTCTGCAATGTCGAGGCCACATCCTCATTTAACCCCCCTCCCAGTGGTTCTTCCCAGCATTAAGAAGACTTGAGGTTGTCCAGTGTCCTTGCGGGATTGGTTCTGCTAGGAAATGAGGCAGAGACCATCTTGAAAAGGGATCAATCTTCTCAGATTTCTTGCCTGGTGGCCAATATCCTTGTTTATGGGAGGCAGTACTTGACGAGGAATAGATGAGAGAGAAAGACGGGGGTGGGGGGCTGGGGGGACACTTGAGATGTGGTCGCGGTGCAGCAGAATAGCTCGCAGTGAGGCCAAACAGTCTCTGCTCTCCTGATTGCCTCTCCATGCCAGACAATCTTCAAACGGAATCTCCTAATGCAATGTGGGCCAGCTTATTTTTGTTTCCATCTCTTCTTGTTTGCCTCCTCTCTTCCACTTTTTTCCCCTTTCATTTCTTCCTCTTTTCATGTGCTCGCTCGGTTCCGTGGTCCTCCCACACTAGTCTCATCACCAGCGTCTGTAGGGGGAAGATATCCTGTTCTCCCATACGTGGGAAGCTTTTCAAGCAGCACCCATGCTTAATGTTATTTGCTCGTGAAGCTAATGATGTTTGTTGTTCTGCTGCTCAATATAGTTATTAACACCTATGGATTTGATGTTACTTGACTGTCTTCTGCACAACAGCGGTCAGGAATTTTAAGCTATAGCCGTTTCAGGGTTGTTCTATCAAGCGTGTTATTATCTCTCACAGTCATAATGGTCGTTTTGCAAGCACTCAGAAGGCGCACCAGGCAAATTGTAGGCGTGTTTTTAATTACTTTGTATACCTGCATAACTTCGCATCATTCCTAGCTGGCCTGCTCCAAATGTGGGCACTCTGGGATTGTTGTCTTCCCACCCACCATCCGCAGAGTTCCCAAGGACACGTGCCTCCATGGGAATACGCAAAGGATTTCTCAGTAATTAAAGAACCTGTCTTATCTTTACTTAGATCGGATGTTTTCTGACGTGCTGGCACTCCAGGTGAAATAATTTTTCTCACGTGTCCGTCCCAATCCTTCTTCGCCTTTGAAATCAGTGGGTCCCACATGAGGCACTCGGCTGAGGATATTTTTGGATAGACTTCACTGTCCTACCTACTAAACCTTGTTTTTCTTGTTCAGTAGCTATCTCTGCACAGAAGAGTTGCTCATGGTGATCACTATGATCACAAAATCCGGAATTCGTCAAGCCCACTTATAACTTGTTTTTCAGTAACTGGACAACACTCATGTCATTAGTGCATATTTAAAGGTAGAACAAGATCAAGATTGATGCTGGAAGAAGTAAACGAGAATGATCTGTGGGAAGAATGCCAGTGTTGGCCATCCTTTCATGTGAATGTATATGCTTCAGGGCTTGAGTCTTAAGAGAGCCTTGTGATCTTGTGCATTCACACATGCCTTTTTAGCCAGCAGGTTCTTGTTGAAAGAGCCTTATTGTAATGCGCATCATTGCGACCAAAACACAACCTCAGCATCCAGGAAAACAAAGACCATAAAATATGCTAATCAAAACTCAAAGGGCATTAGTTATAGACTCTTAAGCATATTTAGTTTGTGTTAAACTAATTCACAATATGGAAGAGACATTTTGAAGTTGTGTATTTGTCCAATATTGGCAACCGTTCATAGCAGGTTGCTGCTCATAAAACTCCAACTACCATCGCTATCTTGTTCGCTTGAAAATCCTGTTATTGTGGTTATACTTCGACAGGACTTTCGGGACTTTGTAACAGAACCAGATTAGATTTCTCAGACCATGCTATGTTGTAGGAGCAGATTGTATTCCAGCTAGCTAAAGCCTGTATATTGCTCCAAGAACCAAGATTACTTTTATTTCACGCTGCTTTTCATCCGTCCTGTAGAGTCTGGAGTAGGCGACCAAAGAAATGATAGATCGTCTCGGCACTTGAGGCGAAAGCCACAGCCGCGGACGTGGAGAAACATTGCAATGCAGCTCTTCAGTCAATAAGCAACAAGAAGCTTTGCTGGAAGCTGCAAAGGGGATGCAGGACTGGCTGTGGCAGCACTCTCCCCAAGGAGGCGGCCTGAGCCACAAATTAATAGAGTGCTCCCACATGATCGGGAGTTTCATTTGGAACCGTCACGCTACATAAAGCCCCACAGAAATGAGGAGTTCACTGAGGTCCCCCTCCACTTCCCCAAGAGTCCCCAAATAACCTGTGTGATTGTAACACTCTGCCCACTGTTCCCCCACCTATGCACCTTCCCCCTTGAAACTCCTGGGCAAGGCTTTGCTCATCCTGGTTCAATTACCACAACTTATTGTCTCCTTTTTTTTCCTTTCAAAGTGTGTGTCATACATATCCTGTTGCCCCTTTGGTTTGCAAGCTCTTCCCGAAAATACTACTACAGTATCAATGATGTGATGAAAGGTTTTCAATGTTAAAAGTTCCACAAAAGAATCCAAAGAAAGCTCTAATGATAATAATAAAAAACATGGGGAATTTCATCCAGCTGCCCTGATTTGTTGGCCTACAAATTGTAGTTCGTCTTAACATTTCTGCTTTTTTTTTTTTCTCTTCTTCAGAAAAACTCGTTTGACAACAGCGTGAAATTCTTAGTGACAAATGTGGAGAGCGGTGTTGCCCTCAGGCCTGCTTTACTCTTATCATTATCTTTGCAATGCTTGAGATTAGACACAGCAACCAACACTCTCACAACAGCATGCCTCAGAGCGAGGATTAACACAATGACTAATCACTCAACTCACTGGACACAAAACAGTACTGATTCATATTTTGTCACAAAGTCTACTTAATAAAAAAATTGGCGTAGAATATTTGCTTGTGGCATAACATCATATACAAATATATATTTAGAGAAAATAACCCAATCTTCTTTTTGTCTCAGTTAAACAATTTGCACAATAGTGGTTTTCGGATATATTCAAACGAGAGTATTTTATATTTTTATTTTTTATGTTTCAGGGTCTTCAGCCATTTTAATCATAATGCAAATCTAATCCAGAGCTGGAATCTCAATCACACAACAAGGTTTAAATCACTACATTTCCATACATTAATAAGGGTGTATTGCTTGTAGCAGTCTTCATTACTTAATGAAATGTTCAGATGATATACTGTATTTGTGATTTTGAGCTCTGCTAGCAGTGTGGCTCTACGGATGGCAATGTTGGTCTGACAGTTGGTTAATCCACCACTTTGCCCTAGACTGAAATATTTTACCTATCAAATGGATTGCCCTGAATTTTTCTTTCATGGTCCTCAGAGGTTGAAGTCTACTGACTTTAGTGATTCCCTGACTTCACCACCAGGTCAAACTTTAAACGTGTCCAATACACTGTTTTATGACCTGCAGAATCTATGGCGTTTCCATCAGCCTCATCTTAGCAAATGTTAGCATGCCCACACACGGAAACTGATTGTAAACATTATAACTGCTGAACATCAGCATTTTAGCATCGTCTTTGTGAGCATGTTAGCATTTAGCTTATAGCACTGCTGTGTCTAAGTACAGCCTCACAGAGCTGCTAGCATGGCTCTAGACCCTAAGACTTGTTGATAAACAATCATTCCATCAACCCATCTAGTTGAATGATATCTTACATTTCCCAGAATGCCTGTCAACAACCCCCAAATAATATGTATAGAGTACTAAAGTTGGAGAGTGTAGTAGTGACTATAAAAGGAAAAAACAAATACATTTCCTCTCAGTTGTTGTTTCATTCTGGTCTATTCTCAGTGGAGATGTTGCCTCTTCTATAACAAGTTCTTCCATCGCTTAAGAATCATTTTTTAAGAATCATTTCTTAAGCGATGGAGGATAATGAATCAACACAGAAGGGGTCCTGACACCAAAAACTGATATTTACTGTTGCTGTATCTGCCTTTTGTCCAATATAGCTGTGCTTGTACAATCTCAGTGCCTGCATGTGGCCAATTATCTGTGGTAATGGAATGATACACCTCCAAAACAAAACCATTCCTGAATTGAAAGCAGCATTACCAAAAGCATTTTTAACATTGTTGGAATGCTTTTAGGTGGATTATTTCACCACTTTTACTATTTTTATTAAGTGTAAACATGAATGACATGACTGCAGGGAATCTAAAGACCACGACAGCCAGCATGTAAGTCCTTCGTGGTCAAGGTCATGGAATTACTTATTTCTCAAGACTCCTTAAAATCATCATATTGGGTTTTAAAAAACACACATATAAGCAATTTACTTCTGCCATTTTGGGGCCATTTTAGTTTTACCACTTTGAAGTTTGTGATGTGTTGTTTGCCAGCGATACTGTACAGTGTAACAATTTTCACCACACTGCAGGCTGGACCTATTGATCTATTTGCCTCAGAGTGTAGCAAACAATTTTGCTTTTCTCTTTCTCTTTCACTTTGGTCCTCCTCCTTCCAATGATGAGAATCTGTTAGCTTTATGAATACTGATCACTGCTCTTGGCTCCTTCCACCCAAGGTGTTGTCAAGAAATCCCAAGAAAAGAAAAAGGCTCATCTTTTTAAAACCACAATTATTACTCAAGTCAAAATTGAGTCTGTGCAAAAACTGTGTGCTGTCAAACAGGAATACGGGACTTTATTTGCCTTCTTATTGTGTCACCAATGGATGGTTGACATAGCTTTCATTATATGTCACCTACATACACATGAAAGGTGTAGATATATGAAGAATGTGAAGGCCATTACTTTGTATTAACATCGCAATAAGGTATCACTCTGCTCAAAGTTCTTTAGTTCAGCACACTTGTTACAAAATGTTACCTAACCACGTACCTGGGATCCCCCTCCCCCCCCAGAACCCTAGTCCCTTGAGTGTGACTGCTCCTCTTATCGTTTTTTTACTGCAGGTGGGCGTGTGGCACTCCTGCTTAGCCCGGCTTTTAGCACAGCGCTTACATAACCGTTCACTTGTATAACCTGAGAAAACAGGAAACCGAAATACAAAGTTGCTATAGTCTCCTAAGGTGCACTGCGCCTCCCAAACAACACCATTTGTTATGTGGCGAGGCAGCGGTGTTTGCTGTGATGAAGCGCGTGGGGCTCGGCGTGACGCATGGCCCAGGCTTTGGCAGATGTTGTGTCACTCCAAGGTTGTTTAATGGGAGTCTTTTGCCTGTTATAGATTTGGACGACGTGACTCTGAGGCTTCGGCACCTGGGCTCTGCATCTTAGCGACAGCAGCTTCTTTCTGTGTGTGTGTGTGTGTGTGTGTGTGTGTGCGCGCGTGGCAGAGGATATAAGCTTGATCTGAAGCTCATAGGTCATCCCATTGTTAAGTCTGACACTATATGTGTGTAAATCAAATACGATTCTTGCAAAGAGCTGCTAAAGTGGAAAATGAGTTATAAGGGGGTTAGACTGCGTGTGTGTATGTGTTTGTTTGTGAGCATATTTATTTCAGGATTTCGCTTACTCTTTGATTTTTGCTGTTTTGGGTTTTGCCCCTTTCTAGCTCAAGGCTCCGAGCGTTGAGTGAAGATGCGGTGCCTGCAACTGCCTGCATCAGCAAAATGATATGCAAAACAACATACACACAGGCATGCAGGCAGAGTCACACACACACACACAGACACAACTCAGATTTCCTGGAATCCCAGTGTCTCATATTACGCCCAGTGCCATGCTTGAAATCTTGAGATAATTGCAAAACTTTAATTCAATGTACAACCATGCAACGCGTGTCTCTGCGATGACAAGAAAATCTGATAAGTGGAGGAGAAAGTTCAAGCATTGAATCAAAATCAGGACCTCCCAGCTAGCCGGCGATTATAGTCCAATCATAATCTCTTGGCAGGATTTCTACTTCAGTATGTGATCATGAGAAGACCCGATAGTCCATCAGCAGCACAGAGGGAGGGAGATGCTCTTAGTGTGCCCACACTCAACATGCTCAGCCATCTGTGGCGTCTTCCTGGCTACACAGAGCTGCAGAACTCCTGCCGTTTTTGGGCGAAGTTTTAGAAAGCTGTGAGGAATAAAAATTGAAAATGAGTGCCAAGGGAGGTCAGTAGAGCAACACTTGCCACTGAGCTCTATGTGAGATATAAATGTCTGAATACATGTCATACTAATTAGTACTTGTCTTCTTGCTCATGTCTGCTAAGAATCAATTAGATTCTTTCACAATCCTGTATGCTATAAAGCAGTCAGTATGTGATTTGATTTGCTGGTTCTCTGACAGCATGTGTGGTATATGTTAGTGCGAAATGGGTGGTGCGAGCAGTGGCGTGGCTCGGCTCGGCTCGAACCTTCACAAAGCAGCTTGACATCTGAGCAGCAGGAGAAATCAGCTGCTCCCACCTCTGCAGGAGCTTTAAATCGCTTTACATTTCACTCTCACTTCGTTTTTGACACCTATCTCGTAATGCTATTTCACCTGCTGCTGTTCGTTGAAGAAGCGGTCTGCATGCCATGATATCGAACTTGCACCTCCTGATGCTCAAATCAAACTCTGCTTTTCTCCATTCAGCTCATAAGGAAATCCATCAGATAGAAAGTTTGTGTATGACAGCTTGGGCTGCAGAAGACGAAAAGGGTCGGGTAATTCCTGTAAAATCTGTTTTCTGCCTTCAACTAAAAGCAATTCATGTGCTTTGACCACAGGAATCGACTCAACACTGTGTGTTTGTGTGTAAGCAAACGCATATTTGCCCATTTTACACAAGTGAGAGTCATGCAAAATGGCCCTGCGTCAGCGTGTGAGACAGAGAGAGTGGCCATTGTTTGCTGTGCAGGGCCAGCGATGCTATCACTGCTAATCTACTGACTGGGTTATTGTGCCGGGAGCTGCCAGAACAGACAGCCCCACTTCTTATGAACATCACTGGGGGCCAGTTAGAGGGCTCAGGGTTTGTGACAGTGTGCATATGTGTATACTGGGCGTGCCGAGTGCTGCGTTTCGTGTCATGAGGGAAGATGACCTTCCCGTTAGCGTCAGCTCTGTGGGCGTGTGAACAGCAGGACTGAGGCAATTGTGGTAGAGCTGCAACTAACGTGGATTTTCATTATGGATATGTTTTCAATGAATGGATTATTTGTTTAGTATGTAAACTGTCACAAGATTGAGAAAAACATGGCACCTTTAATTGCTTGTATTGTTGCAAAACCCAAATATATTATGATGTAGAACAATGAAAAGTAGTAAATCCTCTAGTGTGAGAAGCTGGAACTACAAACATTTTGGCATTTGAAAAAATGATCAAAATGTTTGTTGATTTAATTTTGGGCAGATTGACTAATCAGTTAATGAACACGTTTTTCAATACTAAACAAGTTCGTGATCGGGGTAGTAGAAATACTGAGGTCACTATTTTTTGGGCAAAAATGTTGTCGAGTTTAAACAAATCAAGTCCAAAAAAATGGGGAATCATCTGAAACACCCAACTTCATAAGTTAATAATTGTAAGCGACGCAATTAATCTTTTAGTCGCGCAATTAAACAGTTTTTCCATCTAAAATGCAGAACATTAGTTCCAGCTTCTCAGTTTTGAGGATTTTCTGCTTTTCTTTGTCTTATATAATACCATATTGAATGTCTGTGGGTTTTGGACTGTTGGTCAAACAAAACAAGATATTTGAAGTTGTTCCCTTGGGCTTCAGGAGTTTATGATTAGCAGTTTATACTATTTTCTGACATTTGAAAGACAAAGCTGCATAACTATTCATTAATCCTCAATGGTAGCCCCCACTCTCGCACTAAATTATAGCACACGAAAAGGAGGCGTGCGCAGATGTATTCATGCACAAGCCTACCGCTTGTCATCCCATGTTCATTTCCTCGTCCGTTCATGTAAGGAGGATGTAGGATGAGGAAAATCACTGGCGAGGTTGTAAGTGTCGAAGAGTGAAACGCATTAATGAGTTCTCTGCTCATCGCTGAAATCACTTTGGAGTCGGTGCGTCATCTTGACATCTTTCATTCCCATTGTTCAAATTCCTCATGGAGGTCGTTATCGTCCCCTTTGCATTTTATTTCCTCATCAAACTAATTAAAATGAAAAATAAAGTGAAGGCATTCTTTGCCTAACATGTAAGCTATATAAACTCTATGACCATACTATAACATTATATGAATGTATAAACAGCCTAATTTGCAGTGGCTTTACATGATAGCGGGACAGAGTGTGTGTGTCCTTCAGGTCCTCAAATTGGTTGTACAGTAGTTTAGTGTGTATTAAAGTCATGTGGCTGACGGCTTTATTTGAGACTGCGTGTGTGTACGTGTGTGTATACATGCGCGTGCATGTGCATAGACCCATGTGAACAAGTGATTTATGGGCTGTTTTTAATCAGGCAGTAGAAAATGTTATTAGACAGCCTTCTCGTGCTCCCTCCGCCTGCAAATGAGCCGGCCCTCGCTGCACCCTGGGATAGCCTCCTGTAATTAGTTCTGGGAACTCACCTGTTACTGAGCGAGATTGAGGGAGGGAGGGACACGAAGAGAGATGGACTGAGAGGGTAACAAGCCGGCAGATAAACAAACAGAGAGGAGGGAGATTGGGGGGGAGAAGGTGGAGGAGGTGAGGGAGGTCGGGGGTGAAATAAAAGGACCAGAGAGGCAGAGGAGCGGATGCACAGATGAGAAAAGACAGAGGGAAAAGAAACTGACCTCAACACCTCCACAGCTTCTGGTTTGCTAGTCTTCTAACAAGCTCGCCAGCGTCTAGCTGACTTTTCCAGCATGTATTAGGATTGAATGATGCTGGGGGAAAAAAACACGTTGTATCATCTCTTTCTGAATACAAGAGGACTGTCGGTGCTGTGTGAACATTTGCTCTCAGGTGTAAAGACATTATATATCCACAGCAGCAGACCTTTCTTTACCTTCTTTCACTAATAAGATTTCAACAGCCATCATTTGGAGAAAATAGTTTTCTAAGTGCTTTCAAGCTCCTACTCTAAAAACTAAAGAATAGTGACTTAATGAGAGGCAAAATTAACGTGACCCAGCTAAAGTATTGTTCTTCTATTGTTTGTTGTTTGGAGGCCATGGGGTATCATTTTTGCTAATATTAGGTCTGAATCCAAATCAATACCAGTGGAGAAAAAGCAGCTACTGCTGCAACTGGTATTCATTGCAGGGCAAGCATTTAATATCATCATTTATCAACTTCCAGTGGAATATAATAATAGTATTTGTAATAGTATTGTTCAGATATAAACATATTGTATTGTCCACATTAATGATTCGAAGCAAACTGCAATTCAAAAACTAAGAAAATAAGTAAGTTAAAGTTGCACTAATCAATATTTTTATATTAACAATGGAGTTCTGGTGACAAACCCACAGATAAGTATCACCTAACTATGCTGTGCGTTGTAGCCCCTTTTAGCTCAGTGTTTTGGTTTTATGGCCCGCAACTTTACCGTTTTGTGTCAGTCTCTTCGCTCTCATGAACCCTGTTTTGGACAGCATCACTCAGTTATTTTCAGCTAAAAAGCCCTGATAAATAGACTGCATCAACACAATATTCACTGCTAGTGGACATAGTGGATAATTTAGCAGCTAAAGATCCAGATATTTTCTCAGGAGCTGGTGTAGACCAAGCCACAGCTAAAAGGAGACTGAATATTAGACTTCCATTCATCAGAGGTGGGCACAAACATGATTACAAATGAATGCTGTTGTTGCTCTGTGTCTGCTGTAGATGTAATTAGGTAACGGTTTGCTAATACGTTGTTCATAACAACTTTATAAAGTGATCATTGCTTGTTATGCTGCCCCCAAGTGGCCAAAGAAATACCCCCAAAAATAAATGAATTAATGCTGCTTTAAGTTTTTGTTTGACTTATTTAACTCATAGCGTTGGAACACAGTTAATTTAATTAAACATGAATGTTTATTCATTTGCTATATCGTGATCTATATATCTTGGTATCAGGAAGTATTTTCGTCAATATCGTGATACTGATTTCAACCATATCACCCAGCCCTAATTGCAGGGCTGATTAAAGATATGTAAATACTAAATGACTGACTTACTGGTGGGTAAAAAAAAAAACCCTCCACAGTTTTCAGTTGTACTTCCACATCATATGTATATTGTTGGAGCAAACCTGTCATATTTTCTCGTGAAGGCCAAAAACACAAATTGGGTGATCCTCTAACATGTAGCTCACCTTCCAACAATAACATTTGAAAGTAAGAAGATATGGCTTACATATTACATATTGGTTGGTATAGACTTTTTCACTTTAACATTTTCGCTTTCTTTTCCACTGTTCAAAAATATATTTTTTCAGTCTTGAACTGAGCTCGCCACCCTGCCAAAATCATCATGTGACCTGCCTGCTCTCTGGCGCATCACTGAGCCCTGATGAACTGATTGTAGCTGCTGGCCACAGGCTCCCTAGTGAGCCCTGCCTTGACAGCCAATCACAGCAGTGGCCTGTCACTCCCAGCCACACACACACACACACACACACACACACACACACAACACCACAACCACAAACACGCACACAGAAACTGAAATCAACAGCACACATGTATACAACTCCAATCTGCACATATGTAGACACATACACACACGCACACACACACACACGCTGCAGTTCTCCAACGCCCCTGACAGGCCAGTGAAAACATTATGAAATATTCAGTAAGTCTCACTGTGGTTTGAGTTCTACCTGTCTCAGCGTTTCTCGTTGCTTTGTGTGTGTTTGTGTGAGAGAGGAAGAGATACTGTCTGTGAGCATGTTGGCATCCTCCTTATGGATATATCCAGTGTAAATGTGTGTGTGTGTGTGTGTTTGTGCACGTTTGTGGAGAGCGCGTCAGTGTGTTTGATAGTGTGTTTGCACTACCTCTCAATTCATGCTGTCACGGTTGTGTGTAATTGGGTCTGAGCCAGCCAAACCTTTTGTCTGTGTGTTGCCTTGTGCTTACATCAACTATGTTGCTCTTCTAAATAACATAGCCAAGTAGACAAACTTGGAGCCAGACTTTCAGCCTCTCTATTTTCAGCCCCTGAGCACATACCAAGTGCATTTTTCTTTCTTCCATTAACATCAAAAGGCAGTTAAGGATGCCAGTGACCTTTTTCTGACCTGAAATACAAGAGCTATCACAATTAGAGGCTTTTGCTCAGCTTACACTGTTAACAGACCTTTCTATATGTATTTGTTACAGGTCTCTCCATAAAGTGTGAAAAGTTTGTAAATAAATCAGATTTCAGACTTTTCCCCCCAAAAGGTAAAAAAGTACCTTTTCTCAACAGAAGCAGGTGACTGCAGGTTTTTTGTTTTCAGTTAATCAATGGAAATGTACTTGACCACATGAAACACTGGGTCAGCGCTTCAGATATAGCAGAAGACACACCGTACACACCTGCTCTGTTATCCATTATTATCCATCGAGAGTCCACTGAAAATAACTAATCTCGACATTATTGGCATTTCGAGAATATACTTTCACATGTCTTCTTGCAATTGATAACTGAAGATTGTTCTTTGGTTGCAGTTTAACGTTTGACAGGTTAAAATCTCCGTTCTCTTACACTCAGCTGCCTTTTGGAGAAGGTCTTTTGCACAGTAACATTCTCATGATTACTCCTTTGCAGTTCTGTTTCCCTCCCACTTGACTGCAAACTTTTTCTCTATCTGACTCAGACAGTTCCCATTGGGGATGCTGTCTGGTGATTAACAGACCATATCACCATTGTAGCCTCTCTGCACAGATGAGGGAGCCGCTTCATTGGTGTTTAGAAGAGAAAAGGGTACTTATTAAATGATGGTAAACATCTTTGATAGAGTAGCAAAATGGACATTCATGTATATGAAAGTTACAAATTATAAGGCATAATTTATTATTGTGTGAAAATCTGCTATACTAATTAAAGATATTCTTACCAAGCACTTGAAAAACCAACTAAAAGCTTAAGTCATTCTTATCTAATCTACAGTATAAGATTTATCCTTTAGTAGGGCTGTCAATCGATTAAAATATTTAATCGCATGATTGTCATGAGTTAACTCGCGATTAATCGCAACTTAATCGCACATTTTATCAGTTCTAAATGTACCTTAAATTAATATTTTTCAAGTTTTTAATACTCTAATCAACAGGTATGGACAAATATGCATGCTTTATGCGAATGTACATTTATTATTAGTGAACCCATCAGAGCATGAAGACTACACATGTATCAAAGGTCATAGATGTTTTTCAATGAATCTGACAGATTCTGATGCGTCTCATTCTCTTATCAATGTATTTACTAGATGACTGGTTAAACAATCACCTCGATCATTAAAATGTTGCAGTGGGATGTAGCACCACGGTCTGCTTTCACTTGTTCGCTTTCTTGCAGAGAGTTAGATGGGAAGTCTCGTGTATGTACACCAAGTATGAAGCTACCGCTAGCAGCCCGCTATCTTAACTTAGCATAATGACTTGAAACAAGGGGAAACAGCTAGCCTGGCTCCGTCTAAAAGTAACAAAATCCGCCCACAAGCACCTCTAAAGCTCACTAACCGTTTATATCTTTTTGGTTAAATCTGTACAAAGTGTATAAAAACGTCACGTTGCGGTTTTCCGGGGAGGAGGGAGGTTTCTGTGCCAGACTGATTCTTGGCTGGGACCAGTAACTTCCCGGAGTCTCTGCTGGTTGCCTGGCAACTGGTCCTTGCCAAGGAATAGTTTGGCACATAACCCCCCTAACAATGTTTTTACACTTCAGTTTTTGTACAGTAATGAGCAGTGATGCAATGAATCTGCATCAAAAGTAGAGTAGTTCAAAAGGTAATTTCTTACCTGATTTTCCTTTCCTCAGACATTTGATGCAGTGTGTTTACAACCCCACCAGTATGACGGTATGTTATGGTTGGAAAGAAATGATTGACGTAGCTTGAAACCCATGGGGGCTGAAGAGATTCTTACTCTGCAAGTGAACAACTTCATTCAATATATTCCAGACCAAACTGAGTGCATTAGGTAACTGGACACGTGTAAAAGCCAATCAAGCCTCTCTGCACATTTGCAAATACACACACATATTCATATGGAATATCTAAACATGTGACATGCCACCATACAGCTGTAGTTAGTGTCGTCCCTCTGACTTTGAAAGGATCAAGGCACATTGCTGTGGAGCTGATGGAGAGTGTGAACTGTTAAAAAAGTCATCTGTGGCAGCCTCCCAGCTCCTGCTGTGCTCTGAAAGCCTGTTCTCATTCACCAAGACATATCAGCCAGCAAAGGCTAAGAAAAAAAAAAACCTGTCAAAGGATATACTCACAGTACTCAGCATCAAATAAATCACAGAGACCGGCTGACTTCTGCAAACACTTTTGTTGACCAGTCTGCACTTTTCTTCCAGTGTAAATGTGAAATAGGTAAGAAGGTTTGTACATAAGGTCTAGTGATGGTTTTTATTCCTCATTGACACTGGCTTTGCATGAAGCGTTGCAGACGCGTCTGTCTGAAGGATGGTGCCCAAGCACTCAAAAAAGTAGAGTGGAATTTTTATTTTGGAAGATGGAGATCGCTTATTAATCAGTGGACAGACTAGAAACACATTTATCCTTTTCAAGTGAGACATAAAGTATATGGCTAGTAAGGTGCGTGTAAATGATTGAAACATAGCTAATATAAAGGAACAATTTGACAGTTTGGGAAATATGCATATTTGCTTTCTTGCCGAGCATTAGATGAGAAGAGTGACACCATTCTCGTGTTTGTAGTAAATATGAAGGCGATTAGCTAAGCCTAGCTCCAAAACCACAACCTGTCGTTTATACACTTTGATTTTTGTCCAGATTAAACAAGCTTAATATTTATGAGCTTTAGGGGTGCTGGTAGGCAGACTTTCTTAACTTTGGACACGACGGATTAGCTTTTTTCCTAGCTTTATGCTATGCTAAGCTAATCGCCTGCTGGTGGTAGCTTCATATTTAACGCACCGACATTAGAGTGGTATTGATCTACCCGTCTAACTCTCAGCAAGAAAGTGAATAAGTGTATTTCCCCAAATGTTGACCTATTCCATAAAAATACACTATGAATATGTCTCATGGTATAAAAAGTTAGAATGAGATCTGTTTTTTCAGTCTAGAAAAATATATACTTAACAATCAAATATGAGGTCAGTATTCAAGGTGAAAAACTAGGAAAAAAGTAAAGTCCGATACGTTTTCTGTTCTTTACTCTTCACTGCAAACGGTTCCACAATTTATGATTGTGCAGGTTGCGATACTTAATGAGAACTGACACAATGTGTAGTTGGAAATGGATCTGATTTTAAATGTAGTGAAATTAAACCATGTCAGCAAAAACATACTTGAGTGAGAGTAAAGTTACTAACTTTGAAATCATCTTAGAGGATGTAACAGTGACAGATATTAATGTGAAATAAGTAGTAATACCGGCTCTTATTATGTTGATTTGTCATAAGTTATAATGCTCTCCTTTAGTGTCCTCAGGCGTTTAATTACTTAGTGTCTAATGAGCGAGATTGTACATGAACAGCTTAGTTCTCAGGTCGGGACTTATGACATTTAGCTGCAAGAAAGCAGCAGGGGTTCCGGCCTTGCAGTGTTGTCGCGTGAAAATCATGAAAGCTTTAGTGACGTACAGGTTTTGCTTCAGTTCTGGGATTACGTGGGCCTCTGTAGACCGAGAAAACGTTTGAATCCAATCCGGTTCACTTTTTCTTTTTTTTTTTTTTTTTTTTTTTTTTTT